>CM040244.1:269131428-269607984 GCA_022545495.1 Chrysanthemum lavandulifolium | reverse complement strand
GGTAAAATTTTGAAATGTATGTTTTCTTCCCAATGGAAGTTTTAATTCACACCTTGCCGATGTGTCTCGAGTAATAAGACCACTTTGGGTTTCATGAATTTCCTCCAAAATTGCAACCGCTTTAATTTGTCTATCTGAAGGGAGGAATTCAATTGGTCTAGCATGATTTTTGAAGGGTTTGTGCGAATATTAGGAAGAAAGGTAAATATTACTTGTATCCTAGGTTTGTTCAACTTATTGTGGATAGTCAAATAGCGTAACTCGTTGAACATAATAGAAAGTATGAGTGCATTATATGCTTCCTAAGGTTTTTGCTCATATGAGACACCAAAATCCTACTTTCCCAATCAGAGTTGTTCCATTGTTCTCTCATATGATTAATTTACCTGGCATTCGTGAGTTTGATGATGTACCTGAACCCCAATTCACTGAACCTGAACCCACTGCCACCTTAGTTGCGCCCACTGCTAGTAAAACTGTAGGATCGATATATTTATTGTGTTGATGATTCGGGTGGTCTTGGATGATCAAAATACATGTTTGCCATTAGAGAGAGAAGTAGAGAGTTGGGTGTTTTCTTGCTAGAGACTTGGTATACAAAAGTATGGAATATTAGATTGAAAAGCACCACCCCTTCCATGGATGGAAGGGGTATTTATAGTTACAAACATACCGTCCTCCTATCGGACTGTGGATCAGGCATACAGTGGGTAAAGACCCGTCCTTCCTCCACGGTGTTACACTAAACTATTCTACGCTACAAACTAACTAATAAACTACTAAACAACGTAAATAACGATATGTCTACGAGCTAACTTATGCTAGATAATATTTGGGGTGACCGACTCTTCACTATGGAATTTTCTAATTCCTAACAATCTCCCCCTAAGGGAGGTCACCCCATGTTTTACATTTTGAATCCTAGCATTCAATTTTATCTTCAGTTCTGAGCTCGTAGACTACAATTCTTCATGTTCCACAATCTTTGTGCTATTGTAGCGATTCTTCAAAGTCCGCATAGTATTGTACTATCAGTGGAGGCCTTTAACTAATCCACATCTTTGATGATCTTCGAGCTTTCTTTGAGATCATCAGCCATAGTAAATCTCTGGATCACCCTTAGTTGTGTTGCCATCATGTGAAGTTGTGACTTTCGGACCGACATGCTCACATTTTTGGATCATGACATCTTTCCATCGAGTGGCGGAAGCTTTCTTGGTTCATGATATTTGCGTGATGTAGCGAAGCATAGTATAAAATATCGTAACCGAGTTATGTAGATATGCACCACCATGATTTCTTCAAATTAAGTGTGGATGTTGTGAGCATGCGGCTTTGGATTGACCGCTCAATTCGATCACCGCAACCGTCCAAATGTACCGCAAACAACGATTAGCAATAAACACACGAAAGTGTCTTTGATCACTTCGTTGAATTGAGGTACACGCCCACGGTTCCCGTTGGTCAAGTACAAATCTTGCGTGATCGTAGGATTCCTAAGAATCTCCTTGACAAGGTTTCGCCGTGTTCTAATCGTTCTCAAACCGAACGTCTCAAAGAAGACAACACGGAGTAAGTGAACCGGTAATTGAGATTCACCGATTGATGAAAATGATTTGAAAACAATCGCGTATTGCTTAGAAGAAAGAGTTGCAATACGACGAAGGTTTTATGAGAAAGATCAATTTTCAATCAAAAATACTTTTGTATTTGAAAAGAGTACATTCGACGTCTTAGCGAAAAGAAGAGATTCGCGCATCGAGCAGTTTTCCAAAAGTATTTTTTCAATCGAGAGATACTTTTGAGTTTGAAATATGAATACACATTCGACGTGCTAGAGAAAAGAAGGTTTGCACATCGAGCGGTTTTCCATAAGTATATGTCAATTCCATTCACGGACCAAGGTTGATTCAAGATTGAATCTCCCATCGTTTCTATCCAGTTGTCACAAGCTTGATCTTTTGCAAGATCTCACATGTCACCCACCAAGAGCTTGTTTGATGTTGGCTCTGAAGGATTTCCATCTTCATTGTGAATATTTTACATATCACTCGGATGTTACGGCAATACCACAAGGATAATGCGTGGGACTCTTATATATACTTACTTTCCACATTGTGTGAGAAAGCAAGTCTTCAAGAATTTAGTGTCCTAACGAGATATTGTGGATGATCTCTGGCTCTAGACTCAATTGTGTACATTTGGTTCACGTGTCGGATACTGGGAGAGGGTCTCCTTCTTCAATATCAACAATCTCTAAAGAAAGTCGATAGATTATGTCGGTTCCCGTGAGAATGAAACAAGCCCTTTAAGAGGAACTTGAGTGGCTTGGGAAGTTGTAGTCAGGCGTCACTAGGTCCATGACGTCTTGTCTTCAATACGGTGTTACCTTAGTAACCACCAAGAGTATATGTATTGAACCCAAGCACGCCCTAAGGTTGAATAATTGGAGGGCTATTTGTTTTCACCCTTTCTCATTCAATTCTTTTCATTCTTCAACCCCCTTGATTGCACCGAGACTTCATAACTAGAACCTTGTTGGGTTTATTCTAGTACTAGCTCATCTCGATCCGCACTCTTCCCATATCTCACTTTTCTCCTTTTTCATCATACCTAAAGACTCTACACTATCTAGTGGATTATCCTGGTAGATCCTTCCGGTTACGGCGGATCGTGAGCGAATACCTAACCTAATGATTGTGTCCGAACCAGTCAAGTCAAAAAGACTTAAAACTGCTCAGGCACAAATACAATTTAGATCAGAGGAATATAGTGGATTCCCAGGTCGTTAAGTCCCACGGAGGATGAATTGGTGTTTAAAACAACTTCAGATGATAGAATGATCACTAAGGATAGTGATCAGTAAGGTTTTCGATGGATAATTACCTAAAAGAAAAGATTAACAAATAACAGCGACTTAAATGCAAATTAAAAAGATTAAAAAGTTAAAATCTATTAAATAAACGCTATCACTATTTTTAAAGGCGATGAACGTTTATGTGATTTTATAAAATAAAATAACTTAAATAACCTATTTTAACTAAAACGTAAACTCAAATTACTTAAAAACGTTATTTAAAACGGAAGCGAAGCGTTATTTACGAAAATAGCTACGGAGCGCAAGATAAAACGTAAATTTTAAGAAATAAAAGGCCTCACGAGTGTGAAACTAAATTTCTTACAAAATATATGATAAAAGAAAATTTTAGAAAAAGATTTATATTTTTTTACTTTTATATTTTTATTATGATTTAATTACTATAAAACACTAATTAAATGTTTAAAAATACTAAAACTAAAGAGAAAAATCGAAACTTTTGTAAAAATACTTTATACTAATACACTATTATAAAAATACAAACAAGAAAAAGCTACTCTTAATAAGCTACAAATAAGCTAAAAGGTTCGTTAAGCTAAATGAGACAAGAGGCATAAGTATTTGATTATGCAAATGATAACAAGAAAGACCCAAGGGCTTATGGTTCTGGTACCCACTCTATCACCCTTCAGGGGAGGTCTCGTGGTTCGAGCCCCTACCCCTTTGCTATCATTTTATTTTTGATTTTTTCTTTTACAAACTTGCTAAGAACATGAAAATAAGCAATTAGTATAACTACAACTTGTTATGAAAATCAACAATAAGCTCGAATAAGCTTTTGTTTCTTAACAAATGAACTTGTATATGAAAATAGCACTAGTGTTATCTAAGTGGTTAATAAGCTATTGGGTAAGCTAAATGTAGCGAAAATAAGCTAGACACAAGTTAATAAGCTGGTACAACATTTGAAAAAGCTCAAATACTAGGAACAATCACGAGAATAAGCTAAAATAAGCACTTCTTAACCGAATTCACACGGGACACTGGAATTTACTAGTCACCTATGAGCTTAATTTTAAGCAATCGTGATAAGCTAGAAATTGAAAACAAAGACTTGCAATAGCTAGATGACCTTTTCAACTTTTCAAAAGCTAAAGTGCTAATGGTTTGGTTCACTAAATAGCTTATGGTGAGCTTATAAAATTAGACAATTAGCGAGTATAACTCGGTTCTTGAGTTAAAATGGACAAATAAATAAGTCATTGGCGACCCTATCAAACAAGTGCAAAGTAGAATTAAGCAAGCGAACAAGCTAGTTGACAGTGAGCTATCCAAAAGCTAATAAGCTAATCAAGAGTTCACTAGAGGGCTTTTAAGGAGCTTATGAAAAGTCTATGAAAACAACGATTGGTTTGAACTACATGAAATGGATGAATTAAAACAACTAGCGAGGCTATTTAAATAAGCTAAGAAATGAAAAACTAGACTTGGTTCCTTGAGAAAGCTAGGTTGGCTACTAAAAAAACTAAAATACACATAATTAAGCTAGCTAATGAGCTTGTGAGAACTTATGAAGTAAGGTACCAAAATCTGTGCACAGGGCACTTCAAAGCTTATTGCAAGCTGATTTTAAGCTTCTTAGAGCTTGAGAAATGGAAATCAAAACTGAAAACTCTAAACTAGACCTACTAAACTTGGAAAATACAAAACATCACTTGATTATGACCAAGGGTTAACAACTGACACATCAACAAAGTTTTGCCAAAATCTGTTTTTCACTATTTTGACTTTTGAAATCAGAAATGGATATTTGACTTTTATGAACTTTTACTTGATTCTATGAACTTATAAGGTTATAATAAGTTAAAATAAGATTATCTATAGCTATGGAGACAACTTTTAAGCATGTAAAGCGATTTTGGCAACTTAAAATATTGACAAATGGGTGTTAAAGAAATTGAAAAGAGATTTTGACTTTTTTATAGAACAAGCACTACATTTATTGGTTTGACTAAGCTATATTATCCTATTGAGATATGAAACAAGCACAAGCAAAGGATTTCACAACCTCTAACACAGTAAATGGGGTAAAACCAAACACCCCTAAACTTAACTGTTTTGAAGTATTAAACAAGGAAACAGATTTTTAAACCAAAGGACCTATTAATTAGCTTATATTAACTGCAAAGAGACAATATTAAGACAGGATTAACAAGTTTTAACTACTTGAACTAAGAAATGCAATATTTAAGAAAATGGCTTACAAAATGAGTTTAAGATCAAAGCAATTGAGATCAAAGGATCACTCCTACTACCTCCCATGAGGTTCTAAACCCAATAGCAAATCCAATTCGGCTATGCTTCAACTCTTGATCATCATGCCCATGATTTTTGAATTTTAACTAATTTCTTGGTATTTTGGTAATTTCTTTTATTGAAACTAAACTGAGTTTTCATGATTCTAAGAGCTTAGAAAAGCTTTCATAAGAGCTTTTAAGAGCTTACAAGCTCTTAACAACATCCGAGAACAACATTTGAGATTATTTGAATTTGAACATGAAATATACAAAAACTAAATTAAGTAAACAATTCTGCAATTAGGCGAAAGTGGGATTTTATTATCTTGAGAATTGATTACAAAGACTTGAAAGCTTTTAAAATAAACCGAAAGTAAAATTACACTAAGAGCGACAATTTAGACTAAACTAAAACTAACTACTCTCTTTTCGACTTCATTTCTTCTATTTATTCAACAAAAGGGTTCCACTTGAGTCTCGAAGATATCCCATCAAGAATCGAGCCTTTGGATGGGTCAAATTCATCTTGGCCATCAAATGGTATTTTGGCGCCAAAAAGTCTTGGGCAAGTAGGAGCATTAAATGAGGTGGGGGTTTGGTTTGCAAGGTGGAAAGGTTGAGGTGAAAGGTAGGAATGTGCTGGAGAGATAAGGGTGATGAGGTGGTAGTGAAACAGGTGGCAATGGAGGAAACAGGTGGATTGGGAGAGGATGAACAGTGCTGGCGCCTTCTCTGTTTTTAAATACTGGGTCAGTTTTGGTTTTGGGCTTGGGGTTGGGCCAGTAATTAACAAAGGGTCCATATGGTATAGTTTAAACACACAAGGACTAACATTGCAATTTAAGCAATCTTGAAGGACTGATTTTTACAAGTTTCCAAAATTTATCACAAGGGTAAAACCTGCCATATAAGAATAGTACAAGGACCATTTGATAATTATTTCATTTTTAAACTTAAAAAAAGGACCTTTTATGCCATTTTTGAATTTTGAGGGACTAAAAGTGTAATTTCCCAAAAGTTTATCATAAGGACCATTTTTGCCATTTATTAATAGTACAAGGTTTATTTTTGATATTTTCACTTTTTAAACTTACCAAGGACTATTTTTGACATTTTTCCAAAGTTGAGGGACCAAAGTTGTAAATTTGTGATTTTTAAACTTTGAAGGGTTTATTTTGACAACTATTGAATCCCAAGGACCTTTAATGATATTTTACAAGTTTTGAAATGACCAGGGACTAATTTTGACAACTTTTGTAACATGGGGACTAAAGCGCCAATTATGCAAACTTGATCGCTTTTTCACAGTTTTGATGTTTTGCATTTAAAACATATAAAACACTTGTTTGTGATAATTTCATCATTTTGAAGCATTCTTGAGTGTTTTCGGATGTTTTGGCACTCTATCAAGATAAAAATGATGAGTATTTAGACACTCATCAATCCCCACACTAAGATATTGCTAGTCCCTAGCAATGATTTGAGAAAATTTAATGGATTTTATCTCTTTACCAAAAGCCATTACTCGGAGTAGCCAATTGTTTCAGTTCAAGTAAGAACTTTGGTACAACGATAACCAAATGATTTTGAGCAAATCATAAAATTGTCAGCGGATTTGATTTGTCTTTACCGAGCCGTACCTTACGGACTAGCCAACTCTTAGATAAATTATCAATATTATCTTTGGTGAGCCGATTACCAATTATGGTTTTTCAAGCGCCTTTACCACAAGCCATAAACTTGCGGGCTAGCCAACTTTTCACTAGTTTAAAGATATGGTGAGTTGAACACCATACAATTTTAAGCAAATTGTAAGCCATAAGCGGATTTGAGATATCTTTACCAAGAGCCGTTTGCTCTGGATTAGCCAATCCTTATGTGGGTTAGACATGGCGGATGATTACCATTTGTTGTGTTTAGTACATAGTACTTCCACTAAATAAAAATTTTAAAATTTGGCCATTTTGGGGAAAAAGGGACTAAAGGGTACATTTATGATCAAATTCGCTGAATTTCCCCCACTTAGAAATGAATATTGTCCTCAATATTCAAAATACATTGTAATCTGCAAAACTTAGAACGTAAAAGATAACATTACTAACTAAGTGTAGAAACACAACAATTATTCATTTTTGAATATTTACAATTTTCATTTATTTTCAAAATCTATATACAACATGTGGGCATCTCCCACACTAGGGTGAGTAGAAAGGGTAAGAAGGCGAAATATGGGTGAAAACCCATATGGTGTGTGCTCTTGATTTTGATTACCGAGTCGCTAGCTTGACTCGGCCAAGATTAATTTGTTCATGGGGAAGTAAGTGGAAGAGATAATCTACATCGGACTTTCATTCAAGATGTTTGTATAAACATTGAAGTACGAAAGTTCCACACCGATGAGATATCTGAGAGAACCGCTCAAAATGATAAATGAAAATGCCGGGATCAAAGATAATGTCTTCATTCAAGGAGTGAAGAGCAGGAGAAGCTACGGATAGGTGAAGAAAAGAAAGAAAATCATGATGAAAATCATGACTAACTCATCTTCATCCATAGGAGAATTCATGATTTACGGATCATGAATCGATCATTAAGCTCATTTGATCAAGACATATTCAGGCGGTAGGGATGGGATTTTGATATCAAGCAAGTTCTCATGGTTGAGAACATTTTCCTCCGAACACAAAATCATTTATGTCTAGATCAAATGGAAGTTATCATACTCAGGTAGAGATATGATATGAGTGAGTTCAAAGGAGAACTCCTCGTAAAGAGAATCATTCACTTGAAGTGAATTTGTGAACTCTTGTTCCATTGTGGGCTCATCACTATCCTCGATCCGAGTATCAAAGAGTAGATTCTCGAGAAATTAAAGTGAATTGAGTCGAATTCAAATAGAGGATTGGTGAAAGTAGCTTTGAATGCTTGGGAACAAGGTGATTAACATTCTTTATTGGATTGTTAGGGTGAGGGTGAGTGAGCGATCATTATAAAGGAGACTTTCAATTTCTCCCAGATTGGATTTGAAATTAAAGAGATCATCATCACTTTCAGATGAAAGTGGAATGAAATCGAAATGATCTTTGAACACTCAAGAGGGAAAGGGATATCACACATATGCTCAAAAGTTCCCTGTGACTCTCTCGGGATTGGGACAAGGTCCTCAACACTAGACTTTATGAATTTGTCCGATTCCTTTTCGTGAGCAGTGTCAAGCTCATCCCCATGTTCGGAGAGTGAGTGGGAGCTTGGGTGTGATGGCGATTACATGAGAATGAATCTCAATTGCTGGAATATCCATCGATGAACTTGATGAATCTTCAAGTGTATCTTCATCATCACTATCATCGGAATAAAAGCGAATCTAGAGCTAGATCATTTGCCGCCGCTTGCAATTGATTCCTAATAGATTTTTCAAAGGCAATTTGGGAATTTATTTTAGCGACTGCTCTTGACTAACAAAACTTCCATGGATTTCTCATGAGAGTTTTGAAATGACATAACCGACTCCTCCTTAAGTTCTTTTAATAACCCGGACCCTTGATAAAAAGTCCGTCGTAGTTTCATGAGGAGTTGCTTGAATCGTTTGGTCTTGTGGAGGTTGGTCTTGAAATGATGTGTCAAAATTGTCACAAGGAAATGGATTCCTGTTTGACAATCGTAGAGTGAAATGGGAACCTCCACAGTTCTCACAACAAAATGATTGTTGTGGGTGGTTTGGTGAATCATATGGATATTGGTCATAGTCAAAGTTCTGAGCATCACTGGAAAACTGTTCATAGACAATCGTGTTTCCGGATTGACACTCAAATCCTTGGTGAGGACCATCACAAAATTCACGCAAAGAAGATTGTTGATTATATGAAGATATGTCGGCTGTGGTGGGTAAGTAGAAAATTTGAGGGTCGTTAAATGAGTTCGGATTAGAATCATAATCAAATGAATTCCTCGAACCACAAAACAAACAACTCCCATTCTGAATATCATTACCACACTGTACACACGTACACCAGCGACATGGTGAACCATAAAGAGGTTCACCACAACCGACACAAGGAATAAACGATTCAATTTGAGGGTTATGAGAAGGAATCAGTTCATTCAAAGAATCAACAAAATCAACATGGTGATCTGAATGACTATTAAGACTCAAAGAACATTGTGAAAAATCCCGAGGTGGGACAAGTGGTGTGCTCTGAGAGCTAGCAATTTCCACTACTTCCGTTATGGTCTCCGGTTTTGGTTCTTGAGAAATGTGAAGATTAGGCAAGTCATTAGTCACCGGACTGAATTCTGCATGTTTGCTTTTAACCGTAAATCGTGAAAGTTTAGAATCAATTCTAGACGGTTTAGGAGCAATCGAGGGATTAGATCTTTGGATAACCGTAGGTTGGACGTATTTAGTACCTCCATTATCAGATGAAAGTACCTGGTCCTTTGTCACCTCGGTTTTTCTTTCCATTTCCCTGAGCAGAATTAATGGATCTTTACGAACAACACGAATTCTAGACATTTGTGATAAAGTCCAAGCTTTTAAACCGTCCCAGTCGTTCTCGAGAGATTCCATGAGAATAGAAGTTTAGAATCAAATTGATAGAGGTAAAGGAATAAAGAATCAAAAAGGGTAGGAGGTAAAGATGAATATTTTGGATTTTTGAAAACATGCCATAAAACAAAGAATGAAAATATTTTTGGTTTTGTGTTTGTTGAAAACTTGAATAAAAAATGTTTTGGTGTTGTTAACACTTTAGGAAAAGTGTTAATGAACTTTTGGTTTATATTAACTTACGAAAACTTTACAAAGCTGTGGTATATGTGCAAGCACGGTGCGAAAATGCTAGAAACACGCTTACAGCCTCCCCGTGGCGCCTAAAATTTGATTGTGTCCGAACGGTCAAGTCAAAAGACTTAAAGCGCTCGAGCACAAATACAATTTAGATCGGAGGAATATAGTGGATTCCGTGTCGTTAAGTCCCCGGAGGATGAATTGGTGTTTAAAACAACTTCAGATGATAGAATGATCACTAAGGATAGTGATCGATGGTTTTCGATGGATAATTACCTAAAAGAAAAGATTAACAAAAACAATGACTTAAATGCAAATTAAAAAGATTAAAAAGTTAAAATCTATTAAATAAACGCTATCACTATTTTTAAAGGCGATGAACGTTTATGTGATTTTATAAAATAAAATAACTTAAATAACCTATTTTAACTAAAACGTAAACTCAAATTACTTAAAAACGTTATTTAAAACGGAAACGAGCGTTATTTACGAAAATAGCGCTGGAGCGCAAGATAAAACGTAAATTTTAAGAAATAAAAGGCCTACGAGTGTGAAACTAAATTTCTTACAAAATATATGATAAAAGAAAATTTTAGAAAAAAGATTTATATTTTTTTTACTTTTATATTTTTTATTATGATTTAATTACTATAAAACACTAATTAAATGTTTAAAAATACTAAAACTAAAGAGAAAAATCTGAAACTTTTTGTAAAAATACTTTATACTAATACACTATTATAAAAAATACAAACACCGAAAAAGCTACTCTTAATAAGCTACAAATAAGCTAAAAGGTTCGTTAAGCTAAATGAGACAAGAGGCATAAGTATTTGATTATGCAAATGATAACAAGAAAGACCCAAGGGCTTATGGTTCTGTGTACCCACTCTATCACCCTTCTAAAGGGGAGGTCTCGTGTTCGAGCACCGCCACCCCTTTTGCTATCATTTTTATTTTTGATTTTTTTCTTTTACAAACTTGCTAAGAACATGAAAATAAGCAATTAGTATAACTACAACTTGTTATGAAAATCAACAATAAGCTCAGAATAAGCTTTTGTTTCTTAACAGTGAACTTGTATATGAAAATAGCACTAGTGTTATCTAAGTGGTTAATAAGCTATTGGGTAAGCTAAATGTAACTGAAAATAAGCTAGACACAAGTTAATAAGCTGGTACAACATTTGAAAAAGCTCAAATACTAGGAACAATCACAGAATAAGCTAAAAATAAGCACTTCTAAGCGAATTCACACAGGACACCGGAATTTACTAGTCACCTATGAGCTTAATTTTAAGCCTTTGTGATAAGCTAGAAATTGAAAACAAAGACTTGCAATAGCTAGATGACCTTTTCAACTTTTCAAAAGCTAAAGTGCTAATGGTTTGGTTCACTAAATAGCTTATGGTGAGCTTATAAAAATTAGACAATTAGCGAGTATAACTCGGTTCATCGAAATTAAAATGGACAAATAAATAATTTGTTATGTTACTATCAAACAAGCTGCAAAGTAGAATTAAGCAACTGAACAAGCTAGTTGACCAAGTGAGCTATCCAAAAAGCTAATAAGCTAACTGAAGAGTTCACTAGAGGGCTTTTAAGGAGCTTATGAAAAAGTCTATGAAAACACTGATTGGTTTGAACTACATGAAATGGACAGAATTAAAAACAACTAGCAGGCTATTTAAATAAGCTAAGAAATGAAAAACTAGACTTGGTTCCTTGAGAAAGCTAGGTTGGCTACTAAAAAAACTAAAATACACATAATTAAGCTAGCTAATGAGCTTGTGAGAACTTATGAAGTAAGGTACCAAAATCTGTGCACAGGGCACTTCAAAGCTTATTGCAAGCTGATTTTAAGCTTCTTAGAGCTTGAGAAATGGAAATCAAAACTGAAAACTCTAAACTAGACCTACTAAACTTGGAAAATACAAAACATCACTTGATTATGACCAAGGGTTAACAACTGACACATCAACAAAGTTTTGCCAAAATCTGTTTTTCACTATTTTGACTTTTGAAATCAGAAATGGATATTTGACTTTTATGAACTTTTACTTGATTCTATGAACTTATAAGGTTATAATAAGTTAAAATAAGATTATCTATGGCTATGGAGACAACTTTTAAGCATGTAAACTGATTTTGGCAACTTAAAATATTGACAGTGGACTGTTAAAGAAATTGAAAAGAGATTTTGACTTTTTTATAGAACAAGCACTACATTTATTGGTTTGACTAAGCTATATTATCCTATTGAGATATGAAACAAGCACAAGCAAAGGATTTCACAACCTCTAACACAGTAAATGGGGTAAAACCAAACACCCCTAAACTTAACTGTTTTGAAGTATTAAACAAGGAAACAGATTTTTAAACCAAAGGACCTATTAATTAGCTTATATTAACTGCAAAGAGACAATATTAAGACAGGATTAACAAGTTTTAACTACTTGAACTAAGAAATGCAATATTTAAGAAAATGGCTTACAAAATGAGTTTAAGATCAAAACAGAATTGAGATCAAAGGATCACTCCTACTACCTCCCATGAGGTTCTAAACCCAATAAGGTCAATTCACTCTGCTTCAACTCTTGATCATCATGCCCATGATTTTGAATTTTAACTAATTTCTTGGTATTTTGGTAATTTCTTTTATTGAAACTAAACCTGAGTTTTCATGATTCTAAGAGCTTAGAAAAGCTTTCATAAGAGCTTTTAAGAGCTTACAAGCTCTTAACAACATCCGAGAACAACATTTGAGATTATTTGGAATTTGAACATGAAATATACAAAAACTAAATTGTAAACAATTATCGCAATTGAAGCGAAAGTGGGATTTTATTATCTCGAGAATTGATTACAAAGACTTGAAAGCTTTTAAAATAAACTGAAAGTAAAATTACACTAAGAGCGACAATTTAGACTAAACTAAAAACTAACTACTCTCTTTTCAGCTTCATTTCTTCTATTTATTCAACAAAAAGGGTTCCACTTGAGTCTCTGAAGATATCCCATCAAGAATCTGAGCCTTTGGATGGGTCAAATTCATCTTGGCCATCAAATGGTATTTTGGCGCCAAAAAAGTCTTGGGCAAGTAGGAGCATTAAATGAGGTGGGGGGGTTTGGTTTGCAAGGTGGAAAGGTTGAGGTGAAAGGTAGGAATGTGCTGGAGAGATAAGGGTGATGAGGTGGTAGTGAAACAGGTGGCAATGGAGGAAACAGGTGGATTGGGAGAGGATGAACAGTGCTGGCGCCTTCTCTGTTTTTAAATACTGGGTCAGTTTTGGTTTTGGGCTTGGGGTTGGGCCAGTAATTAACAAAGGGTCCATATGGTATAGTTTAAACACACAAGGACTAACATTGCAATTTAAGCAATCTTGAAGGACTGATTTTTACAAGTTTCAAAATTTATCACAAGGGTAAACTGCCATATAAGAATAGTACAAGGACCATTTGATAATTATTTCATTTTAAACTTAAAAAGGACCTTTATGCCATTTTGAATTTTGAGGACTAAAAGTGTAATTTCCCAAAAGTTTATCATAAGGACCATTTTGCCATTTATTAATAGTACAAGGTTTATTTTGATATTTTCACTTTTTAAACTTACCAAGGACTATTTTGACATTTTTCCAAAGTTGAGGGACCAAAGTTGTAAATTTGTGATTTTTAAACTTACCTAACCATCCTTATAACACCATGCATAAAGTAAATTGGTCGGTCTTTTGGTACAGTTCATTCTTTCTCGAAACCAATTGAAAAATCATTTGGAAAAACAATCAAGGTACTTGTGATACGAGATCAAAGCATTTTGTACCTTAATAGTTTTGATCATTTAGAAAACCTCCCCCTCAACATGTGCATATGATTTAGAAATTGTTTGGCACATGGAGGCAAGAGTTCTTAGAGATATATTCTTGATCACAATTTCCATGGAAAAAGCCATTTGATTTTCTTTGGTAAATTCTCCCCCTCAATATGTGCATAGGATTTGAAATCATTTTTATCACATAGAGGCAAGAGTTCTTTTGAAGCACATCCACGATTACAAAAGCCATTTAAGAAACCATTTGCTCCCTCTCAATATGTGCTTCGAGATTTCGAAAGCATTTAGCACATATGAGAGAGCAGCCTGCACTTTTTCATCAAATCGATCATCATTTATCAAATTTCATTATTAAATCACAAATTCTCCCCCGATCAAAAATATCAAACCCTTTGAGATTTTGGATCCCAAGTGATTTAATTAGGTTTAGAAAACATGGGAGAAAATGTGGCCTTGTTTAAATACTCGTCTGGTTTTTGGATAAATCCTCCTCCTCAACATGTGCATTGTGTATTTGAAATCGTTTGGCACATGGAGGCAGGAGTGGCTATAAAGGACTAAAGCCAATTCCATTAAAACAGATTTGAGATTTAAATCACGATCTCTCCCCCGATCAACAAATTTCAAACCATTTGAGATTTGTGCTCCCAAAAGATTTAAATCATTTAGAAAATTTTGGGGAAAGACGTGGCAAGATTTGATTTTGAAAAATGACAGATAAGGACCAATTTAAAACATTAAAGATTGTTAGTGTCAGGTATGATAGTTTTTAAGAGATCTTTTAGTAAAATAAAACAATTTTACAATCAAACAAGAACAGAAAAAACTTCATTTTGAAAGACCTTGATTCAAAAGAAAAAATCATACCATGACATAACATTAAATCTTTAGATCACCACATATTTTGTACAAACGGACTTGATAGATGAAATATTGTTTGAAAATCATTTAATTTTAAATCACTCTCCCCCTCAATCGATAACCGTAGTCGTTGATTGAGTGACTTAGATTTTGAAAAAAATGAAGTCCGGTGATATTCAAGATTTAGTCCAATTAATTTTCAAAACAATATTTTTCCATTTTTCAAAACAATATTAGTTAAAAATTGTTTAAAGAAAATGGTATAATCACAATTATCCTGCACAAAGATACGTTAGGTGGTTGAGCTGCTTTTGTTGATGTTGCTGCTGTAGGGCTTTGAAGAAAAACCGTCTGCAAATGCAGTGAGACTTCTTACGTTGCATTTTAATGCCAACTGAGGTCAAATTAAGCTCCGTTTCTTCAGTCACTTAGAAGAAAACCATCTGCTGATGCAGTGAGACCTCTTACGTTGCATTTATGCCAACTTTCCATTGAAGTCAAATTAAGCTCCGTTTCTTCATTTGTCAACCCAAGAAATAGTTACCCTTTCCTTTCGGCATCCAATCTTCTTCAATTTTGGGATCCGGATCGGGAACATTCTTAAATACCAATATACCTGCATACGTTAGTGAACACACATACAAATATATGGTGGTCGACATCACCCATAACAGCAATCGACTAATTAAAGTCAATTCAACATAACAATCAGATCATATAAGGCATAGGGTTTATGTGTTAATCAAACTCTAATCATCTAAACCTAACAATCATATCCTAAATTCCTAGTCCTTCGACACAGGCAAATATCATTTTTAATTAAGCACGTATGATAATTAAGAAAGCTCGTTAGATGATATAGATTTGAAAACATTCTCCCTCAATCAATGACTCATTTTTTGAAAAATTTTAAAAGCGCGAAGTCATTGATTGAGTTTGCAAATTAATCTGAAAACTCGATTTCGATTGATTTTTCAAGCAACTCATTTACCACCATTTTGAACACAACAAATATTTTTCTCAAGAATTATAGACGAAAAACATTTGTGTAGGAACAATGATCCTTTGACATACTTTCCTCATTTTGTTTTAGGATAAGTGCACGAAATTTGTGAAAAACGTTTAACCGTAGCACTTTCTTTTCTTTTGAAGAGCGGGATGCTATCTGAAATAATAGCAAACCATAGTTTAAGCACGGGTTACAGTCTGAAGTAACTGCAAGCTAATTTAGAGACATGTTTTGAAAAGGAATATTTACACCTCCTGCTCGAACTTCATCTATGGTCCCGTGCCATTATTGAATGACATTTCTAAGACCGCAGATGTTATCGATACCAGAAGACATGTCTTAGAAAACAATATTTTGGTCTTTTCAAATTTTTCGATTTTTATGGGTTTTGTTGGTTTTATAATTTTCTATTTTCTTTTACGGGTTTTATATTTTGTATTTGGTTTTAAAAATATATACAAAGATAGAGAAGATGATATAGTTAAAGAAGATGATGATACGAGTACCGAGATAAGGATATCGAAGTAGCCCGTTGTAGAAGATAGAAGTCATCATCCCTAAAACTTTCACCACCAAAGCTTCCGAGGCTCTTGCATAGAAGAAAGAAATTGAACCATCCGAAAGTGAGACTTTGCGCTTCCCCAAACCGAAAATCCTTATGTTGAGCAGATTCGAAGCTCTATTTCAAGCTTGCTTTAGCCAGGTGCACAAAGAAGCACACCATTATCATAAACCCAGCTGCTCCTTTTAAGAATAATAATCTAGATTCTCCATTCGGGGTTATATCATCCAATAGAACAACAACGTATCATCCCACCCATAAATAATCTTCTCAACTTTCAAAACCACTGAAGTCTGACGCAATCCATTCCAAAAGGTGTCAAGAGACCACTTCCCCCATGTAGATGAATTGATGTAGTCAGTCTCTTAGACTAGAGCTCACGAACCCGAATACACATACCGAAGACAAAGAAACTTATACCATCAAAGTAGTAGATTAAGTCCAATAGCCAAAGAATAACCCCGATGTATACTTTCTCTCCCAGAAGAAAGTGTATGAAGCTCAAGAACCCAAGCACCGAATGCCCAAAGAGAGAATAACCGATAACATTGAAGGAAGGGCGAATCATCGATTATCTCTGCGGGTGACAATCTCTCGGATGTCAACACCGGAATAAGTGATTATATCTCTGAATCACTGATTAAGCCGTCAAGTAAAACAACTAAGCATCCCCGATGTACACAATCTCTCTCCCCTGATGATTGTGATAACATCAAAATCATCACACACTTGTGTACCTCTTTCATCTTCAGAAACTAACTCTTACATCTCTTCCCCCACGTAGTTGGAATAAGAACACTAAATGCCTTGATGAGTAAAACCTTGAGTTTCTCTGCGGTCATGACAAATGTCTTCCCGGGATATCTTCAATCACTTAGAAGAATTAGGTTCATCAAGTTTACTCGCCATGAGTCAAACCTTGAGTTTTTCTGCGGTAATAACATTTGTCTTCCCGGGATATCTTCAATTACTTAGAAGTATTAAGTTCATCAAGTTTACTCGCGTTTAGATGCGTGTCTCCTTCCCCTGCTTTGGTTTTGATACTTGTAATCAAGAACATATTTTAAACCCATATACTGGAAATCATTTGAGAAGAACATCATTAGCTCGGATGTATCTGTGAGAATCAACTTGTCTTGAATGTGAGTAAGTCTAATTGGGGATTAAATCGACATTTCACTCTCCTCCAATTAGTGCTCTCCCTAAACCGACAACTGTTTGATAAATGCCCGATTAAGAAGAAGTCTTTAAATAATCAAATGCAACTCGTCTTTAGTCTTCTAACATGTAGCGTAGAATGTAGAACCGATTGTAGACTCGACCTTCTTCAAGATTGTCCGGTTGGGAATAGATAGTTAACATCTTCATTTCACCAAATGCATTCCGTTAACTTACAAATAGCAAATCCCTTAAATCAAATCCTCCCAATCAAACAAGAACGAAAGATGAAAGATGTTCATCAAGGAAATTAACCAATCACAGAACTGGAAGCACTTTGTCATTTAATCATATCACCGTGAAGATGTCAACCAACGGCTCTTAGAAGAAAAAACTCCATGTGAAGATGACCCTATAAGAAGAAGCTCAGTTCTTACATGAGTTTGGAGCCGTTTGACCATATATTCTCATATAACAATCAACCCTGCAGTAGTTTCACACTTTTTCTCCCCCTCAAGAATTGCAGACGAAGTTGCCATTCTTGACTAAATAAGTGAATATCTTTAAAATGTATTCTATTCACACTTCTCCCCCGCAAAATTAGCACATGATGTCGCCATCGTCATTATGGTTGAGCAAGTTGAATAAGAAAACAATCAAGGGTAGCCCGGTTCACTTGAAGAATTAGCGCATGGAAAAAGCATGAAGCATGTTGATGAGAATGGTCATAAATGAGAAGATTTCTCTTCTTCCGAAGATAATGCGCACTGAAGCGTACACATTTCTTTTCTTTGAGAACGAGGCATGAACTGTTGTGTTCATACGTCATAAGAAGATTTCTCTTCTTTCGAAGATAATGCACACTAAAACGTACACATTTCTTTTCTTTAGAGAACGAGGCATGAACTGTTGTGTTCATACGTCATAAGAAGATTTCTCTTATTTTGAAGATCAAACGTACACTTTTCTTTTCTTTAGAATACGAGGCATGAACTGTTGTGTTCATCGTCATAATCTCTCTCTTTAAACTCTCTTAGCAAAACATGTAATCATCACCATTATCATTCAAGAGGCTCTTTGCGGTGACGGTGATGGAGATAACCCAATATGATGAATTTGACCTCAAGTAAACTAACCCGAACTCGTGACTTAAACTTGTACATATGTAACAAAGAGCGGTGCCGAGACTTCATGCCCATTTGAATCTCTAAGTACTCTATACTCTTCAACCAACCAACCATCGAGTATTAGACGTATATCACCTCTTGAAAATCCACAATTGAATGTGACACTGAGCACTACAACGTAACTCCTTAAAGTGATAGTTATTTTGTAGTGGTAAGAGCCCAATTCCCCCAAGTGGTAAAAGAAAAGCTAAGAGACACCCAACAATAACTAGATTTCCAAGTCTTCGCTTTTGATAATAAGCTCGAACAAGGATCTCGAAGAATCTTCATCCATCCATCCCCGATACCTTCAGATACTAAGTACACTTGCCCGTGATAATTCACTTTAACCTCAAATAAATAATAGTGAATTAACTCCGTTGTCACATCTTCTAGTTAAAAGCTCAAATCTAGCCTCCTTTGACATTTAAATGAACTTTGATAATGGTTTCATCCCGACCATGGTTTAATGAGCATAACCCCGTAAAACTTTGAAGTAACCAAACCACCATGACGAATATCCAAACACACATCCAATTCATGAAGTACACCTTTTATCCCTTCTTCAAGCGTAAACCGTAGCACCAAAGATCAAGTAAGATCCGAATTACACTTTCTCTTCTCCAAGATGGTTCCATCATTACGGATTTTACAACTCTATGGTTTAAACCATGAAATAGTTTCTTCATGGATTTTATAAAACCAAGAATAAACCGTAAGATAGATCCGAAATGCATTTTACTAATACCGGGATGTTTCCATTGTCACGGATTTTACAAGTCTATGATTTAAACCGAGAAATAGATTCTTTCGAGGATTTTACAAAATCAAGACAAAACCGTAAACAATGTCGACTTGAATGTGTTGTGACAATTTTGGTTTCGGTGAATATCATTTTAGGGAACATGCAATGTTCATCAACGATTCGTTTACCAACATCAACATCATCATCCATCCAATAAACACTTTCGTAAACACATCACAACGCGATTCGCTTCGGCTATTCTTTGTGACCACATGGAGAAGTAAACCCGATATGTCAAACTTGATCCTCAAGTAAAATTCCCGATTTGTTACTTAAACTTGTACTAATCCTCGTGAAGAAGAAACGTGTACCCAATGTACAAAACCTCTTGACATTCTCAACTGAGTGAGACACCGCAGTGATAGCTACGTTGTGGGTTAAGCGAGAAAGAATCACAAACGTAACTAAATGGAAAAGTCTTTATCACACTCAACAAGCGCCCAAACAAGTCATCTTCGCGGAAGGGTAGAAAGAAAGAAGACGAAATAAGTAAACGAGCCCGGAAAACTTCACTTCAAATCCAAATGAGAGATATCGTACACCAACCCTGTAGTCAACTTTGTTCAATCATTAATTCAAGCCGTGACATAATATTTTTCTTGATAATGTATATACCAAAGTACCAAATCGCATAACATAAAGAATCACATCATCACACCAAATCATGTCATCAAATCTCATTGTCACAAATCTCAACATCAACACATCTTATAATCAAAAATCATCATTCAATCCAAACCTAGCCTCCGATAAATCCCATGTACACACTTAACCTTAAAGATACAAATGTACTTTAACCCTCGCTTTAGGCACAAATGAGATAGTCAATGCAAGTCCATATCCAATATGTAATAATACAGCTCATGTGATATGAATTACACATCCTGCTTTAACGTCCCGTGATATACAAAAAGAGGTATGGCACATGATATCCCAAAGTAGTGTGAAAAACCAATGTCAAGGGCACAATATATAAGATGAAGCCCACGAGATCCATAACTTGTAACAGGCCCATCACAAACACAACATAGCACTTGATCCAATCAGACTTTGCCAAGCCCATTTCCAACTAGAGTCTATAACCGTGTATCTTAACATTAGACGAGTGATATCAAACATTGCTAAGCACATGTCCATTACCATGTAACCTAATCATACGGGTATAAAAACCAATTGATGACACATTTACCCTAATATCACACACAAAGTCACGCCCCCATCAGTTAGATTTATCCCAACAAACTCAAAGAGACCTCATCCAAACCCTAATCTAACCTCATTCAATTTTCTATCAGCCCCCATTTCATATTGAACCTCTTGAAACTCTAAAACAATCCGCCTCCATCGTATAACATCAATCTCATCTCAACAACTCGCCACAGGGATGGCTGTGAGATGGCCACAGGGATGGCTAGAGTCCATGGTGACATCCACGAGTTTAAACATGACATAACAAGGTAGGTTAATCTTTGAGTGGTTTTTCAAATTAATTGTCTTTCCTTTCTTTTCATTGAGTCTTATACGAATAAATGTGAAGGAATAACATAGTTGATATCTCCATCACATTTCAGATTCGGATAAGGTTAAAAAAAATAATAATAATAAGTTAGGATCGATGAAAAGTCATTGTTCTCATGTGTAAGACCCTTGTGGTTTGATGGAATATTTGTGAAACATGAGAACAAGTCTGAGATCCTTTAGTTTTACATTAATCATTTCATCAAAGAACCGAATCTACAAAGAGATCAAAACATACATTTTTGATAAATCTTATGATGTGTTCGGATGTTAAAATCAAAAGGTTAGAGATCTATGATGATGTAATTTGTTTGTGTGACATGTTTCTTAAAACCAATCTTGACATGATATTTATGTATACTGAACAAAACACTGAGGTCATGAGTCCATTTCGTTTATGAGATTGAGGTGAGTCTTGGGTCATGAATGTATTTGACGGATATAAGATATTTGTTGACTGATGATGTATGAGCAAACTGAGGTCAAGAGATGATGGTAAATGGTATGTTTTTTTTTTTGGTCTAGTGGTTGTTTCTTCTTCTTTCATCCTTTCTGTTAAGTTGCCAAGTCAAGTCAAGTCAAGTCGCTAATACTTTTTCAAAACAAGTCGCTAGCATAAGTTGCTACTTGTATGTGACAAGTCGCTAGGTCTAGTGTCAAGTCGCCATTGACATTAAAGAAAGTCAACAAATACCAAGTCGCTACAGAGATGTGTAAACAACTCGCTAGCATAACTGCTACTCACATACAACGAATCTAGACGACTTGTAAAGACAAGTCGCCACTAGTGATTGTTACAAGTCGCTATATATAGTACAACTCGCTAGGATGAAAATAAATTTTTTTCGATGAGTTTTTCCGGCCAACTTTATATTTACCCAGAAAAATTGCATAAAAGATGCACCATTTGACCCATTATGACAAAAAAAAAATGACCATATATTCATATTTTGGACAAAGCATATTTTGGACAAAGTGTACATATACAGAACTTGGACAAAACAAAACAGACTTGGACACATGTTAGAATCAGTTAAGACCATAGACCAAAAGAAGAATACCAAGATATGATAAACTGTTTACCCAAAGACAACCATTCTGACCATTAAAACAGTAAACAAAAACCATTTTAAAACATGTATTAACAACAAACCAAACTAGCCTCATAGACCGAACCATGAAAAATACCATATGAATCATTAAAACAATCAAACCTTGGCTCTGATACCAATTGTAGGATCGATATATTTATTGTGTTGATGATTCGGGTGGTCTTGGATGATCAAAATACATGTTTGCCATTAGAGAGAGAAGTAGAGAGTTGGGTGTTTTCTTGCTAGAGACTTGGTATACAAAAGTATGGAATATTAGATTGAAGCACCACCCTTCCATGGATGGAAGGGTATTTATAATTACAAACATACCGTCCTCCTATCGGATGTGGATCGTGCATACGATGGGTAAAGACCCGTCCTTCCTCCACGGTGTTACACTAAACTATTCTACGCTACAAACTAACTAATAAACTACTAAACAACGTAAATAACGATATGTCTACGAGCTAACTTATGCTAGATAATATTTGGGGTGACCGACTCTTCACTATGGAATTTTCTAATTCCTAACAAAAACTGTAACCACTGACACCAACCCTGATGCTATGTTTACTTTACCCAAGGATTCACCCCTCGGACCAGTTCACACATGTCGAAGTGATGAGGGTAGTTTGGAACATGAACATGAATTGACGGATAATGATCAGGTACATGATGACTTTTCCAATGAACCACCTCTCGGACCAGTTCACAGGTCGAAGTGGGGAGGAAAATCTTGAACGATTAAATGAATTGACGGTTAAATGTACAAAAATGGAGAATACGATCTGAAGTCTTCAGGAGTTAGCTGTGTTTCAGGGAAGAGAGATCAGAAAATTGAAGCACAGGATGTTTGTGATGGAGAAAGTGAGGAGACATGGGATTAGTGTTGTTAGAAGAGTTAGGAAGCAGAATAAGAAGGTGAGCTCCTCTCAAGCTGTGGTTTTGGAGGATGTAACCAAACAGGGGAGGAGTGAAGGCTTTGATTCAAGGGAGGCTGCTATTGTGCATATGGATGAGGATGTGGATAGTGGAGATCATGGAGAAGTATGTGGTGTCGATAAAGATGGGAATGAAGTCATGCTTGAAACCTTGAAGGCGTAGTAGGCGATATAGAGAAGGAGGTGGTGCAGGACACATCCACTGCTAGTGTTTCTGTAACCACGGCTAGTTTTTCAGAACCCACTGCTACAACTTCAACTGATGTAAACACACCCATTGTTGTAGAAGTTAAAGAGAAGGAGGTGGTGCAGGAAACATCCACTGCTAGTGTTTCTGTAACCACGACTAGTTTTTCAGAACCCACTGCTACAACTTCAACTGAGGTAAACACACCCACTGTTGTAGAAGTTAAAGAGAAGGAGGTGGTGCAGGACACATCCACTGCTAGTGTTTCTGTAACCACGGTTAGTTTTTCAGAACCCACTGCTACAACTTCAACTGATGTAAACACACCCACTGTTGTAGAAGTTAAAGAGAAAGAGGTGGTGCAGGACACATCCACTGCTAGTGTTCTGTAACCACGGCTAGTTTTTCAGAACCCACTGCTACAACTTCAACTGATGTAAACACACCCACTGTTATCTTAGTCTCACCCACTCCTATTACTACCACATCTACAATTGTCACAACTACCTCTGTTTCACCACCTAAATCAAAAGAAATTGACAAGGAATCTGCCAGTACAATGATAAATTTAAGCAAAACTTCATCAAACCCTACACCTACCATTGCACCTGCTCCTATATTTCTTAAACCAACTGGACCTAAACCCTTGAGTAAAAGTTTGACTATTGGTGAGCCTTTGAAGAAGAAGGTGGCTCTACTAGATATTGGAAATGGAAAAGTATTCTTGAACACGAGAAAAGTTTAAGAATACTGAAGAGCGATTGTTTATGATCATGAGTATGGTGAAAGATTGGTAGTCAAGAAAAGCGAAATAGAAAGGAAAAAGCTAGAAGATGAGGAAGCTACTCGAGATGGTTAGGTGAATGGAATGATACACAATCCTATCTTGAAGCTTCTAATAATATTAAGAATGAGTACACTACTCAAGAGTGGGCCTTGTTGTCTATTGATCAAAGAGCTAGAATCTTGGGTGAATGGGCAAGAAGGATCGACAAAGAGAAGAAGCAAGTCAAAAGAAAGAAACCTCCTACAAAGAGCGAGATGAGAAATGCTATGATGAAGATTATCAAGAATTCAGGCATACATATTACTGAAAATCTAAGTAAATGTTCATTTGAGAGGGTTAAGGAAATTTGTCTGATGTGTATGAGAGTTAATGATGATTTTAATCCTATGGATTCTGAGAAAGAAGCAGAATGGTTAAAGAAGAAATCCAGTTCTAAAAGACAAAAGGTGGATGAAGAGTTGAAAAAGAAAGAAAGAACTAAACAATATTTTAAGGAGACTGATAATCCAAATCTTGAACCTATTAATCCTATTCCTTTAAAAGCAGTTCATCCTATTGTGGATTGGCAGATTGTTATAGAAAGGGGTAGAGAAGTAGTTGAGATAACAAGAGGTGATGGATGCAAATCTACTTATTTCAAATTTGGGATCTTATTGGATTGTTTGACTAAGAGTGATTTGGAACAGTTGTGGAAAGTAATGGAGTTCAGATATGGGGAAGTTTGGTCCAAATGGAGAGTTAGCTAAGTTTGTATGGGTGCTATAAAGAACATGTTTCAACTCGATCTTGATCTTTGAATATTGGGATAATTGTGAGGTGGTTGAATGGCTATTGTTCTCATACTGCAAGGTTCATGTTGTAAAAACTACAAAGGAAAGGTTTTTCATGTTTGTTGATAGGGATTATCCTTTATCAAAGAATGTGGCAACACAAATGCTGGAAGCTAAACTCACTTCAAAAGGAACAAAGGAGACACATCCTATAATTGATCCACCGTTTCAAAAGATAGAGAAGATTGCAGACATACAAGGGCCTTTAGCAATTAAGGCTAAACCTCAGGAATAATTGTAAATATTGGAACCACTGCCAGAGTTAATTAAACCACTGCTAGAAGATTGAATCCACTGCTGATGTTAAACCGCGGCTAGTAGTAAAGTATAACCATTGCTATTGTATTGTAAACACTCGCTAGTTGTATAAGCTGTTAAGCAAAAATTTGGAAACTAAGAAATGGATGCAAAAAGGTCAGACGATACTTTAACAGTAAGGGGCACAATGTTATGTTAATGTCTTTGATTGTTCATTTTTGTTATTTTCGCTATCTCATTTTAAATTAAAATCCCATAGATTGGAGAGGATACCCTAGATACGATGAAAAGACAAAAGATTCAAGACCATCCAACTCTTGGAGAGGATACCCTGGATACGATGAAAAAAGGTGAGTAAATAAAATGTATTTAACTCCTACTTACTAGGAAACTTTATTGAATAAAGTATCTTACTAGAAAAGCACATACGATATAAAACTAAGTACTTGGAAATCAGATACATTATAACACTAAGTACTTACTAGGGGCATATAGTACTCCTAGTTACTAGGAAATCACATACGATATAACACTTAGTACTTGGCATATCTGACAGTGCTTATAGCGGCAACGTACCCTCAAGCTTATGAATAAAGAAATTCTTGTTTCGAGCACTCAGCTCCAGTTCGCCTGCCAAGATATTCATTTGCATCACTTTGTGTTCACTAAGGGCTTGCTCCTGCTTCAGAAACTCAACAGTTTTTTGTGGCACCTTCTTTCGCACAGTTGTCATCTCTTGAATAACGGCAGCCCTTTCACGATTAAGTCTAGCCAATTCTTGAGTTAGGATATTCACCTTTCTTGCCAATTGAACATCTTCGATTGCAGCGTTATGGCAGTAGTAAATCATCATGTATGTCCAGTTGTTAGTGTTAGCAGCAGCTCTTATCTCATCACATTTAGGCAGACCTGACATTGTTTTGGCTTACTTATATATGGAATGATGTTGTGTGAAAATATACTTGCAAGTTTGCTCTTAAATACACAAATTGAAAGGTAAATAAATAGTCACATGGATACCATTGATGTTACACTATATGCCTGACTCCTATATGTTTTTATAGAAAAGAACAAAAAATATGCACATGTTCAACAGTTGATTGTATAACATTGTCACAAAGTAACATCCAAAAAAGAAGAAAAAAAATGGTGCCTCAATAATGAATAACATTGTCACAAAGTAACATCCAAAAAAAACAAATAAAAGCAAGCCACTCCTATAGCTATTATTATTCAAGTAACAAACATTGAAAATCCTAGATGATTGATAAGTTGTGCTTCTATTGTGTTAAAGTTCAAATTGAAATAACAACTATAAATCGTCCAAATGAACAACATTTGCAGTACTAAACGTCACAGGTTGTTACTGAATGTTGTTAGGAAGGTTGTTTTCAGGAGTAGATGATTCACATTTCCATACGAAATCGTTGTTTGACTGACCACTTGCTTCTCCCTGTTCGACCTCTACACGCGTCCTCAGACCTCCATGTCTTTCTTGTTCCACTGCTTCTTCGTTAGTAGGGGTGCACGATTGTGAGTTTCTTTTACGTTTCTGAGATGTGACATTAGTTCAAACAACCATATCAGTAATTACATACAAAATTATATACATTGAAATAAAATATAGAAACACACTTGCCTTGCTTGTCATCAACGGTTCAAGATGGACCGTCTTGTGTGTCTGCCTTTCCACACCGCCACGCTTTTTGCTTTTGGCTCTTCCCCCGTGATCGGATACATGTTTTTCTTTGGGTCTTCGGTGGCCGCTTATCCATAGCGGTGGTTTACGGTTTGCAAGTCATCGAGTACGCCACAAGGATACATCTTTTAGAGGATAAACCCTTGCTTCGTATGTATTTTTTAGTGACGTTTTCTTAAACCAATCCATCGCCCAACTGCTAGTGTCAGTCAACCCTTCAACTCTAGACACAGCACAAACATGACCACAAGGTAGACCCGATAGTTTCCATTTGCGGCAAGTGCATTCTCTGTTGTCAAAGTCAACAATATGAACATGTTTCGGATCAGTAACTTGGTAAATCTTGTGCATCTCAATTCCGTTAACATCCCAATTAGCACTCTTTGCCATTCTATTGTTTACTTTTGCATTTGCCCATTCGGTAAGTTCATCCGTTGGAGCATCTGAAATAAAAATAATAATACATTTTCGAGCGATGTGCCAAATATGTGATAAACCAATTATAATAGACAGTTTTTTTAAGTTACCTTTGTATTTTGCTCGACGTTCAAAATACCATTTTTGTAGAAGCCTTCGGTAGTACTCCATTAGCTGGGTTATTGGAATCTTCCTAACATCTTTGGTTACAGAGTTTACTGATTCTGCACTATTTGAGGTCATGTAATTGTACTTGTTTGCAGGGCAGTAAGCACGCGACCATTTATCAAATCGACTTCATCTTTTAGTTTTATACACATCAGGTTTTAATGATTGAATCTCATAGATTGAAGCATCAAACTCCTGCTCTGTGTAAGCTTTGCATGTCCTCCAATATATAGCCTTCCACTTTCTAGTTTTCAAATTGCAGTTCATCATTAAATGATGACAACAAAAACCATGAAACGCGTTAGGAAAAACGGTACTACATGCATGTGCAATTGTCGGATGTCTGTCGGAGATGATGGCCAAATATTTTACTTCACCAATGCATTCTTTAAGTTTTCTCAAAATCCATGATTCATTGGTCTCACCTTGAGAAACACCAGTTGCAATAGGTATAATCTGGTTGTTTCCGTCCATCCCAACAACAACCAGATTCGTACCAAGGTATCTCCCTTTAAGATGTGCGGCATCAATGATTAGCAATGGTCGCATAAAACGTAAGAAGCTCCGAATCTATTTTAAATCGATCAGAAATTGCTTAATTAATAATATTTACATAATAATGAAGGTAATAATTAGAAATAAAAGATAATAGAATTTATGAAAAACTTACAGCAACACCGAAACCAATGAATACCATCTTAAACCGATATGTGTCATCTGTCTCAATGTGTGTTACTGTCCCCTCATTTTGCAACTTTAAGTTATAGTAGTAATACGGCAACTGCTCAAAAGAATCCGTAGGACAACCGTTCAACAACTTTAATGCAATGTGTTTCCCACCCCAAGCTCGTTGGTAAGAAATGTCTACTTTCCAATCAACATTAAAATCTTTTTTTATGTCCTCACCCGTATAGACCCTTTTACAATTCCTCAATTTATCAACAAGTATGTGACCCACTAATTTTTGGGTAGCATTTCGATGATTAGGATGAATTTTTGTTCTGGAACATGTATGACAGTCGTTAATGGTAGTAACATAGAAGTATCGGTTAACAACACTTTTTCGTGCGTTAATGTACCAGTTGCAACCTTCTTCAAAACAAGCTACACTGTACCATTTCTTACATGACTTAGTAACTTTATACTCAAACAAATCAACCAACGCTTTTATTCCTATTGCATAAATGCATCCTTTCTTATCATCAAGCCGATTACCCGCCTTTAATTTAGATACTATAGGGTGTTTATGGTTACTTAACTTTTTAATTATGGGATCAGGTGAACTGGGTGGATCGGGGATATTTTGAAATGTGGTTTTCGCCAACTAGGCTACACATCTACATTAACGTTTGCGCACCCTCATTATTATGATCTTCAACTTTTGGTGTTTGAAAATCGATTCTTGAGGCAACAAAGGAACATTAAGATCAATATCAAGAGGCTTAGAAGAAGTAGGCGTTTTACCTCGGAAGATTTCTCGATAAGTTTGATGTATAGTGTGCGGATCACGTTACGCTTCTGACATATTTCATGAGCGAAGAAAGAAACATCATCATCGTCACTTACATCAATTTTGGTTGAAGCGGACATGTAGTATAAATTGATGATCTTATCTTTAATCTGATATTTGTTAGTAAGATAGGTAATCAGATATAGGTAGGTGATGTCAACTGGAAGTAAAACTCCACGAATTGATCTCTCAAAATCCAAATAAACTTTGAATTTTGGGGAATTAGTCGAAGTCATTTTTATTTGGTTGTGGAATTATTGTTTGTTTGACTAATTTGTGTTATGGGATTTATGTTATGGGATTGTACAAAGCAATAAACCCAATAAAAATTTGCTGAAAAGAGGATCTTTTAGTCGCTGAATATAAAATTCGCTTAAATTTTCCCTCCACAATATTCATTACCCGCTCATTCACAAAGTATATTTCTCGCCAAATTTGATGTCACTCTACTAGAAATCGTCAATTGTACTCATTTGCATCTGTGAATACCGGTAACAATTGGGTGAAATAAAACAATGGCTCCTCCTGCCTCTACTTCCGGATCAATCGAAAGCCCTTGGAATACTACATCAATGCTACACACTACGAATGTCCAAAACCATTACCGGTGGAAGTACAAACCTCTTGGACCCGGAATCATCCAGTAGAAGATTCAAGGCTGTCCAATTTATGTAATATTATTATCCATTATACTTATTTTACTTGTTAGGTTGAATATGTGAATTTAACAAAACTTCTTTTTAGGACAAAGAGACCAAATGTAACTTCTATGGGTTCCTAGACCGGAACTACCAAGTCGATATTACAAAGATTTGTTTTACAAGGAACATGAGGAAAAGAATCATTTAATGAAGGCGGAAAGCGTTCGATCTAGGATGAAGTTATTGAGGTTTCAAAGAATGATATCATGAAAATGTTGGATGAGTTGACTTTTATCAAGTCAAGAGTGCAAGTTCATGACAAAGTTGTGTTGGTTTTCGGTTTGATTGTTCTCTTGATGTTGTAGTTTGGTTATGGTAATCTGTTTAGCAATAAGTGTTATATGTCGTAGGTTATGGTCTTTTAGCATTAAGATTGTTTGTAGTCGTTTTTTCAAATCAAATGGATGTTTGTAAAAAACAAACATTTTAGCAATTTACACAAAATGTTTGTTGCAAATCAATAGTATCACAACATGTATATACAAAACAAGTGCTTAAAGAAAGCCTACATGGCTGTTAGGAATATACCAAGTTGCACTACACAGACATGCATAAGAAGTTGTCTTTTGATGTCCTACGGACATCTGATTTGTGGTTACATTTGGTTGAACAACAAAAGTCTAGACCCACATACAAGCCATACCCAAAGAGATGAAATGCATCTTTATTCATCACTTCTATGAGCGACCACCTTATACTTCCAAAAGTACTCCACCATATGCTCTTGATACGCTAAAGCAACTTGAAGAGGTCATCAACCTTCATGCTTAAGTTGTTACCCAACTGTGCAAAAAATACATACCCAAACTCCACAATCATTGTATGCATTGGCTTGTTTACGGACATCATCCGCAACTCGAAATGTGATCTTATAATCGAAATGATATTGATTTGGCTTGAAGAACTTTACACAAGTTTAGATACTGTGGTAGCATTCTCTCAAAAGTGACCCTCATTTTTAAATTCTCTTCTCTCGTCTCAGGTTCTGGCGTACCTAGTGAGTCATAAATAGTTATAACTCCGGTACAAATTTGTAACTCGGCGAGAAACAAGTGGCAGGCGGGTACGTTCACAGGAAAGTATACCTAAATGTGAACAAATAAACTTTGTAGTAATTCATAACATTTTGAGCATGTATATCTGTGACAACTCGTAATTTCAGGTCATTTTGCAAACTTTGAAAAATTCACTATTTCATCATTTTTCGTAAACTAGATTTACGAGTATCAAATTCGCGTAACCTGAATGGTTTAGCTGCGAATTCACCATCATTCAAGGACATTTCATATAGACTAGGTTTAGTCTACATATCATTAGCATCGTTATCATCATTTCAGTTCATGCATGGATTTGCATTTTTCATTAAACGTTTATTTTCCTATTCAATAAACGCTATCGCGTAATCAATTATTTTGAACATTTGATCCGACACTTCCAAAAATATTTCTAATATATTTTTATACTCATTTTAAGACTATAAAAATTATATTATTAGTTTACCCGATGTTTTCAATTTATTTCGTATATAAATTGTTATGTTTATATAATTACGACGGTTTTCGTAAATTCAACCTGATAAATATTTATTCACTCAATTCTTGTAAGAAATGTATTTTTATAATTTTTATGACTTCAATATATTTTATTGTGATCCGTTAAAATTTATTTTTAGCCAACGCTACCCTAAATACTCAAAAGTGTATACAAGTTACAACTTATTTTTAATTAACTTACATATACATTTACATTACATACTAAATAAAAGAAAAAGAAAAAAAAATAAACTAGCTAACTCAAAACACCTTGGTCGACATACATAGATGAGTCACACCTTTTGAAACAAAATATCTACTTATACTAACCTTATAATCATTTTATACTTTCACATTTACATACATACAACATAATATTTTCAAAGTGTAAGATCAAAATATCCTTTCTCTCTTCTCTTCACAAACCGGCCAACCACAAGGATCAAGAGGAGTTCTTCAAAAAATTTCTAGACAAGTTATTTACACTCTAGACACACTCTTGATTAAGGTTGTGAAATAAAAACCTTGGGTGTTTAGGATTAATCCTTTGTTCATAAAACCTCATCAAGTAACTAGTAAGCATTTCATATTCATCATCATCTTTCATATTCATGTTGTGTTCATTTTATCATGTTTGAGTAAAACATGCAATTTATATGGATGTTTATACCACTTAAATTGTTTTTAAGCACTATAAGTTTATATAAGTTATCCTATAATTATTCCTTGGAATATATCACTTTTGGTGATGTCTAGGAACCCAGGTCACTCTAAGAAGATGTATGGTAGGATTAGAATAGCTTCGGAGTTGTTTTGAATTGGTTAGAATAGGTTTTGCGCGAGAAAAACTCATTTCGACAACTTTAGTAAAGGGTCTGATCTTATTTTCGAATTCTGGAATTCTCGACAGTAGGTAAAAATTTTTGGGCTAGATATTTGGAAAATATACTTTAAAACGAAAACGTGGTCGCTTGAACGGGTTAAAACGGAGTTATAACGAAGGAGATATGAATTTTTCAAGTTGACGACGAAAAACTATTGTTTCAGAAAATTCAGCATGTATTCTCAACTTTTTACGAGTCAAAAATGAGTCTTAAGCATTATAAATTGTGTCGACTTATCAAAAATATATTAGTATACTTTGATACGAAGCTAAGGACATATAAAACGTAGAAAACGGATTTGTAACGATTAAATTACACGCGTTTACATAAAGTTGCCGTAACTATATTAAGTAAGAAAAACTAATATATTTCTATTAGACAAACCTTACAGCAACAAGTGACCATGTCAAGGGTCGTTTTTAACATTGATGTAGAACTTTTTATAACGTGATGTCTTCTAGTAAAAATAAGTTCGCCAAGCATATTTTTCAAAATGTCCAACCGTTCGTCAAGCGGAGTTGTTATGAATAAAATACGGTCACTTAAACTTTGCCGAAAACCACCCTTAAACGACATTTCGAACAAAAGTACCATACTTAACCTATATTTTTCTCCATGATCGAGACCTCTAGGATGAAAACTTAAATGCTAAAACTTTGAGATAATGATACGAGCTTCCCAAAACCGTTGAGTTTGTTTCCTAACACTCGACGTGCACCATTTTACGACAAGCTTTTCAAGGCCGTTTAGTCGCTTTCATGAAATTTTCAAAAACATTATTTTACGACGAAAAGTTATAACTTCATAATAAATCACTAAATGATTATCGTAGGATATCATTTCAACGTAAATACATGTAAAGTAATTTAAGATTGGTCAAGACGTTATAAGATTATTTTTCTACGATAAGTGTTATTTTCAAAAATTCACAAGTGGTATAGATATCATCTGAATTGCATGCATAACATTACATCATAACTTATCATAGAGCATATCATTCATAATAGGTCACGGTCGAGGTTACGCCTCATTTCGATGATTGCCATTATATCATCATAATCATTGCAACAGGTGAGTTTTCATAGCCCCGATTTATTCAAGTTTTTACTTTATTTCAAACCTACGGGGGAGACTACATTGCACATCATTTTAATTATGCTACCAAGTATATCAAATTCATTACATTACTTAAGTTACCTCATTGCCAGTTAAATGTCCCCATTTCATAAACATGAACCGTTAATTTCATAGAAGCGTGGGTGAGTGGATAGATCTATCGAGGGTGACACCTCCATCCGGGTTGGTGGATTCCAACCGGACGGATTCATTTCATTTCATTATCATTATTTGAGTTGTTTGGCAAAACACTCTGTTGGGGCAAACATCAGTCAAGCTTCGGTGTCATGTGCTTAAGCAATGGTATCATTTTTGTGACATATTGTCATACATGGCCTATACTTGTGGTAGTCGTATTAAACATTTACCTAAACTCTATGAACTCACTCAACCTTTGTGTTGACACTTTTAGCAATGTATTTTCAGGTAACTAAGGCATTCACTTCATGGCATGCATGTGGACATATCATAGGGTCGTGGTGACGACGCGTCACACATGGGATTTATACATTTTAAAAACATCGTTTGACTTGTACTAAACTTATTTTCCGCACATGTTGATTTTCATTTGGGACCTATCTTTGTAACTCGAATGTTTTAATATATCAAACGATGTTCTTTTCAAACGACACTTTAGGTCGTTCAATATAACTTGTGATTGTGGTGCTATGACGGTCATCCCCGTGAATTCCATTCATTGCAAAAGCAGTAATTTGGGGTGTGTCAGTTGGCATCGAGCTTGATTATAGAGAACTAGGTTGCATCATTGACCCTAGACTATAACTACATTATCATAGCATATCATCATTTCATCATAAGTGCATATTCACTTTACATACGGATTCATACGTACATTTCAAGTTATTTACTTTCATTTCAAAATCGATTGTCACATAGATGCCTTCAAATACCCATCCCATCATACTCACATTATACTTTGACATGGAGAATGCCCTGTCATTCCCTATCACAATTTTAACATCAGTTGACTCAACACCGATAACATCAGATGATGAGACTGAACCCTTTTAGGAGGACAAAGTTGCACCTACACCATCACGATCACTATTGATTCACTGTAGGATTAGGACAGTTTTTATCACTCTGTTGGGACAGATCATACCATTTGGTAGGACTTACAAGCTTAGTCCTAGTGGACCTATTAGTCATACATTTTATTTGCCGCTTGGGAAGCGTGCATAATTTGACACACCACTACCATCTACCGCTAAGACTACAGAAACTACACTATCTTATAGATTTAAGGACTGTGAGAGTTCTAGGGCTATTGCTGCTAGACCGCCTATTGCTCCGACACTTGAGACATGATTAGACTACTAACAGGAACAGATAATAAGTACCTTTCTAGCTAATATAATCTTTATCATTTATTATCTCCACGATAATCACAACCTTTGTTTATTTCATTCCTTATTCCAATTGCCCAATTTTTCATCATTTCGCGACGATACATCACTATCTTACTAGGGGTTAGGCCAACTTTATTCTTGACTAACTAGGAGACTATTACCATTCTATGAGGTTCTCCCATGTATCCTACAAACCATTCCACAAATTATATTTCAAGTTATTTTGCTACTATTTCATGAAATTATTTCATTTAATTTTATTTCGAGCTATTTTACCACCATCTTAGAAACATTGTTTCATAAAGTTTTAAAACAAGTTGTTTCGTTACCACCCTATCAATTGGTTTCAGTCATTTTATCAACTATTTAATACCATCATGAGAAACGATTTTCATGTTACTCTGAAAAATTATTGAGCCATTATCTTACAAAACAAAACGTTGAATACCATAAAAAACTTCGAAGAAACATAATACCATTTCAACAAAACAAAGCATCACATCATTTGTCCTTGATTATACATAGCCTGATCACCTATGTATAATTTAGGAAGAATTATGTCATGAAAGGAACAAAGATCTTTTCAAACTTCCTAAAACAATCTTCACTCAAAGGCAAAGCTTTGTAATCAGATAAATTGTTCATAAACATTTATTTTGTTAACACTCTACAGAAACCTACGCCATTTATCACTCACTCAACCGATAAGTTAAAACTTTACCACTGACCTTTTTAGGAAAGACTTTCTATACTATCTACGAGGAGGATTCCTCGATACGAGAAAACAATATAAGGATTTCAGAAATACTAACAAGGACTAGAAGTATGTAGTAAGATGTTTCAAAACTCAACATAAAGCTTAAGACATCACGAGACAATCCGAACCACTATCTTTGGATTAGAAGCCAAATTCTATCATTTTAAAAGTACTAGCTAGACCGAGTTACAAGATTTAGTACGAAGTGAATACACACTAAGCAACACTATAGGGATAAACCAAGCCTCCTAACTGAGACTGCGGAACATTTCATTAAACATGGCTTCAACAATATGTGAACTTCACTACAATGAGTTTCCCTTAAAGGAAAATTTTGGTTAAGTTAAGGTTATCGATATAAACTTCCCCTAAGGCATTGTGTTCTCTAGAAATTCCAAGTAACCTCACTTCCATATCAAGAGATGCAACAGGTTTGAACATATCGGACAATCAATGACTCTCCACCTACAAGTGAAATTAGAACGAACATTCTTCGACATAGTATGAGCTGATATTATTTATTTTTTTGCTAGCATGATAACAATATAAGTGATGAAATATTTTAGAAGCATTCGATATCAGGACAAATCTTGAAAATCAATCACTACACCACATCACTTAAATTATTTAAGGTTTTGTGATGGAGACTAAGCACCTTAGGCAAGGAAGACTCAAGTCATGACATTCGCTAGAATTAGAAGCGCGAGGAATCACAACTGTTACCCATAAACTATTCTTTTCAATAATGCCCTTTTCGACAGACTTGACATTTTGAAATTTGGCATGAGACACGTGGTATCAATTCCAGTTGTACCTATTATAAGCTATTCGATTTACCTTAGACTCCTGATAATCATTTCAATCTTCCCATGGAATCTATTAGGACATGAGTACCACCTATTATCCTCAGCTCACTGGTCAGAGCGAGAGAACAATTCAAACCTTAAAAGATATACTCAAGGCATGTGTAATTTTCTAGAAATGATTAGGCAAAATCATTCTTTATCGAACAAGTTGCTTTACAACAATAGTTATTACATGAACATATTGACTACACCAGCTAAGGCACTCTAAGGTTGAGGTGTCAATCACTTATTCACGGGCCAAAAATCAGGAAAGTCCAACTCACTAGCCCATAACTCATTCATGAAACAACAAAGAAATTGTATAAATCAAGAATCAGTTACAAGTAACAACATATAGCTAGATAAGCTACGTCGATATACGATGCAAAATATTGGAGTTATGTCCATAAGACGCAAACCATTAGAATTTCAAGTTAGCAACAGATTTATGTTCAAAGTCCCGTCTTGGAAAGGCGTGGTACGATTCAGAAAAACATTGGACGACCCAATGCGACTCGAATATCCTCACCTTTTCACAAGTAACAACATAGAACCTAACATGGACTGAATTCAGGGACTGAATTCCTTTTTGGATGGGCGAATGTGACAACTCGTAATTTCAGGTCATTTTGCAAACTTTGAAAAATTCACTATTTCATCATTTTTCGTAAACTAGATTTACGAGTATCAAATTCGCGTAACCTTAATGGTTTAGCTGCGAATTCATGAACCATCATTCAAGGACATTTCATATAGACTAGGTTTAGTCTACATATCATTAGCATCGTTATCATCATTTCAGTTCATGCACGGATTTGCATTTTTCATTAAACGTTTATTTTCCTATTAAATAAACGCTATCGCGTAATCAATTATTTTGAACATTTGATCCGACACTTCCAAAAATATTCCTAATATATTTTTATACTCATTTTAAGACTATAAAAATTATATTATTAGTTTACCCGATGTTTTAAATTTATTTCGTATATAAATTGTTATGTTTATATAATTACGACGGTTTTAAGTAAATTCAACCCGATAAATATTTATTCACTCAATTCTTGTAAGAAATGTATTTTATAATTTTTATGACTTCAATATATTTTATTGTGATCCGTTAAAATTTATTTTTAGCCAACGCTACCCTAAGTACTCAAAAGTGTATACAAGTTACAACTTATTTTTAATTAACTTACATATACATTTACATTACATACTAAATAAAAGAAAAAGAAGAAAAAAAATTGTAGGATCGTTATTTTTATTGTGTTTATGATTCGGGTGGTCTTGGATGATCAAAATACATGTTTAACATTTTAGAGAGAGAAAGTAGAGAGAGAGGGGGTGTTCTTGCTAGAGGTTTACACAAAGGAAAGATTAGATTGAATGAAGCACCACCCTTCCATGGATGGAAGGGTATTTATACTACTGACACAACGACCTCTAACGGCTGTGGATCGGGGATACGGTGGGTAAAGACCCGTCCTTCCTCCACGATGTTACACTATGCTAAACTAAACTAATAACTAACTAATAAACTGATAAATAACGTAAACAACGACAAATCTACGAGCTAACATATGCTAGACCATTATTGGGGTGACCGACTCTTTAACATGGAATTTTCAATTCCTAACAATCTCCCCCTAAGGGAGGTCACCCCATGAAATACATTTTGCTTCCTAGCATTCTATCTTTGACTTTTTTCTTGAGCTCGTAGACTTGAATTCTTCATTTCAACAATCTTTGTGCTTTAGTAGTGATTCTTCAAAGTCCGCACTGATTTGTACTTTTAGTGGAGGCCTTTAACTGATCCACATCTTTGATGATCTTCGAGCTTTCTTTGAGATCATCAACCATAGTAAATCTCTCTGGATCATCCATAGTAGTGTTGCCTTCATGTGAAGTTGTGACATTTGGACCGACATGCTCACACTTTTGAATCATGACATCTTTCCATCGAGTAGCGGAAGCCTTCTTGGTTCATGATATTTGCGACAACGAAGCATAGTATGAAATATCGAGCCGAGTTATGTAGATATGCACCAGTCATGATTTCTTCAAATTAAGTGTGGATCTTTGTGAGCATGCGGCTTTGGATTGACTTCTCAATTCGATCACCGCAACCGTTCAAATGTACCGCAAACAACAATTAGCAATAAAACACACGAAAGTGTCTTTGATCACTTCGTTGAATTGAGGTACACGCCCACGGTTCCCCGTTGATCGATTACAAATCACGCTGTGATCGGTAGGATTCCTAAGAATCTCCTTGACGGGGTTTCGCGGTTGTTCTAGTTGTTCTCAAACCGAACGTCTCAAAGAAGACAACACGGAGTGAGTGAACCGGTAATTGAGATTCAGCGATTGATGAAAATTGATTTGAAAAACAATCGCGTATTGCTTAGAATAAAGAGTTTTGAAATACTACGAAGGTTTTATGAGAAAGATCAATTTTCAATCAAAACACTTTTTATCTCGAAAATAGTACACAATCGACGTGGTAGTGAAAAGAAGAGATTCGCACATCGACCGGTTTTCTAAAAGTATTTTTCAATCGAGATACTTTTGAATTTTGAAAACATAAGTACACATTCGACGTGCTAGAGAAAGAAGATTTGCACATCGAGCGGTTTTCCAAAGTATCGTCAATTCCATTCTGGACCAAGGTTGATTCAAGATTGAATCGCCCATTGTTTCTATCCGGTTGTCACATGGTTGATCTATAGAATAGATCTCACATGCCACCTACCAGGAGCTTGTTTGATGTTGGCTCGAAGGCTTTCCATCTTCATTGTGAATATGTTAGCATATCACTCGGATGTTCCGCAATACCACAAGGATAATCGTGGGACTCTTAATATATTCTTACTTTCCACATTGTGTGAAACAGCAAGTCTTCATTAATTTAGTGTCCTAATGAGATATTGTGGATGATCTCTTGGCTCTAGACTCAATAGTGCATATTTGGTTCTGTCTGGGAGACTAGGGAGAGGGTCTCTACTTCAATATCAACCATCTCTAAGAGAAAGTCGATAGATTATGTCGGTTTCCGTGAGAATGAAACAAGCCCTTTAAGAGGAACTTGAGTGGCTTGGGAAGTTTAGTGCGATCGTCCTTTGGGTCCATGACGTCTTGTCTTCAATACCAGTGTTACCTTAGTAACAACCGGTAGCATATGTATTGAACCGGTTTACGCCCTAAGGTTGAATTGATGAAGGGCTATTTCTTTTCACCCTTTTCACATTCGGTTCTTTTCATTCTTCAACCCCTTGATTGCTTACCGAGACTTCATAACTAGAACCTTGTTGGGTTTATTCGAGACTAGCTCGGTCTCACCGCACTCTTCCCATTCCTCACTTTTCTCCGTTTTCAATATACCTAAGGACTCTACACTATCTAGTGGATTGTCCACTGGTAGATCCCTCCGGTTACGGCGGATCGTGGGAACGAATACCTAACCTAACCATCCTTATAACACCATGCATAAAGTAAATTGGTCGGTCTTTTAGTACAGTTCATTCTTCCTTAAAACCAATTGAAAAATCATTTGGAAAAACAATCAAGGTACTTGTGATACGAGATCAAAGCATTTTGTACCTTAATAGTTTTGATCATTTAGAAAAACTCCCCCTCAACATGTGCGTGTGATTTAGAAATTGTTTGGCACATGGAGGCAAGAGGACTTTGAAATATTTTCTTTGATCACAATTTTCATACGAAAAAGCCATTTGATTTTCTTGGTAAAATTCTCCCCCTCAATATGTGCATAGGATATTTGAAATCATTTTTATCACATAGAGGCAAGAGTTCTTTTGAAGCACATCCACGATTACAAAAGCCATTTAAGAAACCATTTGAAAACTCAATCAAGGTACATTATAATCTCTTTTTTAAAAAACTTTTGTACCTCGATGGTTTTGCTCCCCCTCAATATGTGCTTCGAGATTCGAAAGCGTTTAGCACATATGAGAGAAGCGACTGCTGGCCGAATCAAAACGATCAACTTTTATCAAATTTCATTATTAAATCACAAATTCTCCCCGATCAAAAGTATCAAATCCTTTGAGATTTTGGATCCCAAGAGATTTAATTAGGTTTAGAAAACATGGGAGAAAATGTGGCCTTGTTTAAATACTCATCGGTTTTGGATAAATCCTCCTCCTCAACATGTGCATTATGTATATTGAAATCGTTTGGCACATGGAGGCAGGAGTGCCTTTAAAGGACTAAAACCAATTCCATTTAAAACAGATTTGAGATTTAAAACACGATCTCTACCCCGATCGAAATATCAAACCATTTGAGATTTGTGATCCCAACCGATTAAATCATTTATAAAATTTTGGGAAAAGGCGTGGCAAGATTCAATTTTGAAAGATGATGATATGGACCATTTTAAGACATTAAAGATTGTTAGTGTCGGGTATGATAGTTTTAAGAGATCTTTTAAGTAAAACAAAACAATTTCACAATCAAACAAGAACAGAAAAGATTTCATTTTGAAAGACCTTGATTCTAAAGAAAAAATCATACCATGACATAACATTAAATCTTTATATCACCACTTATTATCGTACAAGACGGAACTTTTGTGAAGAAACATCGTTTGAAAATATTTTATTTTAAATCACTCTCCCCCTCAATCCATGACAGAAGTCAATAATTGAGTGACTTAGGTTTTGATAACATGAAGTCCGGTGATTTTCAAAATTAGTCCAATATATTTTCAAAACAATATTTTTCCATTTTCAAAACAATTTTAATCAAAGTATTTAGAAAATTGTATAAAATGGTATCTGCATAAAGATACGATAGGTGGTTGAGAAGCTTCGTTGTTCTTTGTAGGGTTTGGAAGAAAACCGTATCTTGATGCGATGAGACTTCTTCTTATGTTGCATTTGAATGCCAACCGAGGTCCAATTAAGCTCCGTTTCTTCAATCACTTAGAAGAAAACCATCTGCGATGCGGTGAGACCTCTTACGTTGCATATATGCCAACTCTCCATAGAAGTCGATTAAGCTCCGTTTCTTCATTTGTCGACACAAGAAATCGTTACCCTTTCCTTTCGGCATCCAATCATATTCATCGTGGGATCCGGATCGGGAACATTCTTATACCCAATATACCGCACACGTTAGTGAACACACATACTGATATATGGTGGTCGACATCACCCATATGTGACAATCGACTAATTAAAGTCAATTCAACATAACAATCGGATCATATAAGGCATGGGGTTTATGTGTTAATCAAACTCTAATCATCTAAACTTAACAATCATATCCTAAATTCCTAGTCCTTGACACATGCAAATATCATTTTAATTAAGCACGTGGGATAATTAAGAAAGCTCGTTAGATGATATAGATTTGAAAACATTCTCTCCTCAATCAATGACTCATTTTCTTGAAAAGTTTTAAAAGTCTTGAAGTCATCGATTGAGTTTTTGCAAATTGTCTGAAAACTCGATCTGATTGATTTTTCAAGCAACTCATTTTACCACCATTTTGAAATACAACAAATATTTTTCTGAAGAATTTTAGGCGGAAAAACATTTGTGTAGGAACAGCAGTCCTTCGACATACTTTCCTTGTTTTGTTTTTAGGATAAGTGCACGAAATTTTTGGAAAATAGGTTTCAGCGTAGCACTTTCCTTCTTTAAAAAATGGGTTGCTATCTGAAATAATAGCAAGCCATAGTTTAAAGCACAAGTTACTGATCGAAAGCGCAAGCCATTATTTTTTTTTTTTTTTTTTTTTTTTTTGGAGACATGTTTAAAAAGAAATATTTACACCTCCTGCTCGAACTTCATCTAAAGTCCCGTGCCATTATTGAATGACATTTCTAAGACCGCAGATGTTATCGATACCAGAAGACATGTCTTGAGAAAACATATTTTTTGTCTTTTTCAAATTTTCTGAATTTTTATGGATTTTTGAAGATTTTATATTTTTCTATTTTCTTTTTGTTGGTTTTATATTTTTGTATTTTGTTTTGCTGGTTTTATATTTTTGTATTTTGTTTTTCGAATAAGTATTTACAAGGATAGAGTAGATGATATAGTTTAAGAAGATGATGATACGAGTACCGAGATAAGGATATCAAGCAGCCCCGTTGTAGAAGATAGAAGTCATCATCTCTTAAACATTCACCACCAAAGCTTCCAGGGCTCTTGAATCGAAGAAAGAAATTGAACCATCGAAAGTGAGACTTTGCGACTTCCCCAAACCGAAAATCCTTTAGGCGAGTAGATTCAAGCTCTATTTCAAGCTTGCCTTAGCGGTGCACATAGAAGCACACCATTATCATAAATCCAGCGCTCCTTTCAAGAATAATCACCGTGATTCATCGTTCGAGGTTATATCATCCAATAAAGCGACAACGTATCATCCCACACATAAATAACTCTTCTCAAATTTCCTTTCAACCGGCGTCAGGCGATCCATTCCAAAAGGTGTCAAGAGAACAATTCCCCAGTAGTTGAATTGATGCGGTCGATCTCTTTGTATAATGCTCAAGAACTCTCCGAATACACATCATGAGGGTAATGAAGAACAACTCCCCAATGTTCACATCTTTCGTCACGATGAATGTGTATGAAGCTCAAGAACCCAAGTACACCAATATCCAAGAACTCTCCGAATACACATCATGCCCGGAAGGAAAACACCTCCCAATGTTTGTGGTAAACAATGGCTTTCTTCCCGATGATCGTGTATGAAGCTCAAGGACCAGTACACACATTCCCCAAAGAGAGAACAACCGATAACATTGAAGAAGCGGGCGAATCATCGATTATCTGCGGATGACAATCTGCGGATGTCAACTCGGAATAAGTGATTATATCTACGAATCGCGATTAAGCCCTCAAGTGAGACGGTGGCGCCCCAATGCACACAATTCTCTCTCCTCGATGATTGCGATAACATCGAGATCATCACACACCGATGTACCTCTTTTATCTTGAAACTTTCATTTACATCACTTCCCCACGACGTTGGAATAAGAACACTAAGCGCTTTGATGAGTAAAACCTTGAGTTTCTCTGCGGTCATGACATTTGTTTTCCGGGATAACTTCAATCACTTAGAAGTATTAAGTCCATCAAGTTTACTCGCCATGAGTCAAACCTTGAGTTTCTCTCTGTAATAACATTTGTCTTCCGGGATATCTTCAATTACTTAGAAGTATTAAGTTCATCAAGTTTACTCGCGTTTAGATCGTGTCTCCTTCCCCTTCTTTGGTTTTGACACTTGAATCGGCAACATATTATAAGCCCAAATACTTGAAATCTTTATGAGAAGAACACTTGTAATCTTGTGGGAATCAACTTCTTTGAAGAATATGAGCAAGTCTAATTGGGGCTTAAATTGATATATCACTCTCCCCAATTAGTGCTCTCCCTATCTTGACAATCTGTATGATGAATGACCGATTAAGAAGAAGTCTTTTGATAATCAGCGCAACTCGTCTTTTAGTCTTCTAACATGTAGCGAGAAAATGTAGAATAGGCGTAGACTCGACCTTCTTCAAGATTGTCCGGTTGGGAATAGATAGTTAACATCTTCAACTCACGAACAAGAACATCACCAAAAGCATCCCAATCAACTTACATCTTGCAAATCCCTTAACTAAAATCCTCCCAATCAAACAAGAACAAAAGGATGTTCATCAAGGAAATCGACAATCGGGCCAGAGCGAACACACGAAATGGTAACACCAAGCAAACCATCACATCAAACAAGAGCGAAGGTTGTTCGGAATCATCATGTTGATGTGCACGTGAAGCATTAACCGGAAGCACTTTGTCAATAACCTCATATCGACTTGTGAAGATGTCAACTAACGGCTCTTTAAGAAGAAACTCCATGTAAAGATTACCCGATAAGAAGAAGCTCGGTTCTTACATGAGTTTAGAGCCGTATGACCATTTAAATTCTCAAATAATAATCAACCATGCGATAATTTCACACTTTTCTCCCCTCAAGAATTGCAAGCGGAGTTGCCATTCTTGATTAAATAAGTGAAAATCATCCGAATGTTCTATTCACACTTCTCTCCATAAAATAAGCACATGATGTCGCCATCTTCATTATAATCGAGCAAGTGGAATGAGAAAAACAATCGGTGGTAGCCGGTTCACTTGATGGTGAAGCGCATGGAAAAGTATGAAGCATGTTGATGAGAATGGTCATAATAAGAAGATTTCTCTTCATAAGATAAAGCGCCTCGAGACGTACACTTTTCTTTTCCTTAGAGAGCGAGGCATGAACTGTTGTGTTCATACGTCATAATCTCTCTCTTTTCGACTCTCTTAGCAAAACATGTAATCAACCCCATTATCATTCGGTGGGCTTATTGTCGTGACGGTGATGGAGATAACCCAATATGATGAATTTGACCTTGAAGTAAACTAACCCGAACTCGTGACTTAAACTTGCACATATGTAACAAAGAGCGGTGCGAGAATTCATGCTCCATTGAATCTCTAATTACTCTATACTCTTCAACCAACCAACCATCGAGTATAAGGCGTATGCCACCTCTTGAAAATCCACAATAGAATGTGACCTTTGAGCACTACAACGTAACTCCTTAAAGTGATAGTTATTTTGTGGTGGTATGAGCCCAAATCCCCAGTGGTAAAAGAAAAGGTAAAAGTCACCCAACAATAACTAGATTTCCAAGTCTTCGTTTTGATAATAAGCTTGAACAAGGATCTCGAAGAATCTTCATCCAACCATCCCGATACCTTCGGATACTAAGTGCACTCGCCGTGATATTTCACTTCAACCTCAAATAAATAATCTTGAATTAACGCCGTTGTCACATCTTCGAACTGCTCAAATCTAGCCTTCTTTGACATTTAAATGAACTTTGATAATGGTTTCATCCGACCATGGTTTAGTGAGCATACCCCCGTAAAACCTTGTAATAACCAAACTGCCATGAAGAAAACCCAAACACACACCCAATTCATGAAGTACACCCTTTTATCCCTTCTTTGAAGCAGAAACCGTAGCACCAGCATCATATAAAATCCAGAATTACACTTTCCTTTCTCCAGGATGGTTCTATCATTATGGGATTTTACAATTCCATGGTTTAAACCGAGAAATAGTTTCTTTCGCGGGATTTTACAAAACCAAGAATAAACCGTAAGATAGATCCGGAAATGCACTTTACTATTACTAGGATGTTTCCATTGTCACGGGATTTTACAAGTCTATGATTTAAACCGAGAAATAGTTTCTTTCGCAGGATTTTACAAAATCAAGACAAAACCGTAAACAGTATCATCTTGAATATGTTATGACAATTTGGGTTTTCGGTGAATATCGGTTTTAGGAAAGCATGCAACGGTTTATCAACTGTTCATTATCCAACATCATCAACCAACCAATCAACTCTTTGGAAAACACATCATTCACGCATTCTGTCGGCTATTGTAGTAACCACATGGAGAAGTAAACCCGATATACCAAACTTGATCATGAAGTAGAAATCCCCAGATTTGTTACTTAAACTTGTACTAATCCTTGGGAAAAAGAAACGGTGTACCCAATGTACAAAACCTCTTGACATATTCTCAACTGCGTGAGACACCAAAGTGATAGCTACGTTGTGGGTCAAGCGAGAAAGAAACACAACCGTAACTAAATAGCCAAGTCTTTATCACACTCTATAAATGCCCAAACAAGTCATCTTCGTGGAAGGGTAGAAAGAAAGAAGAGGAAATAAGTAAGCGAGCCCGGAAAACTTTACTTCAAATCCAAATAAGAAATACCGTACAACAACCCTGTAGTCAATTTTGATCAATCATCAATTCAAGCCGCAACATAATATTTTCCGTGAAAATGAATGGACCAAAGTACACACCAACTCTCATTATTAAATCAAATTATCAATGTTCATATATCCGAATAAGTTTAGAGAAACCCATCAATCCTTCATCAAAATCCAAGCCGTCACCCAACATGCTCAAGCACGGTCCTAAACCATTATCAAAACAAAACATATGATCCAATTACAAATCTTACTAGGTCCAACTCTCAATACAATGGATTCACTCAACTTACTAACCTCATGTGACATGAACTCCATGACATAATGTATAAATGAAATCAGACACACGTAATCCTGTTATGATAAATTAGTATCACATATACTCCTGTTGTGTCTTTTTAATTTTTTCATTTAACCACCAAAGCTGTATTACTCTCGTAGAAATTCCACTACATAATCAAATCCAAATGACAATTGGTCCATATAAGATTGTTTCGGCCCATTCGAATCCAAGAATGAATCATGCGTTCATACAATAACAGAGGCCCATTTTCATTCTTCGTACACAAGTATCTAGACCCGGTTTAACACCCACCTGTATACCTAAAATCAGGGTATAAAACATACTTATCTCACAACTCAACAAACCCTAGTAAACTCACTTGAGCAGACAAATGAAAAACATCACCAAACCCTAATAATATGTCCGCCTCCCATCTCTCACAACACATCGGCCACTCTCACTCAACCCAAAATATTACTCTCAATCTCAAACAGACACGCCTTCACAACAGAATACCCTACCTTTCATCAATAAGAATAAACCAACGCTCCAAGACAACCTTCGTATATGACAACTCGTTTCGACCTAGCCACAGGGATGGCACAAGGTTTATTGATTCGAAGGTTTTTGATATGCCACAGGGATGGCTTTAAGGAACAAGAGACAACCATGATGACAAACAAACTCTTCAAGGTAGGTATTAATTTGTATGTTTTAACAATTAACGAACCCAAAAAAACGTAGAGAATAACACTTTTGTTATTTCTCATCTTTTAGAGTTCAAAAATCATAAGTGAAGAATTATTTTGTTTTGATTTGATATCAAACATCTCGAACTGATGAAAGACGAAGTAACAATATTGTTACGTTCTTTTTCCTGACCTCGTACATATTAACAATATAAGACACTTTGACAATAGATCGATGAAGAGTTCTATTTCGTGTATTTGACCAAAGGTCTTGATGTACAACTGAGTACCACGAATATATAGGCTGAGATCTATGATGTTGTTTGAAACAGAGGTCGTGGTGATGTATTTAGAGTCATGTTGAGTCTTATTTATCATTTAGATTATCATTCAACTTATCACCGAAATAACGATTTGATCCAACAAGGTTGTTGAAATCATTTCATTACCTTCGAATAGTTAAAAAATAAAACGTTTTTGATCAATGATGATGTGAATGACTCGAGATATAGACACTTGGTAGTCTTGGTGTTTCATTTGAGAGCCACGAGTCATACAAACTGATATCCAAAAAAATGTTTCGAGTGATAATAGATGTGAATGAGTCATGGATATGTTTTGAGTATTGGTACAAGAAGAATGTTATGATGTTTTGAAATGGAATAATACTGAGTTGCATTGATATGGTCTAAGTTTTGAGTGGTCTTAGTCATGGAGTATGGTTTTCATGGTATGTGAGTAGTGGTCAAGTGGTCAAGGTCTTACCTCTTCTTCATCCTTTCTGTTACAAAATCATTTTACACAAGTCGCCACGACTAACTCGCCAAGGCCAAGTCGCCACGGCTAACTAGCCAAGGCCAAGTCGCCACGGCTAACTCGCCAAGGCCAAGTCGCCACGACTAACTCGCCAAGGCCAAGTCGCCACGGCTAACTCGCCATTGACTTTCAAGAAAGTCAACGTATAACCAAGTCGCTACCAATATTTAACGTTAACAAGTCGCTAGCTTTAGTAGTCAAGTTGCTAGCAGTTTTACAAAGCAAGTCGCTAAGACATTGGATACATTGAATCTGGACGACTTGTCAAGACAAGTCGCCATGAAGAACTGACCAACTCGCTAGCATGAATATCAAGTCATTTTTCGTACAAACTCAAAATTACCCAGAAAATATATCATAAAAACTGCATGTTATGAATGTTTTGACCCAGTTTTACCTTTGTTAACATAAGTAGATATTGACCACCCATAGATTCTGAGAAAGATGAGACAAAAAACAGTTTGGACAAAAATTGACATAGAACAGATATTGTAATCCTTGAAAGACCAAGACTTTATTGACCAAAAGAAACTTGTTTAAAAACTGTTAATAAGATTCGACCAAAAGACGAAAACAAAACAGATTTTAGAACAATATTCCGAGCCAACAATAATCAATAAACCACAATAACCATGGTAAGAAAAACCACACAAATCAAAGAAACACAACAACCTTGGCTCTGGTACCAATTGTAGGATCGTTATTTTTATTGTGTTTATGACTCGGGTGGTCTTGGATGATCAAAATACATGTTTAACATTTTAGAGAGAGAAAGTAGAGAGAAAGGGGGTGTTCTTGCTAGAGGTTTACACAAAGGAAAGATTAGATTGAATGAAGCACCACCCCTTCCATGGATGGAAGGGGTATTTATACTTACAGACACAACGACCTCCTAACGGCCTGTGGATCAGGGATACAGTGGGTAAAGACCCGTCCTTCCTCCACGATGTTACACTATGCTAAACTAAACTAATAACTAACTAATAAATTGATAAATAACGTAAACAACGACAAATCTACGAGCTAACATATGCGAGACCATTATTGGGGTGACCGACTCTTTAACATGGAATTTTCAATTCCTAACAAAAATAAACTAGCTAACTCAAAACACCTTGGTCGACATACATAGATGAGTCACACCTTTTGAAACAAAATATCTACTTATACTAACCTTATAATCATTTTATACTTTCACATTTACATACATACAACATAATATTTTCAAAGTGTAAGATCAAAATATCCTTTCTCTCTTCTCTTCACAAACCGGCCAACCACAAGGATCAAGAGGAGTTCTTCAAAAAATTTCTAGACAAGTTATTTACACTCTAGACACACTCTTGATTAAGGTTGTGAAATAAAAACCTTGGGTGTTTAGGATTAATCTTTTGTTCATAAAACCTCATCAAGTAACTAGTAAGCATTTCATATTCATCATCTTTCATATTCATGTTGTGTTCATTTTATCATGTTTGAGTAAAACATGCAATTTATATGGATGTTTATACCACTTAAATTGTTTTTAAGCACTATAAGTTTATATAAGTTATCCTATAATTATTCTTTGGAATATATCACTTTTGGTGATGTCTAGGAACCTATGACACTCTAAGAAGGTGTATGGTAGGATTAGAATAGCTTCGGAGTTGTTTTGAATTGGTTAGAATAGGTTTTGCGCGAGAAAAACTCATTTCGACAACTTTAGTAAAGGGTCTGATCTTATTTTCGAATTCTGGAATTCTTGACAGTAGGTAAAAATTTTTGGGCTAGATATTTGGAAAATATACTTTAAAACGAAAACGTGGTCGCTTGAACGGGTTAAAACGGAGTTATAACGAAGTAGATATGAATTTTTCAAGCTGACGACGAAAAACTATTGTTTCAGAAAATTCAGCATGTTATAAATTGTGTCGACTTATCAAAAATATATTAGTATACTTTGATACGAAGCTAAGGACATATAAAACGTAGAAAACGGATTTGTAACGATTAAATTACACGCGTTTACATAAAGTTGCCGTAACTATATTAAGTAAGAAAAACTAATATATTTCTATTAGACAAACCTTACGGCAACAAGTGACCATGTCAAGGGTCGTTTTTAACATTGATGTAGAACTTTTTATAACGTGATGTCTTCTAGTAAAAATAAGTTCGCCAAGCATATTTTCCAAAATGTCCAACCGTTCATCAAGCGGAGTTGTAATGAATAAAATACGGTCACTTAAACTTTGCCGAAAACCACCCTTAAACGACATTTCGGACAAAAGTACCATACTTAACCTATATTTTTCTCCATGATCGAGACCTCTAGGATGAAAACTTAAATGCTAAAACTTTGAGATAATGATACGAGCTTCCCAAAACCGTTGAGTTTGTTTCCTAACACTCGACGTGCACCATTTTACGACAAGCTTTTAAAGGCCGTTTAGTCGCTTTCATTAAATTTTCAAAAACATTATTTTACGACGAAAAGTTATAACTTCATAATAAATCACTAAATGATTATCGTAGGATATCATTTCAACGTAAATACATGTAAAGTAATTTAAGATTGGTCAAGACGTTATAAGATTATTTTTCGACGATAAGTGTTATTTTCAAAAATTCACAAGTGGTATAGATATCATACGAATTGCATGCATAACATTACATCATAACTTATCATAGAGCATATCATTCATAATAGGTCACGGTAAGAGGTTACGCCTCATTTCAGTATTGCCATTATATCATCATAATCATTGCAACAGGTGAGTTTTCATAGCCCCGATTTATTCAAGTTTTTACTTTATTTCAAACCTACGGGGGAGAATACATTGCACATCATTTTAATTACGATACCAAGTATATCAAATTCATTACATTGCTTAAGTTACCTCATTGCCAGTTAAATGTCCCCATTTCATAAACATGAACCGTTAATTTCATAGAAGCGTGGGTGAGTGGATAGATCTATCGAGGGTGACACCTCCATCCGGGTTGGTGGATTCCAACCGGACGGATGCATTTCATTTCATTATCATTATTTGAGTTGTTTGGCAAAACACTCTATTGGGGCGAACATCAGTCAAGCTTCGGTGTCATGTGCTTAAGCAATGGTATCATTTTTGTGATATATTGTCATACATGGTCTATACTTGTGGTAGTCGTATTAAACATTTACCTAAACTCTATGAACTCACTCAACCTTTGTGTTGACACTTTTAGCAATGTATTTTCAGGTAACTAAGGCATTCACTTCATGGCATGCATGTGGACATATCATAGGGTCGCGGTGACGACGCGTCACACATGGGATTTATACATTTTAAAAACATCGTTTGACTTGTACTAAACTTATTTTCCGCACATGTTGATTTTCATTTGGGACCTATCTTTGTAAATCTGAATGTTTTTAATATATCAAACGATGTTCTTTTCAAACGACACTTTAGGTCGTTCAATATAACCGTGATTGTGGTGCTATGACAGTCATCCCCCAGGAATTCCATTCCGCTGCAAAACAGGTAATTTGGGGGTGTGACAATATCACCCAAGTATCTAGAAGAAAGTATGGTCTTTATATACAAACCTTCTCGACACTAGACCATGGCAATCGATAGCGTTGACCAGTGGCGTAGTAGGCACGCATAGACCCATCAAGGATAGAAGACGAGAAAAATGGTCCAGCCATAGCCCAATCGGCATTGCCCGGCCTGAACTGCCGCATTAGATCAACCCAAAGATCCAGATGCTGCAAATTTGTTTTATAAAATACATACCGTTAAACTAATTCAAATAAAAATTATTTTTTTTATGGAAATTAAATATCTGTTAAGTACCTCATCTCCAAGCCATCCTTTTTTATTGCCCCTTCCATACCCCAACAAAGCCAACCAAAATTTTCGATGAACAACGATGTCGCCAAGACCCCAAGGAAAGTTATGCGATGACTTAAATTTTTTTTTATAAAGATATCCATACACGCTGGTTTAGTAATCTTGTCGATATCGCAACCTTCAGACGTGATGATCCCGAAAACTTTTAAAACCAGTTAATGTATATGTCTTTCACGATGTCATTTGTAAAAGTAGTTCGCTATATCTCTACCCATGTTTCCAACTGATTATCTTCACAACATGGGGGATTAATATCTTTTCTCAGTCTTTTGGAACGTCGTTTCGGCAATTGTGGTGTCGTGGGAGGGAGGTTCACGTATAGGTCCTGCATACACTTGCCTACCTGCTTTATCCTTTTTAAGTCAACATCTTCTTTCAAAACAGGAGTACTCTCTTGGGTAACTTTGGCATTACTCTCTTTGGTAACTTTGGACTTTCTAGTTTTCTTTATTGTTTGGCCATTATAAGGTGACAGTAGAGCCTTACTTGCATTTCTCTTCCTTTTAGCATGCATGAAACATCCTATACCAAAAAAGTTCATCATTGAAATAACATCAAACTTTTGAACTACATATGGTAACTTTAATAAATAATGTAGTTGTACCTCAGAAGCTGTAGTCAACGGCTTATTGGCTTGTCCGTCAAAATTATGAAACATGGCCTGTCTTGCTTTCACAGCATCAATATCAATTTTTTCTAATACCGCCTTGGTTGACAACTCATTTGCAACCACTAACTCACCCCCGCTTACTTTCTCATTAACGTGGCCATCAACAGTGTATGCTTCATTATGAATAACCATCTCACGTAATTTCTCGTTAACATTCCCATCACCATCCGTATTCTCTCCAACATGATTCATATGCTCATCCCCCATCTCTGCCATTTGTGACACTGCTTCACTTACTTTCTGACCATCATGAGAATTTATAATGTTATTTTGATTACCTTGAACCCCCTCTACAGATTTCTCAGCAACATTTAACACTGCCTCACTTGCTGTCTCACGATCATGAGAATGTTGATCAGTAGCATTGCAATCAACAATGTCATTTTCATTACCTTGAACGCCCTCTATAAATTTATCATCCACATTTAAAACTACTTCACCTACTTTCTCACGATCATGAGAATGTTGATCAGTAGCATTGCAATCAAAAATGTCATTTTCATTACCTTGAACGCCCTCTAAAGATTTATGAGAATCTATAACAGTAGCATTGCAATAAAAAAATGTTATTTTCATTACCTTGAACCGCCCCTCCAGATTTATCGTCAACATTAAACACACCTTCATGAGCATGTATCTTAGTAGCTTGAACCGCCTCTCCGGGTTTATCATCACCAGATTTATCATCAACGTTAGACACACCTTCACTTACTTTCTCAGTAACACTGGAATCATGAGCATTTATTTGAGTAGCTTGAACCGCCTCTCCGGGTTTATCATCACTAGATTTATCATCAATGTTAGACACACATTCACTTACTTTCTCAGTAACATTGGAATCATGAGCATTTATTTCAGTAGCTTGAACCGCCTCTCCGGGTTTATCATCACCAGATTTATCATCAACGTTAGACACACCTTCACTTACTTTCTCAGTAACATTGGAATCATGAGCATTTATTTCAGTAGCTTGAACCGCCTCTCCGGGTTTATCATCACCAGATTTATCATCAACGTTAGACACACCTTCACTTACTTTCTCAGTAACATTGGAATCATGAGCATTTATCTTAGTATCTTGAACCGCCTCTTCGGGTTTATCATCAACATTTACCACTACATCAGTTGGTGTTTCGCCATCTTCCTTGTTTTCAGCAGCCTTTTGTTCATCTTGCTCCGGCTGTTGATCCTGGAAATCCAAAGATCCATAAACAGAGAAATCATCATCAAAGTTTTTGCCCTATAAGTATACAAGAAAAACACAACTATAATAGATGACCAAATGTAGCAAACATCTATAGATAGTGCATGTGAAATTAATATATACGTACTTCAACAGCCGATTGAGAAAATTTTAGATTCAAATTAGGTAAATTCATATGACTGGGATCATCATCTGGAATGTGATCAACTAATGGCAATGGTTCGTCTGCAAGACAAAAATCCGCAAGCTGCGACATAGCTGATGGAAAAGCGGCAGAGTCTATATAAGTAAGCCCACCTTGTTCGTTTTCAGCATTAACACAACTCGATTTCTCGCAAGATTGATCAGGTTCTGGGCTTAAGGTCTGTAGTTAACAAAACTGATTTAGGTATGTAACAAAATAACGATAAAATAAAAAAGTACTATTAAAAGGAACATAACCGTTTTATAATCAGCCGAATGAACATAATGAGAATGAAGATCAAACAAACTAGGACTACCATTCCAGGTTTCATTATGAATTGGACTTGATGTCTGAATTTCCATGGCATTTTGGCCAAAACAATCCTCATCCGATTTGTCGGGCATATGAGTTGAAGTCTGAAATTTAAAATATACAATCAATTATACTACTAAAGAAACGAGATCTAAATGATTAACAAATATTAAAGGAAATTACCATGGCATCTTTGGAAGCCAAATTTTCATCAACACATTGCCTTATTTGCAATTGTTCCTGAATAACCAGTGACATATGTACATAAATATATATAATCCATTAGTTGGTGAAAAACCAAAAAATATTGCTATCTAAATGATGTAGATTAAAAATGAATGTAAAGAGCATGTTCACCTTTGGACGTTGTATCTTTAGAGCTTCCTCAACAACGGCAAGTCTATTTTTAATATCATTAAGGACCTCCACATTGGCTCCGGGTTTATCGATGATAAATAAAATTGCCTTCAATGCCTCAACCTCGGCATGTATGTCTAGATGATTGGAACTTTGATCTTTATCAGTTACTTGCACATCTTTATCAGCTAAGGCCACCTCTTTATCAGCTAAGGCCACATCTTTATCAGTTATCACCACCTCTTCATGTACCTACAAATCAATATCGAAACAGAATGTGCATTGGTCAATTGTCAACGTGAATAGTCGCACAAACGACGTAGTTGATACGGATGAAAAATAAATGATACAAAATGGGCAACTTACCTCATTAGTGGGATCATCGGCAGGTAATTGTTTTTCTAGACTATCCAACTCGCTAAAATAAGCATTACTAGGTGCAAACCATGGTTGCGACCTTTCGCATTGTTGGAACAAGATCCAATCTTGGATTCGAACCCTAGTAAACAAACAATTATAAAGTCAAAACAAATATAAAAGAAGTCGTTAGTTATTTGACAAATACAAACAAATGGAAATGCTTACGGGACCAAAAAGTTTGCTATAATCGCGTTTGGCAAATGTTTTACACTTTGACCAAGAAAGACAACGTGGTATCTTGGTCGGGTCTTTGGTCCACCATGAAGCGCTAGTGGGATAACTCTCAAGAATCCATATCTAAAATGAAGGAAAACAATAAAAGCATTGTACAATGAAAAGCGATATAACAAATTTGTATCCAAAAATAGTAAACAAAAACTGATATGTTCATAAATGTCTACAAATTAACCTTAAAAGCCAGAGAAAGCCAGAAATATTATATGTTGCAATTTTAGAAGGGTTTTCTTGCGATTTCTTTTTGTAGTGAGCATTGTAATGTCGGGGTACCACATTGGCTAAATTTTTGTAAAAACGGCTCCACAAGAACTCTCCCCATGGATATGCATTCCATGCCCCAAAATCCTCAACTAATTGCAACAAATGATTGTCAACGATGTACCAAGGTCCACGACCTCAGCGACTATCAACAGACATACTCTTACCGCATCCTCATCTGATAACTTTGAAAATTGTGTGTCATTCCCAAACAAATCTAAAAGCTCATTCCCTTTTATAGTTACCTTTCTTATAAATTGTTTTTCAGGAAAGACACGCAAACCAAAAGGACCGCGATTAATTTCTACAGGGGGAGGCAAACGACCGAAACGAAATCCGGTCATCAATAGAAACTCTCCACGACCGAATTTCAATACATTATTCCCAATTTTGTATAAAATGGGGGGGGACAAGAATTAAGCAGTTTGGGGACATATACCTGGTGTTGTAAAACGAAATTCACCATATGATTGCCTTTACCTTGCTGAGGAATATCTAACCATGGCCCAAAAACAGTTGCTCTAAACAACCTCATTCGATCTGGATTACTTAATAATTTAGACTTAATATCCGAAAGCAACTTAACCTGGGAACGAACTGTTGGATCGATATACTTTAATCAAACTAACTTAACTAGCTTGTTAAGGTTTAATAACCTCAGATAAATCCTAAGTTATTAACAAAGAAACACTGAGCAATCTTTATCAAGTACGCGGAATTTACTTAACAAAGCTAAGAAGAATAACTTTATTATAAACTCTAAATCTGCTTATTATGCAGATACTCTAATTACAACTCTAAGATAATCGAACTCTTCTCTAAAACACTAATTGTAAACTCTAAAACTCTTTTTCGAAATCGCACTCTAATGCCAATCTAGGAGTCCTTTTATAGGCTCAAGGATATCCTAGTCGGTTTACAATTGATAACCTTGTACGACAAGTAATCTAAACATGGAATACAATTCTTTCCATAAACGAATATAACAGTTCTTTTGTTCTAGCAAGATTTTGACTTTATCTTGCAAGACTTTGACTCTGTCTTTAGCAAGACTTTGACTATTTGACTTCTTCCAGTTCTTTGCGACTTACAAGACTTTCATATCTTCAAGCTTTCATATCTTCAAGACTTTCGTATCCCAACAATCCTCCCTAACTTGAATTCTACTTGCTTGACTTCAAGTTCCTTTATGAATATATCTTTAAATCTTCATCTTTAGATTGTTTCTTAGTCTTTAGATTGTATCTACGTAATATATGTGCTTGTCAAAGTATCTCTTAGAATTGTTCTTTCCACAAAGACATTCAAAGAAGCTCCATCTTTTCAAAGAACACAAAGAACATATGACAAATTATACATTAATTCGGTTTAAGTTGCATACTATTCTCATCACTTCCAAGTGAATCATTGAAAAGTTAATGGATTTAGATCTCTTTACCAAAGCCATTATCTCGGAGTAGCCAAATGTTTTGATGTGTAAGACCATGGTACATTGATAACCATATGATTTTAGCAAACCACCACTATCATGATTTGATTTGTCTTTACCAAAAGTCGTACCTTACGGACTAGTTAGTTCTTCTATCTAATGGTGAACTAATTACCAATAATGGTTTTTCCACGCCTTTACCACAAGCCATTTTCTTGTGGGCTAGCCAACTCTTCACATTATCGATATGGTGAGTTGATTACCATCCAACTTATTAGCAAGTTGTCAACTAAAAGCGGATTTGATATATCTTTACCGAGCCGTTTGCTCATGGATTAGTCAATCCTTTTGTAACCATGGTGGATTAATAACCTATTGATGTTATCATCACAAAACCATTTATTCAACCTTTATTTCAAAATATTGATTACTTAGCAAAAGGTTTCTTCTAAAATTTATTTAACTCGTTTAGTTCATCAAACAAGACTTTGATGAAAGTATTGTCGATCAAGATACTTTGAATAAAAGTACCGATATATCAAAAAGTATTTATTCAAATAAAATTCATACCGCTTATAGATCATTCTCAAGAATGGTAGTCCGGTTTATAAACAAATTGATAACCATGCAAGCGGCTTCATTAGCCTCTTCTACTTCCAATCCATGCTCTAGCATTCTTCTCATGAGCTCAACTGTAAGAGGGTATCTTCTTTCGCAAACATGTGTATCATTGTTCCATTTTCTAGCTCCAAAACATGAACTCCAGATTCTTCAAAGAATCTCCAAGAAACTATTTCCCGCCTTTCTTGATTCTTCCGGATATCATCGCTTTCTTCTTCGATTTCCACATAGTTATGAGATCACCATGTAAACCAAACCAATCCTTCTAATGGATTATCTTCAAAATAAGCCTTCACTACATGATATAAGTAGAATAGGTCTACTCTATCTATAATATGCAAGAAATCCCATAGCCTTTTGAAAACTTTGAAGCTTTCATCTTCTTTATGAAAACCATGTAATCTCCATTCTTAGATTTCACAACTTTGAAAACACTAATCTTTGATATGTTCATCTTCATGTCATTATCTTCATTTGTATAATCAAAATCTACCACTCGAGATAATTCTTCAATTCATCACTAGTATCGATCTTAATTCAACCTTTTCTTTCGTTGAAAACCGAACATCCAGAACTTCGGTTTGTCTTTTTCTCTTTAAGCTCTTCTTCCTTTCGACTTCAAATTCAATAAGCTTCTTCTCTCAAGTCTTTAATATCAACAACACTCTTCTTATAAGCTTCATTTCAAAGATCATAGAGTCTTTTCATATCAACATAATTTAGCTTCGCAATCCTTTATATCCTCTCGCTTTTAAATATGCCATCATTGCATTCCTTTCTTTAGCTAAATTAGGTCTTCTTGACATAAATCTAACGGTGTAGGAGACTGTAAAGGTTCAAGTAGCTTCAACATCTAATTCATCTTGCACCTTTTGAGCTGCTTCTCTATTTTTAGCTTCTTGAGCTTCTTGTTCTTCTCTATCTTTAGCATCTAACTCTTCTTGAACTTTTCTAGCTGCAGCTTCATTCCTAGCAACTTCAATTGCTCTAAGTTCTGCCAAAGTGAGTTTCTTTTTCTTAGTTTCAACCAGAATACCTTTCCCTTTGTCTTTAGGATCAATTTCAGGTTGAGAAGCTCTTGATTGTTCTTCTTCTTGTACATCTCTAATAGTAACTCCTCCTCTTGGTCTTGACAAATCTAACATTGTAGCAATTAATTCATCATCACTCGCAGAATGAATAGGTTTGAATGTAGCTTCCTCCTCTTCTTCTATAACAGTTGTAGAAGGACCAGCTTCTTCTTCAAAATTCAATACCCTTGGAGTTATTGGTGTTATTACTTCTTGCCTAGATGTATCATGAAGATCGAAATTTGATGTTCAAGACCTTGATCATCGATACCTTGAACTTGCACTTCTTCTTCTTGTTCCTCGAATCAAATAATCTTTTCTCGCAAGACTTACAGATTCTTTCTTTGTAACATCTTCTTTCAAATTTTCCTATTCGAATTCCTCCCAAGTTGATGTAAGATGATTTAGGAACCTTCTTTCGTTTTAATTCCTTTTCAAGTTGTTTACGACGTTTGTTTTCCTCTTTAACCCATAAGTTGAAACCTTGAATATAGGGTTTAATAAAATTCCTCAACCGGATATATTTACGCCTCAACTTCCTAAGCGCTTTAGCTTGACTCTCAACAGTCTTGTTCAACCGAACTAGCTCCCTTGTCAAAGCATAATTATCCAAAGTCAAACCTTCACGAGGTATAGTATGATCATCACCGGAAGATGTGAATGTGCCTCCAAACAGAATGTAACGTTGAGGAGATGTAGGAGGTGATCTTGCAATCTCGCTTGAACCTCGTGGCTTGGAGAAACAAGACCAGTAAAGATGCAAGACCTTCAATAGAAGCAAGACTTGCAGATGCAAGATCTTGTGAGGCAAAGAGTGAAGCAAGACCTTGTACGTAATCAAGACCTTCACTTTCTTCATCCTCTCCGGTGCATCACGCATGACTTGAACAACTTCCATCATGGTAGTAGTTAATGGAATGTCTCCACCTCCGAACAAATTACTTCGCTTAGCCATAAACGTAAATATTTTGGCTTGTTGCACAATAACAGTAACAAAGCAAAGAGGTTTTGGAACATCACCAATTGCTTGTTTAAGAAAACTCAGATAAACCTTGGGTACATCAACCATTTTGACCCAGATGATATATGTGATAGCATCCCATCCAAAATAAGCCTTGAAAAATTAAACATTTTGTGCGTAGCTAAACCAACCATCGCAGATGCTATATTTTACCCAAATCGCTCCCAAGAAGTACTTTTAGAACTTATGCAATGAAGCGGTGCATGAATCAAGAACTTCCATTGAGGATGTAATAAGGCTTTCTTGAATGTTTGTTCATCAAAGATCCTTCATAACCAAGATTCCTAAAAGTATCCCAAATCGGCCGCTTGTCAAATCGAATAGCCCCATCTTCATCACCAAATAATAAATCATCGTGAATAGAGGCTTCGTAAGCTTGATAGTCCGTCCAAAGAATCGTTGATCTAATATAATATTCATCCTCCTCCATATTATCTCTTGCATTAGCCCAAAATTCTTGAATCCATGGTTCAATTATATCCGCTCAACTAAAGAGCATAACTAATAGGCGACCCAAGAAGATAATCAATAATATCATAAAAAGCCACATTCGCCTCGGCCTTGTCCAAATTAGCCACCATATTGTGCTTTCAAACAGTTAAACGATTCGCCATTGTTGAAAAAGTGAGCACAATAAAGATTGTATCGAATAATAAAGAGATGGTGATTGGGAGATAAGTACGGAAAAGATGTAAAGTAATAATATGAGAGGAAAATCGAAAATAGTTATTTATAGGTGGGATTTGAAAATCACACCTATAATAACAAAGTTACCGTTACTATCAATTACCCATCAATATTACCATTGGAACAAGACTTTAATACGACAAACAAGATTTTCCACATAAGCAAGACTTTCCCAAGCAAGACTTTCCAAGCAAGATTTCGGAAAAACAAGACTTTGCCAAATACCTTCATATAAACTAAGTATAAACAAGCATCCTCCCTCAAGCAATACACGGGACTATACCTAACACCTTATAGTCCTCCCTTAAACATAGCTTATTAGTTAATCATTCCAATGCTCACGACCAAGTGATTGAATCGTGACACATCAAAACCTTTTGTGAGTAAATTAGCTACATTGTCATCCGTGTGAACTTTAACCACATTAATGAGCCTATGCTCATAGCAATCTCTCGATAAAGTGATGTCTAATCTGAATATGCTTTGTCTTGGAATGATACATGGATTCTTCACAATACAAATTGTACTCTCGTTATCAATATTGATAGGAGTATTTTGAAATTGAACCCATAGTCCAAGAGTTGATTCTCGCATCCACAAAACTTGTCCACAACAACTTGCGCAGACTACATATTCGACTTGAGAGATGATATGTTGCATCTTCAAGCTCATCATCGCTTTCTTCTAGCCTGTGCATGGTAGGATCATCCAAATCATCTAAAGTATTGTCATCAGTAAAAGAAGATTTTGGTCGAAAATCTTGTCCAAAGTCTTGTGAGAGTGAAAAGTCTTGTTCTTCTTCTTTGCCTCTTCATAAGCTCTCCTTTGTTCATCGATGTAAGAATGTGCTAAAACATCTTGAAGAAGCATCCGATTAAGTTCCTCTTGAATAGATTGATCCTCGCAGATAATGAGGATTGTGGTGCAACAAGACTATGTTTTGGAGAATCAAGACTTTGCTTAGGAAACATAAGATTTTGTTTTGGAACAAGATCGGGTCTAATATGAACATCATGAACAACATATTGGATATCTTCTTCATTGTGCAAAGGTTGATTTTCTTCTAACAGAACATAATTCATCGAAGGAGATAAAATCTCAAGATCAAACATCCAATCGGGACCTTTACCTTTCTCATTGTCTTGATCTTCTAAAAACTCAACATGAAGACAATCTTGAATCTTCTTAGTAACTCGTTGTATACTCTAAAGCCTTTATCGTTAGTACAATAACCCAATAGGTAACCTTCTTCGACTTGCCATCAAATTTTCCCAGATTATCAATGGTGTTCAATATAGTAAGAGGACATCCAAAAGGCTTCATAAAACGAATGTTGGGTTTATTGCCCATCGCAATTCATAGGGTGTCTTCATCGTGGTTTGGTGACAGAGACCCTGTTGAGTACATAGCATGCAAGACTTTGCCGACACGCCCAAAATTGAATAGGAGATGAGAATCGCTAACATTGTCCTTGCGGCTTCAATCAAAGTCCTATTCTTCCTCTCGCAACACCATTTTGTTGTGGTGTTCTAGCAATACTAAACTCCCTCTTTATGCCTTTATTTGCACAAAAGTCATCCATAGGCTTGTTCTTGAATTCGGGCCCATTGTCACATCTAATACCTCTAACCTTGAGTCTTAATTGGTTTTCAAGTGCTATAATTAGAGTCCGAATAGCATCAAAGGTATCATCTTTAAAGCCCAAAAGAAAACCCAATGAATCTACTACAATCATCAAGAATAACCAAACAAGATTTTTCTTATTTAAACTTGCCATAGAGACAGTCCAAATAAATCCATGTGTAATAGCTCCAATGGTTCTCTAATAGTTCTTTCCTCAAGCTTCTTGCAGGAACCTTTGTGTTGTTTACCCTTCTTGCATGCCAAACATGATTGATCATTCTTGTAAGTCTTTGAAGGTAAACCTCTAACTAAATTGCCTTTGACCAGTTTGTTGATGTTCTTGAAATTAACATGGCCCAGTCTTCTATGCCATTGATGTGCCTCTTCAGATGTTGCTTTAGCCACCAAACATGTAGCTCTTCCATAGGAATGTAGACTCTTCATGTCTAAACTATACACATCATTTGTCCTTGGTACTCTAAGTACTACCAAGTCATCATCAACGTGTTTGAAGTCGAAGAAAGGATGAGACATTCTCGTGTCGTTGAATAACACAGATGCTTTTATCACAAATTTGAGAGACCGACAACAAGTTGAACTTTAGCTCCTTCACATATCCGACATTCTCAAAATCAATTCTTCCAGCTTTAATAGTTCCTTTCCCAAGAATCCTTCCTCCATTGGGATCATTCCCAAATGCAACTTTTCCTCCACTAATATTTCTAAAATCGACAGATCTCTTTATCGCTGTCATACTTCCGAGCAACCACTATCCACAATAAGATGATCTTTAAGCTCCTCTTACGGGTTGCCCCGCACACAAAGAAAAAGTTAGAACTTTTAGGAACCCAAGCCATTCTCGACTTGTGTTCCCTCGAGAGTTACAAACTCAAATTCTTTGAGTATGTAATTCCACTATCTTTCAAATGATGATCCAAAATTATCTTTTGATCTTTAGCATGTGGATTTTCAAAACTTCTCGGTTTTCAACATAAATCTCTTTCACCGATTTTTAGCATTTTCTTGTGTCACAAAACACATCGATTCACTTTTTGTTGAACGATCTTGTATGTCCTCGCCAGACTTTCCCTTTTAATCCATTCGGTTTTAACAGTGGTTCCTGTGATCTAGATCCCTATATGAAGTGTGATACGTTCTAGGTTGATAGTGAGATCTCCTAGAATTCCTATTCCAAGTAGTGTAATCGGACCTTGTTTTACGGAAAGCAAGACTTTGGAAATCACCGTGAGATACCAAGGTCTTCTCGATGTGGGTATCTATGATCCGTGTGAAGTTTCGTGATTAATCCTATTTGAATTATTCCAAACCGGTTTGTGCTCTCTAGGTTTCGGTTGGTTGACTTATTCCTTGAAACTTGCTTAGATATTCGAGTGTTTGTCACAATCTTTGATTAAGTGAGTAGGACTATAACACACAAAACACGCTTTTGACCCATATGACCAAAGTGATTTCTTCTATGTCTATGCCCAAAATTATTTTGCCTTCTTGATGACCGATAAAACTGCTTTGACCAAAATTATCCCAAAAGGTTTAGCATTCTGTTTTGAAAAGGTTTTGCGTAAGTATCGCTTGTTGAGCAAGACTTTGGTTTAAAGGTCTTGCTTGATTTTGAACATTATTTTCAACAGTTTCTTTGGGTTTCTCGGACCTAGATTGAGCAACAAGCTTCTTCCTAAACTCTAGACTGCCTACTCCATAACGAGAAACATCGGGCCTAGAGGGTTGATGACTAATGGGATGAGGAACAAAGATGATAACCATTGTCTTTCTTATATTCGGAGGTGGTTCACTTATCGAGCCCTCATTACTAGATGAATCTACATAGTTAATGAGCTCATCATCACTAGTGGTTATGTCCTCAAAACACCATCATCCCGATCACTAGTTTGGTTTTCATCTATGTTACTAAAGTCCATTCCAAATCCTAAGCCTGTTCTAATGTAAGCCCTTCTCTGCTTTTTCAACATAGGCAACATGGGACAAGCCGACTCTCCCCAAGCAAAGAAACTTAGCTAACAAATCATCTCTTTCCTTAGTTAACTTCTCAATTTCACAATTTTACGCTTTAGTTTCCATTCACTAAGTTTTAACGGTAATCCTGTTGTTCATACTTTTCACCAAGCCATTTCATTATTTTCATGTGTTATGATTTTAGCTTTATAGACTCTAAAGTGATTTGATAACCCGCTACCTCGGACCTAGCCCTAATACAATTATCTCTTTCAATCACATAATTGTTAAGCGGTTTTAGATAAAACTCATAACAGTTTGAGCATACCTCGAGATAGGAGACCGAGTTGGTGAAGTAGCCACCATAGCAAGAAGAACAGGATCATCTTCACTTTCTTTGCTCCAATCAAATCCTCCAAAGCCATCATCGATTCCAAAGCAAAGATGTTCGATTCTTCATCAAAAGCAAGTGCTCAAATTCAAAGCTTCCACCGTGTCTTCAATCGCATCTTCCATCGCTACCATACAAGAAGTCACCGGTTCATCATCAAATTCTTCACTCCGGTCAACTTCGATAACTTCTCTTGAGCAACCAAAGCCTTTGTTTCGCTTATTGGAATTTCCTTGAGCTCAAGTTTAGGCTTCTCGGAAGTTCTGCTTGCTTGATACTTAGCAAACCTCGCACTCCTTGCAAAGTGACCGGTCTTTTGACAATTGAAGCATTCAATTTTAGATTTGTCAAAAGTTATTCCTTGTTTTGGTTTGAAATCAATACTTTTGCCTGCCTTCTTCATGTACTTTTGATCCTTGCGGTGATCATAGCAACTTGCCACCGATATCAATTTCTTCAAGTGCATCTTCTTCATTTGTGCTAGATCCTCTTCATAAGTGATGTAAGCTTGCTTGTTGTGCAAAGAAGGAGCACACAACTTCATCCGAGTGCAAAGTGGTAGATGGTGGGGCTCACTGAGCATATGATGAGGATTGTAAAATGCAAGACTTTGAGAAACAAGACTTTGAGGAGAAGCAAGACTTTTGAAAATCTTGTTCTTCTTTCGATGATAGAAAAGCAATACTATGATATTTGGAATTTGGTTGACCACTCATCTCATGTTCATACACCTTCATTGATGATAGAGATCATCAAAGTCCATAACATCCAATCCTTGTTGTCCTCTCGATCATAGTAGCAATCACATGCCATGTAGATGGCAAACTCCTTAGAAACTTCAAATTAGCATCCTCAATCGATACTTGTGCCTTGTATAACTCCAACATGTTGAGGAGATTTTGAAACCTATCATATGCGAGATCAAGACTCTCTCTTCTCCCATCGTGAAAGTTTCAAACTGTTGTTTCAACAAGTTTCGTGCATCTTCTTAGAGGCTTCATTCCTCCAATCTGGTCTTGAGAGCAGCCCAGAGTCGCTTAGCATCTTTAGCATCATGAAACTTGAGAAGATGACCATCGGAATGGCGACAAGAGAATGTTTAGAGCCTCTCTTGATTCCTTAGGGTTCTTCTTTGGTAAGACCGCCTTTGGTCAGAGGGTTGTCCAGAACAACAATGGGATCGAAACTACTTCATTCCCATTCACAATTACATTCCATAAAGCATGGTCTCAGAATGGCAATATCTCGCCTCATCTTCATGCACCGTAGATCATATTCTCCTTCTTGATTATTGGAATTCGAGTGAGGTGATTGAGGGTGGTGGAACAACTTCAATCGACATCTTGAATATTGTTGAAGTAGGGTTTCTTCCTAGTCGAGTTTCCACACAAGCTCGATACCACTTGTTGGATCGATATACTTTAATCAAACTAACTTAACTAGCTTGTTAAGGTTTAATAACCTCGGATAAATCCTAAGTTATTAACAAAGAAACACCGAGCAATCTTTATCAAGTACGCGAATTTACTTAACAAAGCTAAGAAGAATAACTTTATTATAAACTCTAAATCGCTTATTATGCGATACTCTAATTAAAACTCTAAGATAATCGAACTCTTCTCTAAAACACTAATTCGTAAACTCTAAAAATCTTTTTCTAAATCGCACCTCTAATGCCAATCTAGGAGTCCTTTTATAGGCTCAAGGATATCCTAGTCGGTTTACAATTGATAACCTTGTACGACAAGTAATCTAAACATGGAATACAATTCTTTCCATAAACGAATACTTTTGTTCTAGCAGTACTTTGACTTTATCTTGCAGTACTTTGACTCTGTCTTTAGCAGTACTTTGACTATTTGACTTCTTCCAGTTCTTTGCAGCTTACAGTACTTTCATATCTTCAGTACTTTCATATCTTCAGCACTTTCGTATCCCAACACGAACCGTTACCTTAGCATCAAAATATTGGGGAATGTAAGTCATTTGGGAGTTTAATTGACTGACTAAATAGGGGTTGATTTAGGGTTTCAGTTGGAGAACGAGTTGATTTCACAATTTTGAATTGTGTTTTTGTGGTAGTAGAGTGTTGGTGTGTGTGTTTGTGTGTGTGGGTAAAAATTTAAAAAATGGGTAAAAATTTAAAAAAGTGTAAAAGTTATGTTAAAAAGGTACTAAAAGGTACAAAAAGTGTACAGTAAAAAAGTCGCTAATATTATTTCGCTTAAGTCGCCAAAGATTGGGAAGGAACTAAAAGTATAAAAATATTTTAGTAAGTTTGACTTTTTACTAAAGGACAAAAAAATTCGCAAGATTCTGAAAAAAGTCGCTCAGATTCGGTCGCTGTACTATCATAGCTGGTAAAAGTCAGAAACAATAATTGGGTACACAAATTACGAGAGACACTTGTCAAGCTTAGATTAAAAGTAGAAAAGTCGCAAGTCTCAAGGTCTATTTTGGAGATACCCCAACTTTTTTCCTAAAAAGTTTTGACACCTTGAGCAAAAGGTGTATTTGCATAATTACCTCATTTTAAAACATATAACCACTTTTACAACGCAATGCCAATAATTCTCTTAAATTATTCTTTAACAAGATTTAAATTAAATTAAAAAAACTTGTGATTGTACAAAGACCCCTAAAGTCCAAGCGAAATTTGATAAATACTAAACTGTAACAAAATAGTGTAGACGCATCTCTTTTGTATTTAAATTGCTCACCGCCACCATACGTACTCATTCGATCAACTTTCTTCATCAACTTTTCATCTTCCTTATTCGACTTCAATTTTTCTTGAAACATTCAATTCGATTGATCACTCGACACAAACGGCCGAGAATAACCAACAAATCGTTAGCCACAATAATCAACAACAACCTGATTATGCTTATTTGCTTGAACCTAGCAATCACTTTTGTCCAACCGACCCGGAGCTCATTGTTTACTACTTGAAGCCAAAGATTGAAACAGGAAAACGACATCCCAACTGTCGCTATTATGAGGTCAATATTTACGACTATAGTCCTGATGAACTTACAGGTTAGTAATATTAAATGGACATATGACGGTGGAACCGTTGTGAATGAAAGAAACCACACAAAGAACAACGAACAAAGTAATTTTCAAAAACCCTCAAAGGGTGCCCAACCGGGACTTCAAGAGAAAACTCTCTTTTTTATAAACTCATGACTTCTTCAAAAACCTAAACATATTACAATGATTTATAGTCTGGATAAATCTTGAAGAGAAAGCTAACTATCCAGACTATATATAAAATAAGGAAATGAAATAACTCCTAAAATTCTCAACTAATCTTTAACGAAAATAGGTAAACTATTAAAAATGATAAAGATATATTATGACAATATATTATATTGTCATTTTACCCTTCAATATTCTCGAACCATTGAAACATATGACTTCACATGTTAGACCAAAGAAACGATGGCTAAGCCAGAGGAGCGGAGCCCGAACGTGCCCTGCATCATTCTCCTCCTCTTGGAAAAGACTCGTCCTCGAGTCTTATCTTTCCAAGTCTCCAACTCTGAAACTTTCTAACCCCTCTTCGTTTCTATACCATGACTTCTCTATGGAGAATCATGTTCTATCATGCCAAACATTCGATAAGATCATCTAGGTGAAGTGACATCTTCCTCACTCACGTAACCGTTGCCTCGTTCGGCGACTCTACGATCAGCTTGATTTTGGAATCCGTCTAAAGTTCCTTCACTTGTTTAATGAGGTCTTCATTCTCTACAACACGTGATTCTTGTTGGTTAGTTGTATCGTTGCCTCGTCCGGCGAATCTACGAGTCACATAACCAAATGGTTGTCCACGCCCACATATTCTGAGGTAAAAAAAGCCATTATATCAGAAAGTTCAGCAGAAAAATAGAAACTTCGAGCAGGTATAACTCCCTGTAGAAAACTCCAATCATGAATCCGAACGGTGAGATTGTAGATTAATGTGTCCTGAACCTCGTGCCCAAAAATCACAGAAATCCAACGGTGAACGAATGCGTGCCGCCAATTATCTCACTACTGTGCAGATTATGACGAAGTGAAACAACTATTTTTGTTTCTCTTGATTTGTCTTCTCCAAATTGCGTGATTTCTTTTCCCCGAACCTGGCTCTGATACCAAATGATGGCTGAATCGTTGTGAATGAAAGAAACCACACAAAGAACAACGAACAAAGGAATTTTCAAAAACCCTCAAAGGGTGCCCAACCGGGACTTCAAGAGAAAACTCACTTTTTTATAAACTCGTGACTTCTTCAAAAACCTAAACCTATTACAATGATTTATAGTCCGGATAAATCTTGAAGAGAAAGCTAACTATCCCGACTATATATAAAATAAGGAAAGGAAATAACTCCTAAAATTCTCAACTAATCTTTAACGAAAATAGGTAAACTATTAAAAATGAAAAAGATATATTATGACAATATATTATATTGTCATTTTACCCTTCAATCTTCTCGAACCATTGAAACATATGACTTCACATGTTAGACCAAAGAAATGACGGCTAAGCCAGAGGAGCGGGAGCCCGAACGTGCCCTGCATCATAGTTTTTGTGTGCAAAATATCGCTTGGATTTTAGACCGATTATGTTTTTTTTTTTGCTCGACTGATATTAGACCTGGGTACCACACTCGCCACGACCGACTTCAAAGTTGGTCGACATACACGACCAATCGATATTTTTAGTTCCACTGTGAGAAACCTTAGTTAATCGATAAAACTTGTTTGATTGCTTAGATGCGTTGCAAAGAAATGCCAAATAGGTATCTTGTTGCTTAAACATAAAACTATCCCAACCCAATATATTTACATTTTAACATTTATCATCTTTGAGGTTATTGTTTATGAAAGATAACCAAAAAGTTAACCCCAAAACACCATTTTGAGTTTATTAAAATACAATTTTGCCTTATACGTCTTAACTGTTAAAGAACACGGTGCAGTTCTTATAACATGTTATAGGGTTTTTTTTGTCCTACAGCATGGCCAAACTGCACAAGAGGTGGTGCAAAGCCATGTTATAATGCACATAGCCATTCAGTTGCAGAGTGTTATGAGGTAATTTTTTTGTTTTTTTGTTTTTGTTTTGTGAGTGGTGGATATCTTTGGTGGTGTGTTATAGGAATTTTATTGGCGATAGAGTATTTGGTATAGTGATGTTATATGGTATATGCTGAGATGACGTATCATACAAAATTTATAAGACAAGATTGCACCTAGCTCTCTTATGTCTTAAACTTTTTGTTCGTATCACTTCATAAATTTATTGAAAATATCGATTTAGCCTTTAAACATATTAAACTTATTATTTTAAAACTATCTTTTAAGCATATTAAACTTAATATTTTAAAACTATCTTAAACATAGTAGTATAACAATTAACCATTAAATCTATTAAACTCTGTACTTTTATCGAGGAAAATCATATTATTGTTAAATCATAATGTGGTACCTATAAAATGAACATTTTTATACATGCTGCAACGCGCGGGCAACAATATACTACTATTATTTATGATAAAAATTACTACTAGCACATATGCGTAATAATAACATGTTACATGTTTTTTGAAAAGAATATATTGTACACAACAAAATTATGTTCTTCATTTCTTCAGGTTACTAAACAGGGATATTTTGGTTTCAAATTACGTTTATACCTAATAAACCATGTAACCCATAAATGGAAAAATTTACATCAATGTGAGCTTCCAAAGAGTGGCAACCCCACTATCCCATAAATGGAAAATTTTGCTGTAAATAACAAAATATCTCATCTTTACAATCATGACTTTATATGATAAAAAGCAAAGGACAAATACAACTATATGTTAGTTTTATGGATATAAATTAGTAGACATGAGTTAGGATCGAACTCGAGACTACGGGATTGCACACTTTACGTATGAGAATTTAAAGTTAAATAATTAAATATAATTGTTGTATTTATTTATTTATTAAATGAAATAACTAACGAACGTTAAGTAATTAATGTAATGGACTAACGGGCGTTAAATGTTTATGGAAAAGGACTAAATTGTAAAAGATGGGAAGGTTCCGGAATCCCTTGTGGGGTTAATGAACCGATCGGCCACAAGGACCCAACCCAAACCCACTTTGACACAAACTTGTTCACCAAGTTTGCATGAGTATATATACAAAACCTAGGGTGTTTGTAAACTCATCTCTTGTGCTCATTACTAAACCCTAAATTGTTTGTGTGTGTTTTCTTTGTCCTCAAAACCGGTCGACACCCATTCATTGGGATCGATCCATCTCTTTTCCACATAACAAGTTATTTTGTTTGATAAAACTAGCATTACTTTAATTCGGTTGAGTACGTGTGTACAAGAACGTGGTAATAACACACTATTGTTATTATCTTGGATTGAATTACAAAACGGTAAGAGGTAATTCATATAATCCTAATTAAATCAAATTAGGGTTCTTCATTGCTAGTTTGTGGATTTGATTCTTGTTCGGCTAGAATCAAGAAAAGGTACGCATATTCTTTTATATTAATTAATTGTTCATTAATAAATCATATACGCTTCCGCTTGAATACTTAGATGTTTTGTGGTTATTTATTTGAATGTCATGTTATATAATTCCAACAGTGGCATCACGAGTCATTGGTTTTAATGAGTAATTAATTACATAAACGCGTAATAAAACAAATAATTGTATGTTGTTTGATATGTTAATCTAGGGTTTATGTTTATTATTGTTTGGTCGATTTTTTTTGTTAATTGGGGCGTACCCCTATTTTTTTAGGTAGACACATACATAAATTTTTTAGGGTTTTGAAAATTGTTTGCTAACCTTATTGAAACCTAGAATTAATATATTAGTTACGTGATTAATTCATGAATAATTTGTTATGTGTCATGGAATTTTATATGCGATCTTGTGACTATTTGTATAATTGTTATGATGTATTCATGATTATACATGCATGTTAGTCATGGATAAGTTACTTTGATATAGTTTAATTGTTAAGAATATTTATTTACGATAAATCTTGAATTGGGGAAGACTCCAATTATATATATTAATGAATCAATTATGTGAAATTTGGTATATTATTAATTAAGGGTTTACGCAATCGATTCGTCGATGTATGTGGCTCACTCTCAATTGAGAGAGTGAAAGCCCTAATTAATATATACATTAATTTAACCTAGATATTGATTATTAATAGGGTTTTATCGAATAAGTTGCATGTGGCTACTTGTTTACACGTATAAATTTTTTATTATGTGCGCATTGTTTTTAGTAGTTTATTTTTATTTGTTACTTGTTTGTTTATTATGTTAGACAGCTTTTAAGCAAAGGGTAATTTTAAATAGAAAATAATACGGACTAAACAATGGTGAAATTTGATTTGTTTTGGAAGAGTTAAGTTTTCAATAGTTTAATTGATTTGTGACTTTGGTACAAGTGGTCCGAACGGCTCACCCACTAGAATGAACTATAAAGGGTTAATAAATAAGTGCGCATAATCACACCGAAAGGATGTCTTAGGTTATGCTTTGCGCTACACCGGTCCTCTCCCTTGTAAGTTCGAATGGAGCTACTTAGTAAGCCATAAAATGTGCAAACTCATCTTAAGGGCGAATTTGTTTTAATTCCATGCGCCACTTCGGTGGTAATTACCCGAAACACTAAGTGTTTACACTTATGCAAAAGTACGGTATAATGGACGATAATTAACACTAAATTCCTTGATTGGTGAACCCAATACCTCAGTCAAGACTTTGATAATTTGATCTTTATGAATTTCTAATAAAAAGTTTTTTATTAAATCTATGCTACAAGATGAATGCATGACATCTTTGTACATATTTGATTTGACCACATAAAATCATAACTAGTACCCTTTTAAATTAAGTTTTATGCCATCTAATTAAAAGGAACACTTGAAGTTGCAATTTACGTCATGACAGTACTTGGCTAGATTGTGATGGAGAGGTAAATCTCTATGTAAAGTCAGACCTTACTTGGACATATTTGCAGTTCTTTAAGTTAGACACTTAAGTTGAGTAGGAAGTGAGACCTGGACTCAATGGCATAAGATGGGATGAAACATGTTTATATTTGCAATAGCGTTGGAAAATATAAATCCCATAATGATCTAGGAGTTGGAAATTGTTTGCCAATTAATGTTCGACAGATTACCTTATTATATGCTTTCGTTACTAGCAGATCAACTGATGTAATGAATCTATGATAATTTGGATCCTAGTTTTCAAGAAAATTATATGGTTATATGTTTATATTACCTTGGGTATATTTATTTCTTGAAAAATGTATTATCGAAAATACTAATACTTGAACTTTTTCGTAGAAATGGCTCAAAACAACGATAACACTAACATCGCTCTAAATTCTGCGCTCAAAACTTTTTGATCGAGAAAAGTTGATCGCTCTAAGAATTTCAATGATTGGTACCGCTTTGAGAATTATCGTAGAGTTGTCGACCGGTTGAAATATCTTTATGAACCTTGCCCCGCCGAACCAATCGGTCCTACTGACTACTCAAGTCGAAAAGGACGAGTGGAAACCGGAGTATAAGCGTCATAATGATGTGGCTTGTATTATGTTGGGAACGATGGAATCGCTCTTCAAAAGCAGTTCGAACATTATTTCCCATATAATATGCTCAATGACCTTCGAACTATGTTTGAGAAACCACCGCCGAGATTTATGACTTGACCGACGATTACACAACAGAGGCGGGGAGAGGGTAAACCCGTAAGTGCTCATGTATTGGAAATGAAAGGATACATGGATCAACTCAAGGCACTTGGCAAAACTTATGATGATGACATGGTGTGAATCGATTAATAGATCCCTTAACAAGGATTTTAATGGTTTTGTCAAAAACTTCAATATGCACCGCGCGGGAGACAAGCATCGACCTACACACATTGCTAATTGACTATGAGAAAGGGTTACCTCAAAAGGTTCCTACCTCCCGTGTACTTGCTATTGTGGTGGAAGGATTAATAAGCCAAAACCGCAGATGCGAACAACAAGAAGGGAAGGGTAAGGAAAGGTTGACAAAGGCAAACAGGTTATGGCCTATCAACCACAACCCAAGAAGAACCCTACTCATAGGAAGGATAATCCTAAAAGGATCAAGCATGCCACCATTGCAAGACAGTTGGGCATTGGAAGAGAAATTGTGCTCTCTATCTTGATGAATGCGGGCAAATAAGATGAAGTACTGACGGGTCCTCGGCCACGATCCTTCGTGTAATTTATTTGTCATTGAATTATTTACTCTAAATCATAAAAATTCTCGGTATATGATACGGTTGTGGTATTCACATTTGTAATACACTACGTGGATTTAGAGTGGAGAGAAGCTTGCCTATGGGGAGCAATATCTCTGACGTGGAAATGGCGCATATGCATTGTTGAAGCCATAGGAACATTTAGTTTAGTATTGCCTTCGGGCTAGTACTGTTATTGAACAATTGTCATTACGCACCTTCTATAATTAGAGGTGTTGTTTCCTTTTCAGTTTTGTTGGATGATGGTTTTACTCATACTATTTCACGTAATGGAATTGATGTTTCTTTAAATAGTGTATTTTATTTTAAAGCAATTACTGTGAATGGTGTGTTTGAAATTAATGTGATTGGAAATGAATCTAACAATAATAATAATTCGATGATTAGCATTAACAAGAAGATAAAGTTAGACTTGAATTCTTCTTATCTTTGGCATTGTAGACTTGTTCATATAGGCAAGGCTCGCATGCATAAGCTGCAACAAGAAGGGCTTTTGCAAAATATCAATGATGAATCATTTGATAAATGTGAGTCATGCATATCTGGGAAGATGACTAAGAAAACTTTTCATAGCAATATGGAGAGGGCTTCTGATCTACTTGGTCTTATTCATACTGATGTGTGTGGACCACTTAGACATGTGTCAAAGAGATGTGCTAGCTACTTCTCAACCTTTACAGATGATTTCAGCCGTTATGGTTATGTTTATTTACTTAAGCATAAACATGAGGTGTTTGAAACATTTAAGGTTTTCAAAGTCAAGTAGAACCGCAATTGGGAAAGAAGATTAAAGCTCTTCGATCCGATAGAGAGGCGAGTATCTAAGCCAAGAGTTTAAAGATTACTTAGTGAGAATGGAATTGTTCATAATCTCACTTCTCCATATACTCCACAACAAAATGGTGTATCTGAGAGAAGAAATCGTACATTGTTGGACATGATACGATCTATGTTTAATCTTACCACTCTACCTTTATCCTTTTGGGATTATGCTTTGGAATCAGCTGTTCGCATTCTAAATATGGTTCCCACAAAGAAGGTTGATAAGACACCATATGAAATATGGCATGGTAAAGCTCCTAACCTGTCTTATTTAAAGGTCTGGGGTTGCGAGGTGTATGTTAGACGTGACTTAGCAGATAAACTCCAACAAAGATATGTAAAGTGTATCTTTGTAGGATACCCTAAGGAAACTATGGGTTACTACTTTTACTATCCAACTGAAAATAAAGTAATTGTTGCTAGGTATGGAGATTTTCTTGAAAGAGATCTCGATCTCAAGAATTCATGGGAGAGTTTATGATCCGGAAGATGATCAAGAAGATGCATTACCTTCTCGAAAACACTAACGCATTCTTAGGTAGAGCACGATAGTTTGGGTCCTCCACCGAAGTTGAAGTGATTCCGTTCGAGATCCGTAAGGTCTACGTGCACCGAATGTCTATGTCTTAACGTAGAGGTTGAGGAAACTATGTTAGGAGATCTTGGAGAGCCTACTAGTTATAAAGCTGCCATGGCAAGTCATGATAAGGAAAAATGGTAGGTTGCAATGAATGGGGAAATGCAATCCATGAGAGAAAATGAAGTCTGGGTAGAGGTTGACTTACCTCCAAACGCGACGGTGGTTGGAAGTAATTGGCTCTATAAAATTAAGACTGACATGGATGGCAATATACACGTCTATAAAGCTCGTCTAGTTGCGCAAGGTTTTACTCAAACTTATGGCATTGATTACGAGGAGACCTTTTCTCCTGTGAGCGGACATTATACTAATAGAATTCTCCTAACTTTAGCTGCATACTATGACTATGAGATATGGCAAATGGATGTCAAAACCGCCTTCTTAAATGGTCGCTAGATGAAGACATCTATACGAAGCAACTGAGGGGTTCGTGAATCCACAATTTCCAAACCGTGTATGCAAACTTCAAAGGTCCATTTATGGATTGAAGCAAGCATCAAGGCAATGGAATAAAAGATTTGATGAAGAAATCAAAAGGTATGGATTTATTCAAAATCTTGATGAGCCATGTGTATATCACAAAGTTAGTGGGAGTGATGTAATTTTCCTAATTCTTTATGTCGATGACATATTAATTATGGGAAAAGACATTCCGAGTTTGCAAAATGTTAAGGCATATCTTGGGAAGTGTTTTTCCATGAAGGATTTAGGAGAAGTTTGCATACATTCGGGAATCAAGATCTACCGAGATAGGTCAAAGCGGTTAATTGGTTTAAGTCAAAGCGCTTACATTGATAAAATATTGAAGAGATTCAATATGCAAAATTCCAAGAAAGGATATTTGCCGATGGAAGTAAAGCATGGCTTATGTAGCGAGATGTGTGCTTCAACACCTTCAAGTGGCACGCATGCGTAAAGTTCCTTATGCTTCTACCGTAGGATCTATTATGTATCTTGTGAGATGCACAAGGCTAGATGTGGCGTTCGCTCAAAACATGACTAGTCGATATCAATGTAATCGGGTGAACTTCATTGGATTGTTGTTAAGCATATTCTAAAGTATCTTAGAAATACTAAAGATATGTTTTAGTGTATGGTGGAAATCCGGACACATAGCTTGGTGTTACTGTGTTCTTGTGATGCTTCTGGCAATGTGATAAAGATGATACGAAGTCTCGACGGGTTATGTCTTTGTCATCAATGGAGGAGCGATTGATTGGAAGAGCAAGAAGCGAGTACGATTGCGATGTCTGCGATGAAGTCGAATACATAGCTGCTCGGAAGTCGCAATGGAGGTCGTTTGGATTAGGAAATTCATTTCAGGGCTTGGTGTTATGCCTTCAATTGAATCACCTATTGATATGTATTGTGACAATTCTGCTGCAATCATATTTGCCAGTGAACCTGGAGTCATGAAGGGCACCAGACATTTTCAACGGAAATATCACTATGTTCGGGAACAAGTCCGTGAAGGTGAAATTAATCTATTGAAAGTTCACACAGATGATAACTTAGTTGATCCATTCACTAAGGCTTTAGCTAAAGACAAGCTCGTTGGACTTGCCAATGAAATTGGACTTCGTTTAGCTAATAGTTTCATGCATAACTGTGATTAGTATTTGGATAAAGGATATTGTAAAACATTTATTATTTTGATGAAATAAAGTTTGGATTATGTTTATTTTCATTTATAATATTGTTTTCCTATATTTGCATGTTTAATCCGTGAGTAACTTAGTTATTCTAAATGTCTGTTGTCGATTAATGATATGGGAGTATCATTAAATTAAGACAAATTTGAGAGATGTGGTAGAATATACTTGAAAGTATATTGATGAGAATGCATACCAATTTCGGATGATATTCAATGAATTGAATATAGGACTTATCCCAACTACATAATTTAATTTGTGGATATTGTTATAAGTAAATTATGAATAGTTATCCTCAGACTTGAGATACCAGATAAGTGTCATTAATGTAGTGCATTTCGTGAAGCAACTTAACGCTATACGAATCGGTAGTCATAAGGGTTGTTTTCGTAAATGTTACAAAATTTGTGGGTTATTCTTGTAGTCAAGATAGAATTTGTTCCTTCAAATTTATTTGGAGTTTAAATCTTTGGGCCCTCGTAGGGTTGACAAGATGTTTGTGCGGCCGCACCCAAATCTCCCTAAATATGTTTAGATGATTAGGTAATCTTGGTCAATCACTTACAACGAGAAATGAATAGTTTTATAAAGAATGACTTAATTTCATATCTTTATTTAACGTAGTATTAGAAACAAAGGATAATAATAATGAGAAATCATTAAAAGGTTGGGAATTGTGTGAAAGTCGATTATCTTGATATTAATGCGAAGGGTTTCTCTTGAAGTGAAGTGGATTACAGAAGACTTATTCTTTGAAGAATAATAGTGATTAGTTTGATTACTGCGGAAGTGTTTATTCCGTGTTTAGTTTATTTTAGTGTGGATATACATGAGCTTTATTAGGAAGTGATTGTGTATATCTTATTTAGTTTTATGATTATCGTTTCTTGGAAAGCGGTTTAGCGATATTGTTTAGGGTTCCTTGTCTATAAAAGGAACACATTAGAAAGGTTTATGTACCGATTGAAAAACTCGGTTTTAGTTAATATTAAGATCCATAGAGGATCAAGAAGTTCTTAGTTATTTGTTACTTGTGTTTATATTCGATGATAAACATTAGTAGTAGATTGTCTTTTATTGTGCTTGTGATTACATAGGCATATATAACGATCCACGAGCTCAAGATCTATCAAGGTGCGTATGCTGTTTCAACAAGTGGTATCGAGCCTCGTGAGAGTCTCTACGATACTAAGGACAAGCTTTTCTTAACACCAATACAACCATTACAATAACACCATGCACGGTTCGGATCTTTGGCCGAACTCACCAACAACCAAAACTCCACCCATCTGCGACAACTAAGTCTTGCTAATAGCAATGCTAAGTTTCCTTACCTTAAGAGGAGGAATATGATCTTTGGGCTATGAAGATGCGAGCTGGATTTCCAACATTGATTGGAATCTATGGCGATTATTTTGAAGGAGCGACTTGAAGAGAACTACCACGGATCTTCTTTGGGAACATGATTAATGTTCCTCCCAAAGCTATTTGAAGAATTACTCATGATTCGAGAGAGAAACAAAGGTCGAACTATTCTTACGCAAGCTATTCACGAGGATCACTTGGTGATTTTCACTTCATGCATGATGCCAAGGATATATGGTTAGCTATTAAGCGAAGTTCGGTGGGAATGAGGAGTCTAGAAGGTGAAGAAGTCCATGCTCGGACAACAGTTTGGGACTTTCGGATCTACGAAGAGGAAGGAATTCACAAGGGCTATGATAAGTTTCACAAGATCTTGAGTCGGTTGCACCGACTTGAGGCTAAGCGGATAATGATGATTGTAACTCTAAGTTTACGAGGTCATTACCTCCATCACGGCTACATGTGAGCATAGCTTTAAAAGCTAAAGGTGGTTTGGACATGATGACATTTGATGAGTGTACAACAAGCTTAAAGCTCTTGAACATGATGTGAGAAGTCCTTTTCGATCATCTTCTCTGCTAGTAATCTTGCATTTGTTGGAGCCTCTACTCCAAAGTCAAGCTATTTTCCAAGCTCATATCCATCATCATCTAATCTTGCTCCTTCATCAAGCTCTCTTCCTAGATCCGGTGGAATTATGGAAGATGTACTTGGAACCTTCTTTCTTGATTATGATCCTCGGTGAGGCGGCTTATGAGGATTTTGATCGGTGGACCCGCTTGACATGGAAGAGATGAAGGTGAAGTGGCAAGTGGCCATGATTTCCATGGATATCAAGAACTTTGGCGCAAAGGCGGTAGAAGATTTGGGTTCAAGGGCGTGATCTGCAAGGTTTGACAAAAGGAAGGTTAAATGCTTCACATGCCAGCGGATGGGTCACTTTTCGAGAGAATGCAAAGGCAGGAAAGGCGGTGATGAAGTACGATACTCTACTTATCGGTGATGTCGGAAGGATCGAGGAACTTCAAAGGGTTCAATTGCATTGGTCACTCTTGATAGCAATGTGGTGGAAGCTACATGAGGAGTCGATAATGATGGTTACGAGAATGTTGGGTTGATTGCGGGATGTACTTGGAAGATAGGCATGATCAGTTGCCTTGATGGGAATCTCTCGGTACAAAGCTGTTTGTTTGGTTGTAGTGGCGTTATAATGAACTCAAACAAGCTTATGATATTATGGAACCAAAATATAATGAATACTATGTGGAAGTAGAAGCTTATAAGCAGGCTTTAAAAACACTAGAAAGACAAAAGGTTTGGTTCTGGAAGAATGAAATAGCTTATGGTGAGAAAATAGGTGTTTTAGAAAGAGATCTCGAATGTGCTACAAATGAGTTAAAATGGTGCGAGAAATTAAGAAGCGGATGTAGAGTCGGAAAATCTAGAGCTTAAGGAAAAACTTAAGGAGGAAATTGCTAGGAATAATGAGTGGATGATGAATGGTAGTAAGTTGGCTAGTCTCATTTATAGCGATCAAGCTCCCAATTCTCTGTGGCTTTAGGTTTTAAGAAATATGTAGGCCTAGAAGCTAGGGATGACACACGTAGATCTACACCGGTGGCCTAGCACATTTTGTGAAAGAAGGTGACCTACATCTTTGTTCGTGGACCAATTAGAGGTGAGCACATGCCCATTGACCTTTCCACTACTAATGACTTTGATGGATCACACCATCGTATGGCAAAAGTCAAAAGACTTGCGGACCTAATACTTCTACTAATGACTTTGTCTCTTGTGTTCACGGTGACAAGTCCTCCAAGCAAGGGTCTGAGTGTGATTCAAATGACAAGTCGACCTTCCCAAGTCGACCTTCCCAGTCTTCACCCACTGCACCCAAGACTACCAATAAGCATGCGAGTTCTTTGCCAAGGAATGCCCTTCAAGGCAGTTGCCTCGAAGACTTGCTTTTAATTCTTTGCATAATAATCTTGTTAAAACAATTCTTTTCATGGTTTTGGTTTGAATACTTTTGCTTGTAAGAATACTTCTTTTGGTTTGAATAAATCTTCTCTTGGAAGAAATGTTTTGTGTGTGGAAGTAAATCTCATTTAATTAAGGATTGTGATTATCATGAGCAAAGAATGAGTAGGTGTGGTGATTCTAGGAATTCTAGACCAATGTGGACCAATGTTAATGATATACCACCTTATGTTCCACAAGTCGCTAATTATAATACTTCTTTTCCTTGGAGAAGATCTTTTGGAAAACCATATGTTCAACCAACGGTGAATATTTTAAAAATGGTTTTGGCCTAGTTATGTTAACCCTATGACTAATGGGAAAGAGTCTTGGGATCTTCTTTGTCAAGACCTCGTGAGTTGTTCTTGGAATAAGCGAGACCTAAGTTTCATTGGAAACCCAAGAACAATAGTGGATCTTATACTTCTACATGGCATAACTCATATGATCCACAAGGCGGGTTCAAGTCGGCAATGACTTGAGCCTCCATAGTGTACTAATTCTTTGTATATTTTGTTGTTGTTGTAGGATCATCCCTTAAGCATAAAGATGTTGGAATTGTTGGCGGTGGTTGTTCTAGAAGTATGTCGGAAGCAGGGGATATGATGCATAACTTTATACCTATTGAAGGTGGAGGCAATGTAACCTTTGGAGGAAGTGATGGACGAATTACGGGAAAAGGACCATCAAAACACCTCGGTTGGACTTTGAGAATGTTTACTATGTTAAGGAACTTCAACACTTCAATTTGTTTCGGTCTCACAAATTTGTGACACTAAGAACAAAGTACTCTTCACGAGAGGATGAATGTCTTGTCTTTGTCTAAAGACTTCAAACTCCCGAAGATACTTCAATTCTCTTGAAGGTTCCTCGTAGTCACAATTTGTATACATTCAACTTAACGGATGTCAAACCGGTGACTTAACATGTTTGGTGGCTAAAGCATCGTGGATGAGTCCACCAAATGGCACGGAAGGATGGCCCATGTCAATTTCAAGACCATCAACCGACTTTCTAAAGCGGGCCTTGTTCGAGGACTTCACCAAAGTATTCACCAATGATCATAAGCGTGTTGCATGCAACAAAGGAAAGCGACCTGAGCCTCCTACAAAGGTGTTCTATTACTGTGATAACCATTATTTACGAACCTCTTGGTTGCTTCATATGGATCTGTTTGGTCCAACTAAAGTGAGAAGCATTGATCATAAATATTTTTGTCGGTGATCAGCGATGGATTTAGTAAATTTTGTTGGGTATTCTTTCTAAGAACCAAAGATGAAACATCGAGATATTGAAAGACTTCATTACCCTTATTGAGAATCGAGTTGAACAAAAGGTGAAAGGAATTAGGTGTGATAATGGTACGAGTTCAAAATGCCATTCGATAGAACTCTGCGGGTTAAAGGGAATCAAAGGGACTATAGCACTCCAAGAACCCCTCAACAAAATGGGGTGGCGAGAAAGAAAAATAGAACCTTAATAGAAGCTGCAAGATCAATGCTAGCGGACTCTAAACTTCCTACCATGTTTTGAATGAAATTTGTTAGTGCGACTTGTTATGTACTCAATAGAGTGTCCATTACTAGACCACATCTTAAAACACCATATGAACTTCTCTTTGGAAAAGTTCACATTATTCATTACCTTAAACCGTTTGGTGTCGGTGACAATCTTAAATACCGGTGATCCTTTGGGCAAATTTGATGAGAAAGGCGATGATGGCTACATTGTGGGGTATTACGCTCATAGTAAGGCATCTGAGTTTACAATGTATCGCAAAGAAGATTGAGGAGACATTGAATCGAGGTATCTTGAAGACAAGCCTAATGTTCAAGGCCGGGGTCATGTTTGGTCATTTGATCTTGACTACTTGATGATTACTTGGGTTATGCTAGACATAAGGTGATCAAATCACGATTCGAAGCATCTCCAACTCTAATCTGAGACACTTTGGATGCTAATTACGGCGGTGGGTGCGATGATGAACAACCCATTGTAGTACCTTCCTTCTCTCCTAACAATTTTGTAGGTGACACTTCTAAAGATTATCTTGATGTGTGTGAAGATGAATTCTATTATCTTGAGGACCTTGCGGTGAAGAAACAAGAGTATGCGACCAATTTAGATCTTTGAGAGGAATGTTGAAAATAGTACAAATGAAGCTCTCGTGAAACTTCAATTCTCTTTGAAGTTAGTTCATTTCTCCTCACCTCTCCAATTAAATTTGAAAGATATGGTGACACTACTCCTATGTCTACTAAAGTGTCAACAGATCTTGGTGAACCTTATACAAGGTTTCCAAAACCTTGAGATCTTGGTCATCATCAACCTAAAGCGGGCATCTTCAATACACCTTCTTATAATCTTGACTTTGAACCTCTGACTAATCTTGATTCTTCCATTGATGTCAACACCACCACTACAACAAGGATCAATAATGTACATCCACGGTCTAATATTATTGGTGATCCTAATGCTCTGTTAGAACAAGAGAGCAGCGTGGCGCGTTCTAAATATGGACAGTGGCTTTTGTCTCTTATGTCTCAAATCAAGAGAGAGACAATCACACGAGACTATCAACATTGTACATTTGCTTGTTTTCTCTCACAAGTGGAACCAACCGGTGTTACTCGGGCTCTTGAAGACTCAAGTTGGCTTGAAGCTATGCGAGGATGAGATGCAGCAGTTTCAAAATCGGTGAGTGCGGATATTGGTGCCACTACACGATGGTAAGTATGCTATTGGGACAAAATGGATTACGAAGAATAAGAGATGCTCGGGGTGTTGTCATCAAGAACAAAGCAGATTGGTTGCGGGGTTATAGACAAGAGGAGGAATCGATTATGATGAAGTGTTTGCACCAGTGGCAAGAGTTGAGGCTATCTGATTTTTTAGCTTATGCATCCTATATGGGCTTTATGGTCTATCAAATGGATGTTAAAGGAGCCTTCTTGTATGGTGAAATTGAAGAGGAGGTGTATGTCACTCAACCTAAAGGATTTGAAGATCCGGATCATCCAAATCATGTTTATAAGGTGGTCAAAGCTCTCTATGGACTACATCGGGCACCTAGAGCACGGTATGCTAGGCTCTCTACATTCTCTTTGAAGCATGGTTCTGAGAAGAGGTGCAATTGATAAGACTCTTTTCCTAAAGAAGAATTCCATGACATTATTCTTGTGCAAGTCTATGTGGATGATATTATCTTTGGATCCACAAAGGAGGCTTGGTGCGGGGAGTTTGAGGAGCTTATGAAGGAGAGTTTCGGATGAGTGCAATGGGAGATGACTTTCTTTTGGGTCTTCAAGTTCGTGAGAACACGATGGTATCTTTATCGGTCGGGATAAATATGTGAGGACATATTGAAGAAGTTTGGTATGGAGGGTGTCTGATTGCTACTACACCTTATGAAGCTCAAAGTCAAAGACCAATAATGAAGGTGATCCACTGTGAATGTTCATTTATGCAGGTCTATGATTGGGTCTTTGATGTATTTAACGACTTCGGGCTGATATTACTTATCTTTGTGAGTGTTTGTTCGCGACATCAAGTTACTCCATGACTTCCCATCTCAATCTTTGTTAAGAAGATCTTTAAGTACCTTAAAGGCCAACCTTTTCTAGGTCTTTGGTATCCAAAGAGTCTCCTTTTAAGTTGGAAGCTTATAGTGATAGTGACTATCTTTGGTGCTAATCTGGATAGGAGGTCCACCTTTGGAGGTTGCCAATTCCTTGGAAGAGATTGATTTCTTGGCAATGCAAGAAACAAACTATTGTGGCTACCTCATCTCTTGAAGCAGTATGTGGTGCTTTGCTAATTCTTTGTAGACGGGTTCTTTGGATTCAAAATCGGTTGTTGGATTATGGGTATAATTTCATGAACACAACAATTTTATTGATAATCAAAGTACCATATGCATTGTTAAAAATCCAGTTTTTCACGGATCGAACAAAACATATTGAAATCGGGCACCACTTTATAAGAGATGCATATGATAAAAATTTGATAAATGTGGTCAAAATTCATCTTGATGATAATGTGGCGGATCTGTTAACAAAGGCTTTTGAAGGACCAAGGTTTCAACACCTTGTGGTCCATATTGCATGTAACCCATAGCGCAAAGTTTAAGGGAGGCATAAACCTCGGGGAGGCATATGCCTCGGGGGAGGATTGTGTATAACTTTGCATTTTCTATGTAATTTTGTATATTTGATAGTTTTAACTAACTCTAACACTGCTAATGTATTTTTAGTGTGTTTCTTTGTTGGTTTGTGTGCGTTTATGTGTTTGTTTTGCGAATGGTTGTCTCGATCGGTTGAGATATGGTCATGAAAGCTTAAAGTGGTTTCCTTGAATTGATTGTCTTTGAAGTGTGTTATTTGTTTCCTCACGAAGTTGAAATCTTGAAGTTATATGAGTCAATCAAAAGAAATCTTGAAGCAAATAGTTCATTCATTCATTTAAGAAAGCAGTTCTGACTTACAGATTAAAATCTTGGCAACATCAAAAGCATCTACATGATCTAATAGTCCTAATCTATTACATATCATCTATTCCAACATCTAAAGATGAGCACGATGAGTATATGACTCACATCTTTCACACTAATATTTGTTGGATATGCGATCGTTCACATCTTTTGGCTAAATCTTGGCTATGCCTTTGTGAAAGCATAACCAACCCTAACGGATGCTAAGGATCAAAATGGAGAGGATGGATTGATGCAAGCGAAGAAAGTGAAGGCGATTGTGGCGAGAGAGATGAGAAGGAAAGATTTTCCTTTGTGCATCATCTACTCTTTCAATCATATATCAACTTACATCATTTTCCTTTTCCATTCCTCGATCGATATGTGATGATGCACCAAAACATGATGCCAAGAGACCAAGCACCACCTTTCTTCCCATAGGAAGTGGAGGATTTTGGCCCGTGGCCTTCGTTGAGGCCTAGGTCTTTGAGGGTTGGGAGTATGATGTTCCTCATTATAGGATTCATCGAGTCTTGATGAGATACACTTGGTTTCTCAACACTTTCATCTTCGATGAGGAGAAAAGGTGACTTCTTTGGTAAAGGATATGGTTTTGGAAAATAGTTAAACCATGTATTGGTATCTTCACTAGATGATGAGGATGATGATGAGGATGTTGTTGTGAGATCTATGATCTCGGGGTTGGTACTCATGGTTATTACGGTTAATTTTGAAGAATTGAAGAGATTAGGGTTTGATATATTATTTGGGGATTTTTGATGAAGAAGTCAAGGTGCATTGGGATTGTTTTATAGACGGGTTCAAGTGGTAAGAGAATTAATGCGTGTGGGTGAAACAGTAAAATGATATTTACTGAAGCTTCGAGAGTAAGTCTTCTGTTTCTGCTGATTATTCTACTTCAGCAGAATGGGTCTCATTTCTACCGAAGTTATAAGTAAAATCAAGTAAAAGTAGAAGTCCACGTCATTCTTGGTCAACTTTGACTAAATTTGGGAAATTTCTATTTATTCGTTATGATATATTTTCACTCCACATAAGTGATTTGCTTACTATTATCATTAAAACACTTCCTTTGGTGTAAAATCCTAACCTAAACCTCAAAATCACTCATGGCACTTCAATTTAAACACGATCATAACAAGGTCGCTTTTCTTGGTGCGGCTCGGTGATGAGCTCTATAGGCGATGATTTCTTTCTTACAAAGATCAAAGATTGTATATGCATTGGCGCATTCTCGATGCTATATATGAAACTTTGATTACTCAATTTTAGGCGTCGGCGAGAAAAGAGAGAGATCTTGAGATAGTTGCTAAAGTTGATGGACAAGTGTATGTGGTGACGAAGATTTGATCGAAGACGACTTCGCTTGGATGATGAGAATGGGGTTTATCATTCGATTCTCGTTGGTGCTTGAAGGACTTAGAGCTATTGGATATCAAAGTACGAGACGGATATGTGGTTGAAAAATAAGTTACATCCTATGTGGAGGTTCTTGGTTCATACTTTGTTACAATGCATGAGCAATAAATCTGGAAGGCGGGATCAATTTTCAACACAAGCGGGATGTGGTATTGTTTGCTTATCTAAGGGTTTGACTTATAATTTCTCTAAGTATATCTTTGATAATATGGTAGAAAACATCACTAGGAAAAAGGGTAAGTTTTGATGTACCCTAGGTTCTTACGAGATAATATTGAATGTTTCTACACAAACCCGGGCTTTTCATCCCATAAGTGTTCGACTCCTAAGTTATTTGCTTCAATGAGGACTAAGTTTGAAGGACACATTATCCTTTGTTAGATGCCATGTTACCTCGGTGAATGAGGCGATAATGAGCTTAATGTAGTTTACCTTCTTCCAATCCTATTCTTTGAAACTCTTTCGGTAGATGGTGGTGAGGTCCTTACATTGTTCTTGATGCATCTATACTTTCACCAAGACCAAGTTCTAGTTCGACATTTATCCAAGTACCTATTGAAGAAGTTCGGGATCAAATTGATGAAGTTCGGGTTGATCTTGACAGTTACCAACACCAAGTCTGTGAGGACTCCATTGGGTGAAGGATGCTCTAATGTTGATCGGGTTAATGTTGTACACGAGCAGTTTAATGAAGTTCAATTCCATCGAACATTCACATGAAGGCGATGAAGATCCTATTTCACTTTCATCATTATATGATCGGTGAACAAGCTTACGGTGAGGTGGCGGTCTTAAGAAAGAGCGTGAAACCAAGTCATTCTTGGTGGGAAGATTGTGGAATTGGAGGCTAAAGTTGAACACTTGGAGAATTTGATAAATCGGAAGGATAAAAGAGATGTTTAGTTTCTTACGAGGAGGAGGTGAAGAGAATCTTAATGAGTCTCTTGATATATTGGTGATGTGGCATTAACATCTAATGTTCCTTCTTCTATTATTAAATCTTCACGAAGAAAGGAGATTAGCAAGGAGCCTATTCTATATACTAGTAAAGAAGAAGACATTCTTTGGATAAAGTATCTGTGACATATCAAAGGAGCTAAATATGGAGGATGTATCTCTTGATGGGTTAATGAAAGAGGTTACTCTTGATGGTGGACTTCATCTATACGAACATTTAAATGATTCACTTTCGTGAGATGATGAAGAAGTTTTCTTCTTTGGAAGAGCGTATAAATTGAATGCTTCTCACGAAGTTTTCTACACGAGTTGAGGAATTGTCTCAACTGTTTCTTGATGTGGGTTTGATTGGTTCTTGAAGCTCACATTAGTTCTCTTTGAAATTGGTTCTGTGAGACATCTTACGAGGCAGGGCGGGATCTGTGATTGATGATTTCTTTGAAATCAGTGCAGTGACTAAAGAACAATATGAAGCTCGGTGGAATATTTTTGATTATGAAGATATTCGGAAGAGTCGTGTTGTGGCTAAGTTTCTTCAAGATCGGTATGCTTGATTTGTCTCTGAAGGAAATTAGAACTTGATGCTTTCTTTCCTCGATTCTTGATGATCAATGGGATGGTTATATTTCTCAAGGTGCTTGATCCTACTCTTGCAAAACTTATCTTAGGAGATTCTTTTAATGATGATGATTTTGTGGAGAAAATGAAGGCACTTGGTAATCAAAGAAAGTTAGAATCTGCTTTGCAAAAGAAGAGCTCTTATTGATCGGAGAAATAAAGCCAAAAAGAAAAACCTATGACGGTTGCTCGGAAGAGGAACTATATGAGAAGAGTTGTGAAGAATGCTTCTATGCATAATTACGGTTTATCCATGAAGCAAGTCATGACTTGGTGCGATGATACTTTGATTCGAGTATAATCGGTTATGAAGTTTTCTTCACGGTACTACTTCTTCTCTATTGGAAAATCGTGATTCAATGGTGATGTTCCTCTGACCAAGAGAGAAAACAGTTGAAATTGTGGATAATTTTGATCTTGTTTTGCCTTGATGGAATCTTGATTGTTTCTTACGAAACCATTTCTAATGCTACTCCTTCTTACAGGCGGTTGTTTCTTTGAATCTTCCTTGATTTCTTACGAAATGTTGTCCAATGTCGAGCTTAATGATTCTCGATTCGGAGGCGATTCTGATTAGTGCGAAAATAGTGATGATATGGAACAACGAGTTTGGTTACAAGATGTTACGACAGTTGGCTAAAGCAGGTTTCGAGTCTTGATTTTGATATCAAGGTGATGAGTCTACTTTTATTGAAGTTGGGCTGTTGATGATTTTCATGAAGGAACTCATGTGACATTGGTTGATTGGAAAGGTGGAAAGCTTAACAACGTGTCTAAATTTGGATGATCTTGTTCTTGAGTTTAACTTCTTGAAAGATATTCTTCATTTGGTGAATCGACATGATTTGAAAATGCTTTATGATCATGTGATTGATATTATAAGTTTCATCAAACAAGCGGTTACGGTTTATATCATTAGGTGATCTTGAGTTATGTTTGATTCTAATTCTCCAAATGGTCAAGGGTATTCTATTTGGAAGAATTCTCATAAATGGGAGATTGAGAGTTGGAGGTTTTATCCTTTGCCTTGTGTTCATGTAGTTCGGACTACATGTGGGATGATTTGTGTATGCTATCGGATAAGCTTTATCCGTTATCGGTACTTTTATGGAAAGATTCTTTGAAACACAAGTTGATAGTGCCTCCTCATTCTGCTGGAAATGATGACTGCATGCTACTCAATGTGTTGGTTTGATTAAGAATCGACTTATATCACTTACAGGTTCATCTTGATTGTACTAGTTTGTAATATTTGTTTTCTTTTAGTAAAAAAAAAAAAAAAAAAAAAAAAAAAAAAAAAAATGTGTTTTGGTTTTATCTAACTTTTCTTGCGGGGTTGTTGTATATTTTTTTGGTTATTGACTCACGATATACTTTGAGTATGTCAAAGAGTTAGCTAGTCCAAAGTGCTGACTTTGGTAAAAACACATCAAATCATTGATATTTGTAATGATTTGCTCAAAATCATAGGGTCTGCAACCACCCATGCTTCATTGTTGAGTGTTGTATGGTTTCAATTCACCATGATATATTCCTTTTGGAATCCAAGAATTGGCTAGCCCACTTGTATATGGCATGTGGTAAAGGCGGTGGCATTCCATATTTGGTTATCAATTCACCAATCCTAAAATTGACTAGTCACGAGCAAGCGGCTACGGTAAAGACATTTCAAATCCGTTTATATGGTTCTTTGGTTTGCCCATAAATCGAGATGGTTATCGGTGTACCATAGTTCTGACTGAAACATATGGCTACTCCGGTAGTGATGGCTATTGGTAAAGAGACATCAAATCCATTTATTTTCAATGATTCACCTCTCACGAGTTAACACTCACGGAAGTGATGAGAATAGTATGAAACTAATCTGTTTTGATGTACCTTTTGTCATTTGTTCTTTGCAAAGATATGGCGTTTGAGTTTCTTCATCATAGAGATGTTCTTTCGATTCTTTCTTTATTCTTTGTTGTTCGTGTCCAATCCTCACGGTGTTGAATGATCTATCAAGCTGGAACTTAACGAGTCAAATTCGGTTTAGGGAGGATTGTTGGGAATTATGTGAAAGTCGATTATCTTGATATTAATGCGAAGGGTTTCTCTTGAAGTGAAGTGGATTAGCAGAAGACTTATTTCTTTGAAGAATAATAGTGATTAGTTTGATTACTGCGGAAGTGTTTATTCCGTGTTTAGTTTATTTTAGTGTGGATATACATGAGCTTTATTAGGAAGTGATTGTGTATATCTTATTTAGTTTTATGATTATCGTTTCTTGGAAAGCGGTTTAGCGATATTGTTTAGGGTTCCTTGTCTATAAAGGAACACATTAGAAAGGTTTATGTACCGATTGAAAAACTCGGTTTTAGTTAATATTAAGATCCATAGAGGATCAAAAGTTCTTAGTTATTTGTTACTTGTGTTTATATTCGATAAACATTAGTAGTAGAGATTGTCTTTTATTGTGCTTGTGATTACATAGGCATATATAACGATCCACGAGCTCAAGATCTATCAAGGTGCGTATGCATTTCACAATTTGCATGAAGTTAAATTAGTAAAAAAAAATGTCTTTTGAATCTAGTGATATTAATTGATAAAATTTAGCTTCTGCTTCTGCTTAAAGAAAATATATATATTGCCAAACAAGTTTTTGAAATCTCAGTAGAAGTTCCTGTCAAACAGTAGCATAACAACGAATTAACAATAATGAACGTACATTCGTTCCAAAAAAAACCAATCATTAAGGTACATAGTACTAAATGGTTCTGCTGCTTTAAATGGAAATGTCAAAACTAAATCGGTCCTAGTCCTTATAGTTGTCTATTTGAACAAACCGAATTAAATACTCCAACTGTTCAATTTCTTTACACACATTAAGGAAGAAAAAAACATTTATTCCATATCATAAAATCATACAAGTAATGTACACCATTTTGAGGGTAATTTCTATATTTTTTTGATGACTAAATAAAGGTTATGATCATATAATGCCATTATTATCCTTTTTATATTCCTATCTTCTCTTCATTCTTTTTTCAAATGAAAAGGACTTTGCATATACAGATATACTTTTGAATTCTCCAGTGGATATTGAAAGTTCAAGACAAGAGAATATTATGTACACCTATCTCTATCATACATGTGAATATTGTTAGATAATAAAAATTTATAGGACATTACATAGAAGATAGGGTTAATTTCATATATACCAAATTTAAACTTTTAAATGTCATATTTGTCCAACTAAAATTCATAATCCCATATAGAGTTGAGATCAATATAGAACCCATATTTGCTATAGAACAAATGAACCAATCATAGCCCTCCATCTTTTATCTAAATTAATAAAAAATCATTTTTCACCTTTTTTTTTAAAACAACATATCTTACTGACAGTAAATTTTCAAAATATAAAAAATGATCGCGACGAGAATTAAATTATCTTTCATAGATATGCACTTTATATATTTTCGACAAACATTTTTTTCAAAATTCCGTCAGAAAAATCATATATGATTTTTACAGATCATATATGATTTTCAAAAATCATGTATGATTCGATTTTATGAATCATATATGATTTTACGAATCATATATGATTCTCAAAATCATATATGATTAGTAAAATCGAATCATATATGATTTTCATAAATCATATATGATTTTTGTTGACGAAATTTTGAAAAAAATGGTTAAAATATATAGTAGTGATATCTATGAAAGATAATTTAATTCTCGTCAAGCGATAAGATAATTTTTATCGGCGTAACGATTAACGGTTGGCGAGATATTTAATTTTTTAAAAAAGGGTGAAAGTTTATCATAATAAAAAAATAAATGGCTATTATTGATTTATTAGATCTATGGTAAATTTTGGATCTATATTGAACTTTTGCCATCCCATATATGCCCAATTTTGACACCAAATTTGTCATATTTACCCAATTTACTATTAAATCAATTCAAGATCTATTTACATCAATAAATACCCGCAATAGCGGCAAAACTCACGTTGGTCTTTTGTAAGGCTCTTTGAAATAATAAGTGTCATTTTGCAATAGAGTGTCACAACTTAACTACAAGCGTTTTACAAAATTGGATGATAAATATTCTACATGCATGGATCCTTATTCTTATATGTTGCTTCTTCTCCAATGTTTGTTATTGTTATCATTGCCTGAAGGGTTATTATCTGAAAAGTCATTTAAAGTTTCGGAAAATTTGTCTCTAAGTCACTAAAGTTTAAAAGTTGTCATTCGAGTTCTTTCGGCATATGAAAGTTGTCATCCAGTATTCTTGAGCTTATGAAAGTTGTAAATCTAAGTTCTTGAACTTGTAAAGGCATGACATTTATGTTCTTAACATACAAAAAAATAAGCGTAAAATCATTTGAAATTATAGGCGTGTTTGCTTTTAACGTTGAGTAACTTTGAATGACAACTTTTAAACTTTAGTGACTTAGGACAAATTTCCATAACTTTAATGACTTTTTAGATAATAACCTTCTCTACGTCGTCTTTTCTATTGCAGAGATGGGACTGTTTAAAAATGGAAGATATTTATTGATGAGAGGATTAACCGTCACTCCAACTTTACACATAGTAACAAGAGCATGATACATAAGTTTCAAGAGGTGCCCAAATAGAGTTTCACAAACGTAATAGTATCACTATATTGATGAGTGAAAATGATCTAGAACTACATATTGTTGCATGCACAACAAAACAAAAAACGCTTGCAGATAAGGTCTTCGTTAGAATGGATATATATGAAAATTTTGGTATTTAAATTGGGTATATATGACTTTATGATTTTTAGAAGGTATTAGAAACCTTAATGAACCTAACTCACATTCGGGTTTGAGCCGTTATATCATCTAATACATATAAGATATGACATTTTTTTTTAACTCAAATTTAGTTACGGATTCAATGTTTTTCTTTTCTTTAGTCACCACGGCTTTCAACTAATCAACGGGTCTGAACTCACCGCTACACAGAAGAGATTGGCGTGACCACTTGAGGATTATTTGCACCTAGCATGAATTGAACTTGAGACCTCGTACATTTGTGGTTATATATTTGCTGGTATTGATTGAAATCAAATTAGAATGTTCAATCGCATTATAAGTGTTATTTTGTGAAATATTCCATACCAAAATTAATTAACAAAGTATAAGGGTGCGTTTGGTATATGGTAACCAGAATGAGGGAATAGTTTCATTCTGAAATAAGATGTTTGTTTTACTACTTTGAATCCGAAAATTTACTATGATACTCGAATATATAGCATACTTCATAGTTCATACCCCACCCACTTGCTTCCTATGAAAACTATCATACCTGAAGGACCCACTTTATACCCAAACTCATACCGATTGTGATTCATGGAAGCGTACCTAACGCACCCTAAAAGCACAAACATTGCTTGTTATTACAGTATTTAATAAACCTCCATGCATGCTTCTGATTCATTCTCTCCCTCCCATTACACATCTTACTATTTCACATATGCTGAATGGAGCTTATACCGGGTCTTCCGAATGATGTTGGATTTGAGTGTTTGATTCGTGTTCCATACAACGACTTACCGGCTGCCTCTTTTGTTTGCCAGAGTTGGAAGTCGGAGATTGAGCTTCCTCCATTCAGGTACCACCGCAAGTCCTCTGGTCTTACCCGTCACATTATCATCATGGTTCAGTTGGGGAAGTATTCAAGGTACCACCTCACTGTTTACGAACCCGACTCTGGTAAATGGAGCAAGTTGTCCCCGGTTCCCGGGTTTACCAATGGGTTGCCTCATTTTTGTAAGATAGCTCCAGTCGGGTATAATCTTGTGGTGATGGGCGGGTTAAGCCCAGATAATTGGAGTCCTACAAAATTTGTTTTTGTTTATAATTTCGTGTCTGCCACGTGGCTGCGTGGGGCCGATATGCCAGGGTGTACGAGGTCGTTTTTTGCGTGTGCGTCAGATAATGAGGGGAAGGTCTTTGTCGCCGGAGGACATGATAATGAAAAGAATGCACTCAGGTCAAGTATGATGTATGACGTGGTGGATGATGTGTGGACGCCGCTTCCTGATATGGCAGATGAGCGTGACGAATGTAAAGGTGTTTTCCACCGTGGCAAGTTTTATGTGGTTGGCGGGTATGACACGGCAAAGCAAGGGCAGTTTCAAAAGAGCGCAGAGGCTTTTGACTTGTCCACGTGGCGGTGGGGTTCGAGGGAGGATGACTTCTTAAAAAATGACACGTGCCCAAGAACTTGTGTGGATGGCGGGGATGGGGTAATGTATATGCACCATGATGGTGCGGTGGTTGCACTGGATCATGATTTTAGAATGAAGATACCAAGTGATATAGATAATGTACCTTGTATAATCGGATGGGATGGGCGGTTGCTGGCCATGGGATGGGTTGGATCTGGCGGGCGGCATGGGGTGTACATGCTGGATCTGGAGAGCTCCACTTGGACGAAGGTGGAGGTGCCGGAGGAATATTCTGGCCATGTTCAGTCCGGTTGCTGTTTGGAAATATGAATGTATGCAAACAATGCAAATGTTAAAGACGGAGGTCCCAAAACGACTATGGCTTCAAACCAACAGTGTGATATTAGCGAGGGGTAACTAGAACATTATTTTACAATAAGATAACGCAATCAGGATATGTTTCCAGAATGCCATCCTCGCAATTAGAAAGTAGGTGCAAACTGTGATTTTGATTATCTGATCATTTAGCACTCATTTTTAAACATAATCCTTCAATAATCAAAATTTATCAAACACAAAAATGACCAACTGTCGCAACTGTAAGGCAAAATACACTAATCACCATCTCTTGCAACTTAGCAGATGACTTAGTTTTTAAAACATATAACCAGTTTTACAACGCAATGCCAATAATTCTCTTAAATTATTCTTTAACAAGACTTAAATTAAATTAAAAAAACTTGTGATTGTACAAAGACTCCTAAAAGTCCAAGCGAAATTTGATAAATACTAAACTGTAACAAAATAGTGTAGACGCATCTCTTTTGTATTTAAATTGCTCACTGCCACCATCATTTCCCCATAAAGTAGAATTGACGAAAATCATGAGCCGCAGTAAGCAAAATTATTTTACTTTCATGGTGTCGTAAAGAACCTGCCAGAACATCTTGTACATGTGCCTTTTCAAGTACATCTTCTTCACCTTTTCTCTCCCTTCAAGTCCCATTCGTTGTCGTTCTGATGGGTTTTTGAGTAAATATTGAAGGTTTTTGGAAAGAACGGTTGTCCCTGGATGCCCGATTGGATGTAGTAAACCGGTCACATTGTGTTCAACAATCTCTTTTGTGCCTCCTGCATCTGTTCCGAGCACCTAATCAACAGATACAAGGATATGATCTAAATTAGGAAAAGAAGCTAGTTAAAGATGTACTGGACTAAATACGTTTGGCCATAAAAATTAAGATTTTGAGTTAAAGTAACCAACGTTCCAAAATTTTAATTTGAGGTATTGTGATTTGTTAACCTGTTAAAACAGAAGTTAGAGCAAAGTATGCAACGAAACTATCTGTTTGACCGAAACTTGATATTGTTAGAGTCGATAGCTTCTCACAGGACCCGGATATTAGATGTGTACAGCGATTATATTTGATGTACATAAAAAAGCATAATATAGACTATAGAGTATCATACCGGGATACCAAATGCCATTGCTTCAATTGTCACTCTTCCAAATGTTTCTCCGAGACCCTGTGCTCACACATTGGTCAAGTAATTAACTTTCTCCAGAAAAATGGCAGGAATATACGACACTATGCAACATTTTATAAACCATCACATAGATACATTCAGAATGGATGTCATAACATAACAACAGGTGCATTGTTTGCAGTAGTGTACAGGAAATGCAGTCACTTAGTGCTGCTGGGCTCCCTGAATTCTTGGGGGTGTGTTTGGGTTAAGGAGTTGAAATATAAAGCCAGAAAATTAAACACTTTGCATGCCACATGGTGCCTTTTGATGTAAGCAACTACAACTACACAAGACTTACATATGTATGGTTTATGTGAATAGTCAAGAAACTGTAAATTTGCAATAGCATCCAAAACATACTATAGGACTACTTCCATCTTCCCATGTGCATTATAGAGGTGACAATTTGGCTCATTTACTTATGAACGGGTCGATTTGGGCTATGTGTTATCTATGACGGGTCAGATGGTTGAAATATGGAGTACATGTTAGTTAAGAAGGAAACGTGTCAAATGGGGCGAAAGTTGCCTAAAGTGTACTAATTGTTTAAATTTAGACAAAACTGTTTTGGGTCAACCCGACCCACCCGTTTTGAGCGCACATAAAAAGTATCTGTTTTGATTTTGACCAATTAGGCTATTACCAAGTAGTACCAACCCGGCCCAATTAAGCAAATATGAAAAAGGTCTTGATTAAGCGAATGTGAAAATTAATTAAGATGACAAAACAAATACAGTAACAATATCAAGCCAAATGCAACAATTGGAAAAAGAACTTATATGCAAGCAGACTGTACTTGAGCTATAAGAAGTATAAATGCATAATACCTGGGAATTTATAACATAGACATCTGCTGCAGCGTAAAGTGAGGCAACACGTGTTGTTGCGGGAGTCCATAGCACTGACTTTGGCAAATCTGAGTGATTGGATAAGAAGCTAAGGAGTGATTTGACATAAACCACTTTATTGCTCTTCGACCCAACTGAACCAATCAGAAGCTTAATATCTTTCCCCTGCTTTTCTCCACTCCCTCTCAACATTTTTTTACGACTTACACCATCATCAATAGGTCGTCCTCGTTTTATATCAATAGCTGAATTTACCGATTCAAGAAGCAACAAATGACCCTTTCCAGGGTTTATACTGCTCAATGCTATCACGAGCATGTCACTATCTTTTATTCCCATCTCGTCTCTGACTGACTTTCTTAACAAGAGTCTCTTCTCCATCATCTTTTCAGTGCTGAATGCAGGGGTATTAAGGGAACAAGATATTCCGGCCACAAAAGCCAGCTCATCATTTACAGAGAGTGGAACAAACGAGGGTTCAGGCTTTAACTGAATATTTTCTTCTTTACACCAAGCCATCCATTGTTTAGACTGAGATTCAGAAAGGAAAGCCAACGTTTTTACACGGTTTAGAACAAGCTTAGAGCGATCAAAGTACTCACGTCTATTTTCCATGATCCACCAAACAAGTTTACGTGATCCAGCCACAGAGTGATCAATATATTGTTCTGTGATCATACAGCTAATTGTCATTAAAGTTGCCAATATCAAAGAAATACAGACGAAGGAATAATAATTCTAATTTTAAACTCAGGTAACTTTTTTTTCTTCACCGTGGTCAATCAGGACTTTTAGCTTTCAAAGAATTATAAGACTTCTAATGAAAATGGTCAATAAATCTTGAAGCTCATCTAGTTCTAGCCCTTGAAGGGTAACGAACCTTCCTAGTATATGTTAAGAGCTACAGACAAAATTTTAGCCATTCGATTAGATAGATCTTGGCCTTCCAATTGAAAGGTGAAGGCCTATATAAAGAATATGCCTCATTCGGCCAAACCAGCCTAATTGTGTAAATATTATCTCTATTGTAAAGCCTTTTTTTACAGAGTAATTTAGTATGTTTTTCCCCATGTAGTACTGTATCCTACTTGCATTGTTCTTTAATTGCAATCTTTGTCTTACTTACGAAAATGGTCCGAGATAGGTTCACTTAATTTAAGAACTAAGTGCTGTATAACAACTGCTAGAGACAATTAGCGCTTTAACATCAATACTTATGTCCTGATTAGCATAAAAAGTGTAATTCTAGACGATATACAGGTCGTTGTGGATTTCATGTTTCATGCAGTCAAATTGAGCAACAAGCTATAAATCATCAAAGAAAATCACTTGTTTTACTGCATACACAACTACATGATTTCATGCACAGGAGTTTATAAAAAGAAATATTACAAAGGGTTCTCACCAATCCATGATGCGCAGACAGCTGAACCTGCAATAACAAGATCTGCCTTCATGGCTGTTTTAAAGCTGATCTTATCTTTGTCCTCCAAAACTTTGATCCTTTTTCTCGCAAGCTCTTTAAGCAATCCACCCTTTCGGCTAAGAGCAACTACAGAAACTGTGGCCCCACAGCTTAAAAGCTCCGATGCCAACTCCATCATTGAAAGCGGAGCACCAGTCATCGAAAGCTCATGGAAAATCAAAACAAATTTTCGAGACCAAACCAGACGAGCAAACTGACTACTCCTATCACATGTTCCTGATCGCTTTGAAGGATTCCATTCTAAAACACTGTCCTCTATTGAACCAAACGGACCCACTAACATCCCATAAGTAGCGTTCGTTTGAGGAAGTTCTTCTTCTTGAACGTCAACCTCATTACTAGTCGTCTCCAAAACCTTTTTCTGATTACCACGTCTTGAACGAGAACTACGTCTTGATTTTTTGCTCTTTTTCTTTGCAGCCACAACACTGCGTGACACAACGCTAGTACCATTCTTTGCTATAACCATATCCGTCTTCTTCAAGTCAGACATACTAACATTGGTCACAACCCGATCTATAACCACATCATCACTCGTACTCAAATCCCGCCTAGAACCTTCCTCCGATTCCGAACTCTTTACCTCGCTTTCATCACTTCCCCCAAAAATCCCATCCTTGTTATCACCATGAGCCCACCTCGACTGAATATAAAATCCAGCGTAAGCCCAAAGAGTGATCAAAAGCAACCAAAGCACTATCCGGTTACTTCTAAAACAATTAGAACCAAATCCACTACTTTTATCGCCCCTTCTAGGTGTCCTGCTAGAGTTTAGTCTTCTAAATGACGGAGATCCTTTAGGTGTACTTTTACCTAATAGTACGGACTTCAAGACTGGTCTCCGATTATACTCATCCATATCCCTTTCACTTTATTTCCAGCAGCATAAGATCATAACACACCATTCCTAAAACTATGAGAGTATGTATTCAACATTCTTGATGGTAGAGCTTAAGCACAAATCATGATATTGCATCCTACACAGTTGTATACACATTTTTTAAACATCATTCACAAATTAAATGAATAGTGTATAAGGAGGCCGGTAACCTAACTATTCAACTATTTTCATTAAGGCCACCAAAATTTGTTCAACTTATGACAGTTCGATTATTTCGTACTGTACAAAGTAGAAAAGGTAATCCAACATAGTTTTACTTTCTTCAATACTTCGGTTACAGACTTTTTTTTGCGAATTTTATATAAATGAAACCAGATGCATATTTATGTGGCTGATTGCTTATTTTTTATGCTTATAGTTTTTAGCAGAGGCGGTTTTGAGTGACCACAGGGACAGAGCTAGGGGGGTTCCGTGGGTGCCCGGGAACCCCATGGATTTTTTCGATGTAGTGTTAATTTTTGAAAAAAACACCGATTTTTCCTAAATGCATTTTAAATGCACCCGATACTTCGAAATGTGTTTCCAATATTATGGTTCAAAAGATTTTGTGCACCCGGTCATATTTGGTCCTGGCTCTGTCCCTGAGTGACCATGTTACCTGAAAATAAGCAGATTCTAATACGAGCTGCTTATTTCAAAGTTTGATTTTTTGCTGATATAAAATTACTGTATTATTTTGAATACACTTGCACTTTTTACGAAATACTAAGCAAATCCAAACTCTATTTCAATAAGTAGTTATTCTTAAGCAGATGCAGTTTTGATGGCCTGCTTATACATCAGTCTCTTAAAAAAAAAAAAAAAAGCGTATCTTACTTACCATCGTTAGGATGAGACTATTTAATAACTAACTTTTTGAATTTCAATGATTTTGTGTATAAATTTCCAAAAATACCTGATTGGATTCCAAAAAAAATACTTGATTCGATACCCAAATATACGTCAAAAAGTTAGTTATTAAATAGTCTGTAATAACACTTATTAGACTATTTAATAGTATTTAATAACTAACTTTTTGAATTTCAATTATTTTGTGTATGAATTTCCAAAAATACCTTATTGGATTTCAAAAAAAATACTTGATTGACACCCAAATATACGTCAAAAAGTTAGTTATTAAATAGTCTGACCCTAACGAGGGTACATAAAACTAAAAAAAGTGACATTTTAAGATACATTTCAGACCAAAAAAAAAAAAAAAAAAAAAAAAACTATCTTATTCAGACTATTTAATAACTAATTTGAATTTCAATTATTTTGTGTATGAATTTCCAAAAATACCTTATTGGATATCAAAAAATACTTGATTGACACCCAAATAACGTCAAAAAGTTAGTTATTAAATAGTCTGATGACGATTGTTAAAACTAAAAAAGTGACAACTAAGATACATTTCAGACCATAAAAAAAAAAAAAAAAAAAAAAAAACTATCTTATTTACCATCGTTAGGATCAGAATTTAATAACTAACTTTTGAATTTCAATTATTTTGTGTATAAATTTCCAAAAATACCTTATTGGATTTCAAAAAAATACTTGATTCGATACCTAAATATACGTCAAAAAGTTAGTTATTAAATAGTCTGACCCTAACGATGGTACATAAAACTCATAAAAGTAACAAGTAAGATACATTTTCAGACCAAAAAAAAAAAAAAAAAGTGAAGTTCAAATCTTAATGCATTTGAATCATAAATAACTAATCCACGAAGTTAAATAAAAGAAAGAGTTTGATTAAGTAGTTGATGTTGTTACCGTTGAAAATGTGCAGAAATGATTATCTGTTAAGTAGATCGTATTAAGCTGATGAATAATGTCAATTGGATTTGTGCAGCTGGCAATTAAGCTGATGAACACACCTAGTTGAGTGTGTGTGTGTGATGTGAAGACACACGTGCGTAACTCGTGCCGACAGGGACTTGACTCCAAGAAGATGAAGAATTATTAGAGTACATCACTAATTTACATCTACACTCCTTTTACTTTTCTATTTTTTATATACTACCATCTTACGATTATTTTTATACAATAAATAAATGGTTTTCTCAAGTTTTTATCAAGGTTGGTCAGGTCGTAGCAATTGACATATATATTCCGGAAATTTTTGAAGTTTATTGTTGATAAGGTTATGGGAGTAAGTCCATTTCTTTTGTCTTTGAATGAAACAATACAATATTGTTTATATTTAAAACAAGTGAACATAAGCATGATATACATTGTGGTGGTAGGTAGTGTAGATTGTCATTTTATGGCAATCAATTTTAAATTGGTCCATGAGACTCGGTGCTCATTGCTCATATATAAAATCAGATGTATAAACATTTTACTTTTTCTTTTAGTGTGAACCATCACTAGCCATGAGTTAAGACTGTTTGAAGTTTATGGACGGGTGTTCTTTAAGTTTCTTATGGTAAAAGGGCATAAAACCTTATAGAGTTACTTAAGCGGATCTCTCAAATTTGAAATGCAATGGTTCGGGTCTCTAGGCCTGCCCGTTTTGATGGTTCAACTCGGGGATCGAATTTCAAGTGTGGTGTCGTTCTTAAAAAAAATAATAATCTTACATTTTATAATATCAACTCATATTGTATAGTAGTATCTTTGACGTAATAAATTCATGCCGAAAGCTTTTATTTTCATATATGTTTTGGTCGTGATTTTGTTGACTTATTACACGATATTAATGGTGGAGTGAAAATATAATGTGACGTCGCGTTGACGGTTTGTTATAAATAAAACCTGCCTAATTAAGAGTATTTATGTAAATTAACATTTTCAAAACTCTAACTTAAAGACTTATCTATATTTATACTACTTATAATGGAGGGTATGCTCTCTCTTACAATTTTTAAGATTTTTAGATTTTAATCAAATACAACTACTTAAAATATATGTACAATTCTTTGTCATAAACACCTACACATATTAGTCATCAACATTTGTAATTAATGTCATATCTAAAACACTCATTTGATAAAAATATAATTTATAAAACATGATGTCTATTTATTTGAGCACAAATATAACTAAAAACACTATTCAACATATACAATTAATACACTATTTAATTTACCTTTTCACTAAAATATACAACCATTTAACCACAATGTACAATCTAATTAAACTACTAAGCCAAGCGTTTAAAAATAAAGCTTTAAATTTGCCCATGATGGTCGGTCATTGTTCGATCGTATTCTTGCGCCACAACCAATCGCCACCATTGCAACATGGAATTGGGCTGGTCGGTCGGCTCCAAAATTGACGAAGGGTGATTGTCTTTGAAGGAAAGAATCGAATTTTGTTTGTGGTAAACGGTTAATGGAGATAAATTATTTCCGATGTCATAACTAAAGTTATTGTTATTTGTAATTTAATTGTTTAATAAAAGTATTACCGCATTCGTTTCATCGAGAAAATATAGTCGCGGGATCTGGGTCATTCAGATCATGCATGACTGCTGCTATTAATTACTTAAATGCATTATATTATCCGCACAACTTTAAATCCTAAACATCTAAATTTAGCAAAACTCTAACTTAAAGACTTGTTTATTTTAGCTTGTTTGTACGAATGATAACGTATAATGGTTGTTTAGTTATGTCACAAGACATGTATTTATATTACTGTATATCTTTACATGGAATAGTCGAATAGGTACCGATTATACAAATGTTTAATTGGTAAAAAGAGAATTTTCACGAGCCTGGTATTAGAAAGGAGACGACGTATTAAAAATGGAGCAAAATAGGCTTATTTTGGTAGACTTATTCACAAAATTAAATAGCTTTTGTTTTCTAAATTTATATTTTATTCAGTTTTGCATTTATGATTCTACTAGTACTATAATGCTCCTAATAACTCTTTTCATCCTGATGAACAAACATGCTAAAAAAAGATGGTTCTTAACATTAGTGGCATGTTGAATCAACTGTATTATTAATTTGTTACTAACGATATCAGACGAAACAAGAAAAAAAATATTTCTAAAAAATGTTAGGGCTAATTATGGTCAAAACTAAATTTGATTGGTTATAAGGCTGGGCAGAGTGGGTGAAAAAAAGTCGGTTGGGCATGCAAATTTTTGCTCCACGACCGATATCAACATCGGTCATCTCCATTGTGGTTCGTTGGTCACCATATCGGTCGAAGACACTTTTTTTGGGTATCGGTTGAAATTTCGACCGATACTTTCCAACACATAAATGCAAAAAATATATTACCGTTTGATCTTCGATCATCGACTGTGACAACTTGGTCGTGTTTGGTCGCCGGAGAGATAAAGCTGATGTGGCACCTGGTGACCTTAGTCACGAGTGTGCCCAGCCTAATATCCGCGTACAAGTTATACTAGTTTTGTATTTAAAATGTAAGAGTTTCATTTTTGACCATTCAGGAATATACCAAATAAAGGCATAAAGCCAACAAAATAAGAGAGGTGAAAGGTTCGACTCTCTTTCATTTTGATATAAATCTTGTTACTTTAAGGAATTCCATTTGAAGCATTGAAGAAAAATGATAAGATTTTCGAGAATGTGGGCACTTGACAGTGGCGAAGGTTATAAAGGGCAGGAAGGGGTCTTGGCCCCCCCTAAAATATAGGTGACAGTTAGTAATTTTGTTAGTTTTAGGAATTTAAGAATTTATTTTTCATTGTAGCTTCCTACAAGTTTGGTAACGTGGCTAGTGGGAAAGACAAAGTTGATAATCTTTTCACATCATTGCAGTAGTTATTTATTGATTTTTTTTTTAAAATGTAGTTATAAATTGGCACTTTATAACAATTTAAGTAAACAAATATAATACGTCATCAAGAGTTCAAAATGTAGTAATAAATTGGCACTTTTATGTTATCATGGTTCACTAGTTTTAATTTTGAACACGTTTTCATATGACTTTAAATAGTCTTTTATCTAGGATACCATATTTTTTCGAAAATTTTGGCCCCAAACAAGACATCCAAGCTCCGCCAATGGGCACTTCAATTGTTGAAAATGGGGATAATACCGTTGAGGATGCGACAAAAGGATGTGGAAGAGAGTGATAGTGATGTTAAGGATGTTTACTATGAGACTGCTTATTTTATTTCTAGTGGAGGTGTAAATGATCCAAGTTTATTTGAGGATAAAGATTATGACATCTATGATGGTTATGAGAATGACGTTTTAACCAAAGAACAACTTTCATTCTGTGACGCGTTAGATATTAATTTTCGAGGTCAATTTAGACGATATTTTATATTTGGTGTCCTTTTGAGTTAAATGTAATTTAGTGTCTAGCGGTATTTTCTTTGGATAGGAGTAGTTATGTTTTGTTACGTAAGATGACCGCCTATGTAATGGAGTGAGATGTGATATGTTATATGTATCTTATTTGGTTAAAAATGTTAAATGCAGTATTAAGAGTTAAAAGTGAACGTAGATGATAGTTTAGGGACTCGGTTGATGCAAAAAGACGATGTCCCACAAAAAGAATCTTATAGTTGGTACTGTAGCACATGAATCTCGAAACTAGTAACCAATAGTTATTGCATCTCTGTATTAACGTTATTTTATCACTTTTGCAAAAAATAAAAATAAACAAAAAGTCAAATATTAATCCTTTTAGTTTTTTAATTCAATTATTTAGTCATTTTCCATTTTGCGTGTAACTGAATTCTTTAGCATAACCAACTCTTTTTGCGTGTAGTTAAAGTCAAATAAAAAAAATGAAGGTTGTTTGTTCACTACTACCAAGTAACACTATAACTTGTAAAAAGTTGACAATCCCCAATATAAACATGAAAACATTTGAATTCAAATCTCAATTCATATACCTTTTATCCACAACGGTTGACCTTAAAAATAATTATCCATTTCAAAATTATCAACCAAAACAAAACACATATTTAGCAAAATGACTTAATCATAGCCTTAATATTATCAAAGTTTAAAAAATAAAGATAATGTTATTTTCATGTATGAAATAAATAGATGTATAATCGAGTCAAACTGTATATGAAAGTAAAAGATGAATTGCAAAAATCGTCTTGATGATTTGGTCCAATTACATATGTTTTCGAAATTGCACTCATCGTTTTTGTGAAAAACATACAAATGCATTTTTTGTCCCTGACCATAATTAAATGACTAAATTACCAGTGAAAAGGAAGACGAAGAGGGTAACTTAGTAATTTTAACTTTAGGGAGAGAGGGTGCACTTGTAAGTTCCTCACAAGAAAAATGAGTGCATTTTTTAAAAGACGCGTATTGAACTTGAAATTTGACCAAACAACATGGACGTTTTTTGCAATTTACTCATAGAAAATATATAGATACAAAATAGGGTTGCGGAAAGAATATGATGCAGGGGCATAATAGTAATTTCATAATTTTTATTTCGAGCATTTTTAAGTAAATATATTTTTCCATTTTTTATATATCTTTATATAATAAAAAAAATTACATCATTTTGGTGTTTTTGAAAACCCTCTCATTGTAAAAAAATTGGTATAATAGGAGAGCTTAATTTCACCACGTAAAATAATCGTGTGATGTGATTGGTTAATAAAAGTCAAAATTAAATTGATTTTAATTAAACTTTAATAAATTTGGTGAAGAAATTTTGTTGATAAAAACACATAAAAATATAGGTGTCGAATTTTTGAAAACAAAATTTTTAAAAAAAAGAGGTAATTAATAAAACTTTAGTGGTTGATTTTTTAAAAATTATATAGAGTTAAGTGTAATATTATAAACCTCCATGTTTTTTTTAATAACTTTGAATTATAAACAAATACCCCCTTATACTTTATACCCCTTTAAACCTTATATCTTAAAAAATACAATATATATGTTGTTTTAAAATAACAACATATAAATTTACATAAGATTATAAGTATCAATTTTTTTTTACTATATACGTTCAATAAGGACTCGTTTATTTCGTTTTAAAATAACCTACATTGAATGAATTTACATTTAAATACGGCTAAATTCACGAGAGCGAAATATAACTATCAAATTGTAAGCGCGGTTTCTTTAATATAAAAATAAATATCTGTAATTGTCTTATATGATGATTCATGTAATGTAATTCTTATTTATTTATATAAAATTTATCTAGAAAAACATTTTTATAAAATATCAACATAATATTAACGCTTATTATAAAACAAGTATACTTTAACTTTATCAACACTCATTATGTGTTATTAAACTTGCATTTGTATCTGACATAATATCGATGGTGAAATTTAAATAATAATATCAACATCTTTATCGGTTAAATAAAATTAAATCTTGAGTTACCAACGAAATTTTTTATGTAAACTTCGTGCGTCACGAAACTTATAACTATGTAATTATATGCAATTACCTTTAAAGACACAATATTCAGTATTAATACAGAATATTTTTTTTTGTAAAAATCCTGTGCGTGCACATGTATTATAACTAGTTACAAGATACAAATGTTTCATTACGGTATTAAACTAATTCATTCTTTGTCTGTCTTTTTATTTTATTTTTAGGTGTATCGAAAATGATAATCAATACATCTGGATTTGTTGGCGTATGTGTCCGGACGACATGACGTTCGGCAAGACCGTTGACTGGACGATATACGTTGCCGTCCGGTAGACAAATGACAGAAGCCGGGTTTTACGGGATTCTCACCACGTACCCTATCAAGTAGGGTGGTGAGACCTGCAAACAGGTAATATAGGCTGCAAGAATAGTATATCTACGATGTGCAGTACATAGTTGAGGTAGTATAAATACCCCAACACATTTAATGTTTTGCAATAAATACACACACAACTACCTTAATTACTGCATTCATTCCTATCTTTATTACCCTCAGAACTTACTTTCACGGGAGCTTGGTCTGGATATCATCGAGGCGAGGCTAACGCGTCGTGCGTGTCTTGGGAAGGAACGCTTATTTCCTCCGGCATCTCGGATTAAAGTTGACTCCTCTAGTCAAGTTGGACTCAAGGCGGATCGCGAGAATTTACTTCAACAAATTGGCGCCATCCGTGGGACCCTGATTCAATCTACCGGAGAATTGAATGACAGGTTCGGGACCACTACCTCCGCCTGAACCCTTTCCCCTCCGGAACATATAGGGGGGAGTGGGGTCTTTAATAGGGAAACCTCTGGAATACCGGAACAAATACAAGCCCAGATGGCATCTTTAGAGGCTCTTAGAAAATACAATGCGACAGGAGCCGGAACTATCAAACCCATCCGGCTCACTTTCGAAGACGAAGAGGAGCAGGAAAAAGATGCCGAACCAAACCCTAAGGATGATCTCAGCAAGCCCACAAGGAAGTAGCGCGGTCACCCTTCACCAGAAGAATAGTAGAGTTAGCTGGTCCCAAGTACACCATGCCCACTAACCTGAAGCTGTATGATGGTTCGGCAGATCCGGACGATCATATCAACCGTTTTGTGGGAGCAGCTAACCAAGGGGAATGGCCAATGCCAGTGTGGTGCCGAATGTTCCAACAGACTATGGACGGAGCGGCACAGGGATGGTTCAGCAATTTAAAACCAGGAAGCATTGACAATTGGGACGAGCTAAGGGAACAATTTACTACAAGGTTTGCGTTGCGGCAAAAGAACCTAAAAGACCCTACGGAAATCACTCGGATTGCCAGGCAGGCAAACGAGACACTACCGGCGTTCAAAGAACGGTGGACCGATGAGGCTAGTAGGATACCAAGGGTTCCCGAACTTATGAAGATATCGGCGTTCATGAATGCTCATCGGTGTCCCGACTTGGCTAAGAAGTTCTCTAATCAGGTTCCAAAATCCGTGAAAGAAATGATGACCAGGGTAGATGACTATATTCGGGCAGAAGAGGCTTATAAGAACACTGAGCTGCCAAAGGGAGAAGCATATGAGTTGTCCCGGAAGGGGAACAACCAAACCTCAAGAGATAAGAACTTTAAGGGAGGGTTCGGTGACAAGAGAAGGAATGACCGACTGCCCTAGGAAAGGAACGACTTCAGGTGAGAGAGGCTTTTTCCCCATATGTCTCTCCGAAGACCGAGACATGACCCCGAAATGAATTCAAACGCCATGAGTTCGCTAAGCCCGATGGTCCTCGGATCTTGCTCTCCGGCCTAATCAAACATCCCAAAGAAATACTTTCCACAGAGCACCACTTAAAACCTACCTCCACCACCCCCGTTGCAAGGAAAGCCGAGCAAAGAAAATGAGGATCGGTTATGTGAATATCATGGTGAAAGAGGACATCTCACCAATGACTGCTACCATCTAAAAGGCAGCTGGAAGTAGCCCTTGAATCTGGGAAATTGGACCATTTGGTTAAGAACGTCCAGCAAAAGGGAAGGGAAAGACCGAGAGGTCACAACGGAAAAGGGAAAGTAATCAACATGGTCCGCTGTTACTGTGAAGACCATAAAAGGAAAGGCAGGTCCTATGAGGAAGGCTGGATGAATGTCCCTATATCCTTTCCCCGGATAGATGCGGACGACTTGTCCGAAGAACCACTAATTGTGGAAGCGGAAATAGAAGGCTACTTTGTGAGAAGGGTGTTCATAGACGAAGGTGCCTCCGTCCAAGTCATGTACGAACATTGTTTCAGAAACTTGTGCCCATCAATCCAGTCCAGGCTGCAAGAAACCAGTTCTCCGTTGGTGGGTTTCTCTGGTGAAGTCATCCAGCCGATGGGGAAGATTGAGCTGGAAGTACGAATGGGTGATCATGGCTTATTCCGGACGGTTATGATGATGTTCACAGTGGTGAAATCACCTTCTCCCTATAATGTAATACTTGGTTGAACGGGTCTAAAAGAATTAAGAGCCATACCTTCAACCATCCATGCTATGATGAAATTCCCCACTCCGGGAGGAATAGCTACTCTTATTGCCAAAAGAGCGGTAGTTATGGAATGTAGGAGGTTAGAAGAAGGACAGGACCCTCGGAGAAGTTGTTCTTCCGAGGGAAAAATAGAAACCTCGAGCCAAGAAACTCAAGAAGATCAAGCGCAAGCGGAGGATATCCTGGTTAACGCAGCCTACCCCGAGCAACGGGTAACCATAGGAACCAGGTTCTCGAGGGAATGCCGGAGACAACTCATCGAGATCTTGAGAAAGAACAAAGATATTTTTGCTTGGGAGCCGGTAGACATGACCGGAGTGCCAAGACGTCTTATACAACACTCCCTCTGCGTGAATGTTTCTGATACGCCGGTGGCCCAAAAAAGGAGAACATTTTCACGAGAAAAGAACCAGGTGATCAACAGAGAGGTGGAGGAATGGGTTAGAGCTGGCATAGTCCGGCCGGTTAGATACCCGAGATGGATATCCAATCCAGTGCTGGTTAGGAAATGTGATGGGAGCTGGAGGATGTGTATTGATTTTAAGAATTTGAACTCCTCGTGCCCCAAGGATTACTACCCTCTGCCGGAGATAGATTGGAAGATTGAATCCGTTATGGGATATAAGTATAAGTGCTTCCTGGATGCTTACAAGGGTTATCACCAAATCCAGATGGATAGGGATGATGAGGAAAAGACGACATTCTACACAGACCGGGGAACATACTGTTATACCAAAATGCCGTTCGGATTGAAGAACGCCGGAGCAACCTATCAACGATTGGTAGACTTCGCATTTCAATCACAGATAGGGAGAAATTTGGAAGCATACGTAGACGATATGGTCATAAAAAGCCGAACGGAATGAGAAATGATCGCTGACGTCGCAGAAACCTTCGACAACCTCAGAAGGATAAACATGAAGCTGAACCCACGAAAGTGTTCCTTCGGGGTAGAGGAAGGAAAATTCCTCGGATATATGGTAACGTCGGAAGGAATAAGGGCTAACCCAAGAAAGACAAAGGCTATAATGGAAATGAAATCTCCGGAAACCCTAAAAGAAATGCAAAGCCTGAGTGGGAAGCTGGCGGCCTTGAATAGGTTTCTATCAAAGTCGGCGGAAAGAGCTCTTCCTTTTTTCGACACATTGAAGAACATCACCAAGGAAAATAAGGATGAATACCGATGGACGAAAGAAGCCGAGATGGCTTTCCAGGAAATGAAGAGGTTGATACTTGAGCTACCTTCTTTATCCACACCCAAGCCGAAGGAGCAATTATTCATATACCTCTCAGCTTCTAAAGGAGCGGTAAGTGCGGTGCTCCTAGTGGAGAGAGGGGAAACAGTCGCCGGTGCATTATGTGAGCCGGACACTACATGATACAGAGAAACACTATGCTCCTATAGAGAAATTAGCTCTATGTTTATTACACGCATCCAGAAGGCTGAGGAGATATTTCGAGGCTCACCCCATCCGGGTCATAACGGATCAACCGATTAAGCAAATACTAAATAAACCGGAAGTCTCAAGAAAGTTGGCCAAATACGCTGTGGAGCTGGGAGCATACAATATCACATACGCTCCTCGTAACGCAGTCAAAGGGCAAGTGCTAGCAGATTTTCTAACGGAAGTAACGGTGGAGTCAGGAAGGTGTAAAAGTACGGAAGTAATGGAAAAAGAGGAAGGAGAGTGGTTGCTATATACAGACGGAGCGTCCAACAATAAAGGGTCCGGAGCAGGGTTAGTTCTCATCAGCCCTGAAAAAGTAGAACTAACCTATGCTCTCCGGCTCAACTTTCCAAGCACAAACAACGAAGCAGAGTATGAGGCCCTTCTGGCCGGCCTAAGGATCGCTAGAAAACTCAAAATCGGGGTCTTAAATGTGCGAGTAGATTCAAAACTGGTAGCCAGTCAAATCAACGGGGAATTTACAGCTACCAAGGAAAGCATGCAGAAGTACTTAGCTCAGGCAAGGAATACATATCCGGCTTTCAAAGCTTTAAGATTCGCAACATTCCGAGGGCTCAGAATCAAAAGGCGGATATACTAAGCAAGCTAGCGTCGGTAGCCTTCGACCACCTGACCAAGAAAGTGCTTGTAGAAGTTCTGGAAAAACCGTCAGGAAGTGAAGAAGTTGTTAACACCATGGTAGAAGAAGAAACGGACAACTGGATGACACCGATCATCAAGTGTCTAGAAGAAGGGATATGGCCGGAGGATCCCAACGAAGCCAGGAGTTTAAGGATGAAAATTCCGCAGTACGTCATGGAGGAAGGGGTCCTCTTTAAGAAAGGCTATTTGGTCCCAATGATGAGATGCGTGGGGCCGTTGCAGGCAAACTACATAATCCGGGAAGTGCACGAAGGGTGCTGTGGAATGCACGCCGGACCAAGGACCGTGGTAGTTATGCTTATGAGGCAAGGGTATTATTGGCCTACCATGCACCGGGATACCCGTGAAGAAATCCGAAATGTGATTCTTGCCAAATACACTCTCCGGTACCCAAACTCCCCAAGACATTATTGACATCCATCATGGCCCCGTGGCCTTTTATCAATGGGGAATGGATATGTTGGGCCCCTTCCCGGAAGCGCCGGGTCGCTTCAAATATGTGATTGTGGCGATTGTTTACTTTACTAAGTGAATAGAGGCAAAGCCGTTGGTCAAAACAGCACGGAAAGATGTCATAAAGTTTGTATACGAGAACATCGTATGTAGGTACGGCTTACCGGGAGTCATAGTCACCGATAACGGAACCAACTTCGTCAATGACCCATTCAAAAAATGGTGTGAAGGGTTGAAGATCAAACAAATGAACACAGCCGTGGCACATCCGCAAGCCAACGGTTTGGTAGAACGGGCTAACCGGAGTCTGATGGACGGGATAAAAACGAGACTGGGCCGAGAAAGAACAAGATGGTTGGATGAGTTACCTAATGTTTTATCGCACGGACGACAACTCAAGGCGAGCAATGGAGAAACCCTTTCGACTTGACATACGGCAATGTGGTCGTAATTCCGGCGGAAATAGGGATGCCTACGCATCGAACAATGATGTTTCGAGAAGATCAAAACGAAGAAGAACAACGCTTGAATTTAGACCTCCTACAAGAAAGAAGGGAAAATGCTGCCATCCAAGAAGCTAAGTACAAGACGCAAGTCGAACAATATTACAACCGGAGAGTCAAGCCAATGAATTTCAAGGTAGGAGATTTTGTTTACTGAAAGAATGAAGCTAGCCGGGTAGAAAATCAAGGAAAGCTAGGACCAAAATGGGAAGGTCCATACCGAATAATAGGAGCAAATCAGAATGGCTCTTATAAGTTGCAAACGATGGAGGAGAAGGAGGTCCCTCGGACATGGCATGCTACAAACCTCATAAATTGCTTCTTATAGTTGTTATTGTGATAAGAATCCTACTATCGTTGTAACTTAAAATGACTATGTATGTTGGTACAATGATGAAAGTTTTCCCACAAAGGGGAAACAATTTTCCGTAATAACTTATGTGATGTATAACCATTCCGACGGCTGGCCCCCGTTGAGTATAAAAATACAGATATGCCCGAGAACACCTGTCGGATGCCCTTTAACATCATAAGGATGCTCGAAATACGGATGCCCAAGTGTAAAATACCTTTGGAAGCCTGGTGGATTAACCACGCAGATGCCTGGACACCCGTAACAGATGCCCAAATAATGGATGCCCTCTAGTTTCGTGAGGATGCCCGGCCTATACGGCCGAAAGCCCTTAGAATAACCTAAGGAGGATGTTGGTATAAGACACAAGGTAAACAAATGACAAAGAAATATGGAACAAAAGAAACATATCACCAAACAAAAGGGGCATTCATTCACAAATTGACGAGGAACAAAGAAATATCACTAAATTATTACAAACCATAGTATTAAAATGTTTGTTCACAAAACACAAGTCATAAGATGGCAGAGAATCAAGCATTCGGCTCCGAAGGATTGGATGGTCCGGCCAGATCTTTTCTGATAGGAACATCCGGTTCCAAATTTAACAGATCTCCCAAGGGCAGACGATAGGAGTCGGCCAACTTTTGAATGAAGGGATATTCAGCTTCAAAAAGTTTGTCATACTCGGCCTTCCATAGGCTTGGAGCCTCCCGGTTGGCATTCCGGATACCCTGAAGAGCAGCCTCCATCTCATCTTCGGTTCTGTTCCTCTTGGCTCCGTCACAAACCCTGCTTGATAGGTTAAACTATAAACCTTGGCCATAGCCTTCTTGTATTTCACGCTCCCAAACAATCGGCGGACAGCCGAAGGTAAAAGTGTTCGGACAGCGTTCTCTTGACCACCTCACTCTGAGCCACCTCAGCCACCAGCTTACCCTTTTCCACCTGCAGGGCTGCCAAAGACTGATCCTTAGCAATCAACTCATTCTCCAGTTTTCTAATCATTTCAGCCTGCGCGGCGGACGTCTCTCTCCATTCATCCCTATCCCGATTCACCCTATCAACCTCCTCCTCCAAACCCTTCTCCCTACTTACGCTGGCTTTCAAATCGGAGTCCAGCCCTAGCTCCCCAACCAACCTCCCATTCTCACTCTCGGCAGCAAAAAGCTTCTCAGCAAGTCCCTGACAACCTTTATGACTTTCGTTTAGTTGCCAGTACCCATTCGAGAGATCCCTGAATCTTCTCAACAGTTCACCCTGAGCAATCACGCTTTTACCAAAATCCTCATATGCCCGGCGGATGAGATCAATATTGTTCACCTGCTCTAAGGCCGCTCTCTCGGCAGGAGTGGCGAGGTTGTCAATCAGCTCTCGGCAAGACCGATACGAATTTATCCGGACGTCGTCACGGATACCCCATTGGGGAAGGAAAACGTTGGTGGCCTCATCTGGAAGAAAAAACAAAAGAGATGGTGAGAAAAACTTTAACAAAAAGACATGGACGAAGGTAACATTAAAGCATACCTGAGTCTAATAAAACCCTTTCAATATGGTCGGGGCCATGACTGCGAGGGGCGGATTGACCTGAAAGACGTCCAAAAAACAAATTTAGTGACTGAAAGTGGTAAAAAAGACGAGAGGATTGAGCGCAGTTTAACGCATACCTTCGGAATTGTGAAGTGGGGAATCGAGTGGAGGAGTGCCACCACCCCCTTCTTGGGACAGCGGCATCTGTTGCAGGTGCTCACCACCGCCTCCGCCATTGTCATCCATCCCCTCGTGGGCTACATTTTCATTATTCCCCCCGACAGCGACAACAGGATTTTCTTGCTCAGTGTTAAGGTTCAAGTTCACCTCCTGCTCGTCCGGATGGGCCTGGTTCAAGGGATCAGCATTCACCACGGGAGAACCGGAGGAAAATTGCTCAACAAAGCCCGTTCTCCTCTTCTTCTTCTTTTTACTTTGGACTTGGGAGTTGCCCTCACCACCTTTCCTCTTGGCCGCTTCCTTCTCCTTTCTTTCTCTGGTCTCTCTCTTTTTCTCTCCTAGCCGCCACTACCTCCGGATCAGCCTCCTCGGCTCTTCTAGTGATGGCATCCTTTTGAGGAATGGATGTGCCTACGGGGAGAGGATCCGTCGTCCTTTTAGGTACCTCCCGATTGGGGTAAACAGGGGGACCTTTGCTCACTACAGTATCGTCCCATTCGGGGAGCTCAAGATATTCGGACATATTGACAACTGCAGGAAAAAAGATCATTAACGGAAAACACAAAGTAATAAACTCAACAAGATACATTACGCAAGACAAATAATTACCATGACCCCCTGCATCTTTTAGAAGAGGCTCGAACCCCGGATTCCTGAAAACCGAGGAAAGATGACACATCCACAACAAGCTTATAGTGGGTTTCCTCAGTAAAATGGGGTCCTGCTCAACTTCTCGGCATCGACTTCGGAAAAACCGTCGGATAAGGATCTGTGATCTTGGAATCTTTGTGTCTCCAAGCCATGGCATACGGGATTGCCCTACGGTCGATCAAGAAGAATTTTGCCTTCCAGTGCTTAAGACCGGTGAGCACTTCCTTGAAACACTTGTAGGCTTTTTTACCCGTTCTGCTTTCAAAAGAAAACCAATGCCCCTGCTTGCACAAGCGGTAAAACGCCCGGAATAAAGACACCCTAGGCCGGATACCCAAACTATAGCACCTAATCTAAAAAAGGGTCACTCGGTTCAAGCCTAAAGGAACTAGCTGGGAAAAGTGGACCCTAAAATGTCTGATCACATTCAGCAGAAAGTTAGAAAAGGGAATCCTTACACCTCCGTTATCTAACTGCTGAGGATATATGCCTATTTTATCGGCCGGTAGACGATCCATGGTCATATCGTCCGGAGGAAGGTGAGGGCGAAGGTCATTCGGGATACCGTATTCTACAATTATTTTGTCTAGCTCGATTGTGTTAATTTAGACGTATAAATATGCATGTCAAAATTCGGGACTACCAACGGTTGAGTCGCTTCGGTCGAAATAGGAGTGCTCTGTTCCTTGGTTACTTGTTCGGCCATTACTAAAAAGATGCCGAGGGAAATGTACAAATAATTACAAGGGAGAACGAGACAAACCTTACGGGAACGAAGAGAAATCCGCGAGCAAAAGCAGTTCAAAATATGAGAGAGATGTGTGAGAAAATGACTGCGGTAAAAAGGATATATATATAGGCGGTGAAAAACCCTGACAGGCTGTCGAACCGTCCCATCAGTCAGTAAAAAGGCACGTGGCTCAATCCTGCCCGTCCACGTCAGTCTCGGAGATTGGGTGAAAGCCCATTGGATGGACATGCCCATCAGAATAAGCCCAATACCACAGATGCAACTAAAGCCCGACGGGACGAAGCCAAACGCTCTCTTTTATAAATATTTAATAAATTTCAAGTATTGCACCATCGGTCTTCACCCGTGATACAATACTGGGGGGGACATGTTGGCGTATGTGTCCGGACGACATGACGTCCGGCAAGACCGTTGACCGGACGATATACGTTGCCGTCCGGTAGACAAATGACAGAAGCCGGGTTTTACGGGATTCTCACCACGTACCCTATCAAGTAGGGTGGCTGTAGACCTGCAAACAGGTAATATAGGCCTGCGCAAATAGTATATCTACAGTAATGCAGGTACATAGTTGGGGTAGTATAAATACCCCAACACATTTAATGTTTTGCAATAAATACACACACAACTACCTTAATTACTGCATTCATTCCTATCTTTATTACCCTCCAGCTTACTTTCACGCCGGAGCTTGGTCCTGGATATCATCCAGGGCGAGGCTAACGCGCGTCGTGCATTGTGCAGGAAGGAACGCTTATTTCCTCCGACATCTCGGATTGAAGCTGACTCCTCTAGTCAAGTTGGACTCAAGGCGGACCGCGGGAATTTACTTCAACAGGATTGTATAAATATAGTCTCTCGTATTGTTCTTTGATCTGCAACATCATGTATGCGGCCAACGTGAGGAGTTTGTTGTCACTTTTTATGTCTAAACAGAATAGAATATCATTTGGAAACAATCGCGCACATACATATACAAGTGGAATAAAAACACTCTTTTTAAACACCTGTAAAAACTGCATAAACAAGATGAGGGACACCCAAACAAGGTATTATTTGATATGATATATTTATGGGCAAATGACATAAAAAGACACTCAACTTAGGTGTTATTTTCAATCAAGGTATTATACTTTTTTCCATTCACATAAAGGTGCCTAACTTTTTTAGCCGATTTAGGTTTTCTTCTAACTTTCGTTAGTAAATTACATGTTTGGTCCTTGAGTTTGTATAGTTATTTCATGCACCATCCACCACCACCACCATCACCATCGCCGCCATTACCACCGCCACCTCTACCACCACTAGCAGCAGCTACCACCACCATCGCCGCCGCCACCAACACCACTACCGCTCACCGCGCGCGTACGCCATCGCCGACCTACACACACACCCGCGTCCGCCACCACCGGATCGGATGGTGGTGATGTGGGCGATGGTTGTGGACGGTGGTGGCGGCAGCGGACGGTGGTGGTGGATGTGGGTGGTGGTCGCGGTTGCCAGTGATGGCGGTTGGTGGTGGTGGTGGATGGTGGTGGTGGCGACGGTTGGTGGTTTTGGTGGCAGCGATGATGGTGGTGGTAGATGTTGGTCGTAGTGGTGATGGTGGTAGAGGTGGCGGTTGGTGATGGTGGCGGCGGTTGGTGGTGGTGGTGGTGGTGGATAGTCATGAAAGATTATACAAACTCACGGACAACATGTAATTTACTAACGAAGTGGGTTAACGAAAGTTATAAAAAAAACCTAAATCGGCTAAAAAAATAAAGTTGGGCGCCTTTATTTGTACCAAAAAATTAGAGTACCTTGATTGAAAATAGACCCTAAATTGAGTGTCTTTTTAGCCATTTGCCCTATATTTATACATGTGAGCTTTTCAATATATTAATAATATCTTCAATGAATTATTATCAAATAGATAGAAATGTGGTAACATCTTAAGTGCATAACGTGGGAGTTTTCTTTGCAAATTGGCCTCATGTTACTTTTATGAGAAATGATATATGGACCTAAACTTAGGTCTAAACTTATAACTAAAACTAAGTGTCAGCATTCTGATGGATGCAGACAGAGACCCACTTATTTTACAACCCATCAGGATGATAACAAGTGATTTTAGGTCTAAATTTAGGATTAAATTTAGGTCCATGTATCATTTCTCTACTTTTATATATGAACCAATATATTATGTCAACAAAATGGCCTTATGTTATTGTATTCATGTCATGTTGTTGTTTAACATCACGAAAATATATTGTTGTCTTACAGCGGACATTTGCATCTATCAAGCCAGACTCGAAACCAATAGTCCAATACCAGTCGTAATAGATCGAAAAAAATCCCCATGAAGGGAGTGGAGTCATTAAGGATGCCAAAGCCTTCGAATGAACCTAAAGATAAATCAAATGCAAAGAGAGACTTGACAACGAGCTGTATCTTTTGTCTTGGTAAATTCTTTCGTGAGCCTGAGATGCAGAAAATCCCTACTCTTCGTCTATATGTCCAGAATGCAAAGAAGTTGATGCGTCTTCAAGATTTAAAAAATGTTTCTTCTGAGGTTATTCAACATGCCAACAAGTGATGAAGTTTTTCACCTAATGAAGTACCTAACTTTTTGGCAACAACCTTTATGCATTTCAGAATTTTCATTAGAAAAGAAAAGAATATTTACCATGGTCATAGTATTAACACGAGTTCGTTACGTTTTCTAACTTATATCAGTTTCTTTCTTTTGCAGTCTCAGTTCAAGAAGTTATGGAAAAAGGAAGATAGCACATGTTGGTCGCATATGAAGTTTATTTATGTAACTGTGCAGTTCAAGATCATACTTCCGCTGGACAAAATTATAGAACTATATTTGACTTTTACTTTTTGGTCGGTGATTTTCCTTTGGATCTTATATGGTCATAAACTTTTAGAATAAACTACATCTTGCATCGATCATTGTATGTATGTCTTGTTTTAGTAGCTATCATGCATCTTTTTTTATATCTTTTTCCAATTTACCTGAATGTATAGATGTTCATCAAGTTTTTATGAAAAGTATGCTGAGATTTTTATTTTTTATTATTTATTTATTTTTTATTTTTTTTTTGGAACGGGGCTATAATTTCTTGATTAAGCTGAGGCTGTTTAAGCTTGTGCTCTCTAAAGGTGGCTATTCAAGACCCACCGGTTAAATATGGGTCAAAGTTGAGTAAAATAGTATATATATATATATTACATTTAGCGGGCATCCTTATGAACAGTGCAACTTGGTACTTAACGTTTATTGTACATCACTGTTATCAATTATGGCTTTATCTGTATATTTCACCTCCTAGAACATTCGAGCCTCTCCCTGTATCTTCCTCATCAAACACACACACAAAAAAATCATAATTAATAACGAAAAACACACATAGCACCTCACGCGCCTCACTCTTATCTCTGTAACACAAAATTGGTTACCAAATGTTCAGTATTAATTTGTTTAAACTATAGATGTTTATTTGTATCATTGTTTAGTGTTTCAATTATAGATTGGTTATTTAAATTAAATATGCCGTAAAACCCCCAAAATAAATGATTTGTTAGGCTAAACACAATGGATGGTTAACCCACTCGGTTGAGTGGTCGGTTGACCTCGGTTGCCCCATTGTTAGGTGATCGGTTGAGCAAGGTTGAGGGCAATGCATGCGTGAACTAGGTTGGCTTCTCAACCGAGTATCAAAGTCACATAATGCCAAAAATGTTACCGTTTGTAAAAAAAAAAAAAAAAAAAAAAAAAAAACTTTACCACTTTTACAACATTATAAATATCAACCTCAAACATATTTTTAAACACACAATTCAAACAACTTCTCATAAACACATTTTGATAATTATGTCTTACGAGATATTTTTAATTCTTCGTCTTGGATGAGGAAGAAGTTATGAGCGAGTTTACGGAGTTTATGGAATTTACGGTATGCTTGGGACGCTACAAGCGCCATCGCCAAAGGCTCAACGAAACTACACGCCTAGGGATCGTGAAGGTGCTCATAATCGTTTAGTTGCCGCTTACTTCTCCGAAGAACCGTTGTATGACGAAAAAATATTCCGTCAGCGGTTCCGGATGCGCCGAGACCTATTCACTCGAATTGTGCAAGAGGTAACCAATTATTCTCCTTATTTTCAACAAACTCCTGATTATAGAGGCGTACTTGGTATTTCCCCATTGGTCAAGTGTACTGCGGCAATTCGTCAATTGGGATACGCGGCCGTTCCTGATTCTCTTGACGAGTATCTGCAATTGGGTGCAACAACAACACGCGATTGTCTCCGTAACTTTTGTAAGGTTATCATGGAGTTATATGGTGCTGAGTATTTGTGAAAGCCCACGTATTCTGACTTTGAAAGATTATATGCTCGTCACGAGCATAAGCATGGGTTTCCTGGGATGATGGGAAGCATTGATTGTAGAGGTTGGGAGTGGGAGAATTTCCCAAATAGTTTGAGAGGTCAATATGCTAGGGGTGATCACGGGCCACATCCATTCATTTTATTGGAAGCGGTCGCCCCCAAGATTTATGCATTTGGCATGTTCTTTGGTGTCTCCGGGATGAATAATGATATAAACGCTTTATATCGTTCCCTGCTTTCAATGATATCAAACCGAGAGCATGGAACTTGAATTGAGGCTAACGATGTTGCTTACCAAAGGGATATTATCTTACCGACGGGATATATCCGAATGGTCATTCTTATTAAGTCCGCTTCAAATCCTCCTACTAGTGATGAAAAATAATCTTATGCAAGAAGAAGCCAAAGAAGGAAAGATGTGGAACGAGCTGTGTTGAAGAAGAAGTAGAAAATGCTAAAAGGTCCGGCTAGAGGGCTGCATAAACAGGATCTCGAAAATATTGTGTATACATGCATCATATTACATAACATGATCATCAAACACAAGCAGCGGGCGATATGTCCTACACGGTTTCCACAAGAGGGCCACCGTGATTATGATCCGGTAAGATCCCATGCAGAATCCTTAGTAGTTACTCAGGAGATAACGGATCGATCAACTCATCTAAACTTAAAATCTGATTTGGTCGAACACGTTTGGAGAAACCGTGGAAATGTAAGCAATTAAGAGATTGAAGGCGAAGACGAAAGTGACGAAGACGTAACTGATGATGAAGATTTTTTGTGATGTTTTCAGTTTTTAATAAGTACTGTATTGTTTACGTTTTATTAGTTTAAGTTTTTAATTATTGTTGTAATGTTTAAGTATTTTTATTAATGAAGTTTAATTTTGTTTTTAAAAATATTTGAGTTAGAAAAAAAAATAAATAAATGAAAAATAAAAATTCTCATGTCATGTGGCAACTAGGTCGTCGTCAGGTCGTTAGAGAGCGAAAGCTGATGTGGCATGGGTGAACTAGGTTGCCGTTTAGCCTTAGACATGGTTAGTTCATACCATTTTATTTCGATTAAAATAATCCCAAAATTAGCAGTTAGGATGTAAAGCCAATTTAGTGAAACTCAAGAACCATTAGTTTTGTGTGTAGTTTGGATGATTATTAATTATTTATTCATTTATTAATTGTGGTAGTCGAAGAGGAAGAATAAGGAGCCTAAGGAAGATGTGACTCTTGGACCTATGTACTCTAGTCAGATTGATTTATGGCTGTTTGGGTTTGAAGATTTTTGTGATTTTGTTTATAATGTGTTTTGTTTGTGTTTGTGTAAAAGGTTTTGCTTTGTGAGCACTACCCGAGCTGATGCCGTCCCGACCAATAGGTAAAACAATTTTGAATTCTCCTTTTTTTTTCTTTTTCTTTTTTGTTTTTTTTTTTGAATTAGGTTAAATCGAAATTTGGTGTTATGAGGTTAGTGTGACCTTATATGATTGTGAGAAAGCTCATAAGATCGTTTTTATCGGCTTATGAGGTTGCGTGCTTGAGCTTATGGCTTATTCATAGTACATAAGTTGAAATTAATTAGCTCAATCCTAAAAAAAACAAGCTAATAAGCTTTTTCAAACTGAAATAGGGCCTTAAGGCAGGAAATGAAAGTAAGCAAGTGTTTGGGATTACTTATATTTTATGTTTATTGATGTGGTTATTTTATCAAATTGAAAAAAAAATATCAAATGTTGATTTGTGTTTTTGGTAATTGCTTTTGAACCGTGAAGCTGGAGCCAAACATGTTTATGTTTTATGTATCATTTTTACAGTATGTTAATTAACAGACATACAAAATCGACAGACACGTTGTTTGTGGCCAGGCGTGCGTTGTTACCACTTAATGGTTATTCATGGTTGTTGGCTGCAGAGGAAGATCTCCTAGGCTTATGACCGGTAGATTGAATCACAACAGGGCCACACGTGCACCGAAGAAGGTTGGTATTTACTGATATAATGGTCGGCTCGATAACAAGCCACCGATGAAGGAAAAAAGGGTTTAAATTTAGAATCGGAAGGTAAGCATGATGTTTTTACGGTTTTTTTCAGCTCTACAGATTCCAATGTACCCTGGTCTATTTAATTTTATCAACTGGTTCTGTTTGCGTTTACATGTCACATCGGTTCAGTTTCTTTCTTGGACACTGTCATAAAGAGTGTTGTGGTCTTTGTTGAGCCAACAACTGTGGTTGTGCCTAAAGGACCCAATTGTGAATGAAACATGATTTTTGAGGTGTAGTTTTCCAACCTCATCAACTTATATTCACATCTTATTTGTTCAGGATGGTTTGCTAAATTGTTTAAATTTACGCTAAGATCATAGGTCCAAAAAAATCAGGAAGCTAGGAATTACAACTCCGTCAACGGCTCCAATTCATAAAGTTGGTCGGGATAACAATCACTGGAACTGATGTTATTGATACTTTTGGCTCGAGATCATGGACCGCCGAATCAGTCATTAAACCAACTGTAAGAACTACTAAAGCTAATTGTTATTGATTATGGGACGGCATCAAATTCCATTTAGGTTTAGGTTTTGTAATTGGAACTTAGGTTTAGTGACTTTGAGATTTTGGCTTCATTATGTATTGACTACTCTTTTTTCATTTATCAGCAAGTGCGAATTTGTTACCCAAGTGAGTTGTGAATCGATCAGACGATCAAACAATCATAGAAGGAAGCTGAATCCAACAGCCGCGATTATGCAGCGGCCCAAACTTACTACGGAATCAACATCACCAGGTTATTTTTTTCGCATACGTGTAGTGGATTAATAAAACTGAAAGGCAAATATGAATTGTCATATTGTTTTTACAAGCATATATAGTTCACCATGTCACGAACAATAATTATGGGGACGTTTGTCTAAGACTTTGAAATGAGATTATATCTTTAGCGTAAAGCCTTTTTTTGTTGTTCAATTAGCTTTTAAGCAAATGTTGTGGATAGTTCATTATAACCACCTTTTGTACTAATGTTAACACAAAACCCCAAATTATAAATGGAAGTCGGATATAGTGGAATTTCATACTCAGCTTGATGCGATAGGATTGAAAAAAATAGAAGTGATCGCGGATGGAAATTGCTTTTTCAGGTTTGTGCGAGGTCAGTTGGATGGTGGTGAGGATAAGCATGGTAAGTATCGGCGAATGGTGCTGCAATATATCATGGTAATATTAGGATACAATACCTTTTTTATTATGTTTTGTTGTGGGTTTATCATGTTGCTATGTTGCGTTTTTGCTTAGGATGAAATACATTGACTATGTACAATGTGTAGACTTAAGGATTCTTTACTTTTTGGGTTAGTTGGTTAAGTTCAAGCTGGAAATTACTGTGACCTTATTATACATAAGATTTTATGAAAAGAGGTACCACCATTACACATAGTGTAGGAACTAATTTAGAGGATATGTCTTTTCTTCGTGCAAATAACGTTATGCTGATGCTTGACTGCATTTGTTAATATTTGCGCATTTATGCTGATGTAGTTATTATAAGGCGTGAGTATTATGAGACATGTTGGTTCAGACTATGAGGGGCTATTGCGGCTTTGCTTGCCAATAGTAAATTGATTTTTGTTTTTCTGAATTATGTTCTGCCACAAAATACATTTATGAATATATAAGGTTTCATTTTTATGTTCTCAGATGAAATGCGTATTCGGTTCTACAATGAAGCATTATGACTTTTGAATATGTTTTTAAGCTTTAGATAGCTCTTCCAATTTGCTTTCATTCTTTTATGAAGGGCTATTGTTTTCTTGAGTCTGGGAAATTGCTTCTAATATTATTTGGTTGTCTTCTCATGATTCAATAGGTTGACGTTTAGATGGAAGTGGGACTATATATAATTGCTACTGAATTACCACCATTTAAAATACTTGGGATGGAACGCGCCACGAATCAGGTTTGTTTAGACCAGATTTGCATAGATGAGATTATTATATTTAAATTGTGATTGTTTTAGGGTCAAAAAATAAGACGAGTTGCAAATTGTAAGAGAACTTAGTATAAAAGCTTTTTAAATTATGTTATTGTTTACAGGGACTACCTCCACTATGTCAAGTCAAAGAGATTTTCACTCCAGCAAAGAGTGCCTTCGTATTGCAATTTCTTTAACAAACTTAGGCTATCAACTCCAGGTAATTTTACGTTGATCATATATAGTAGCAACATGTAACTTTCAAGGAAGTGAATGGATATTCAAGCGGCTTTAAAATGTTATGTTATACTGGTAATGGAAAAAGGTATTACTAATTGTTTGGGTATGTGTTCAACAACCTCTTTTGTGTTTAGTATACTTTCAAGTTTAGCAGCTTTTTTATACTGCTTTTTATGAACAACAAAAACCGTTACCCCTACTATTCTATGTAAATAGTTAACATAAGTTCATATGAGGAATGTATATAGGCACATATTCTGTATAGTCTATTTATGTATTTACAAGGATAGACTACATTGTAACTTTAAATGATTTGAGGATTTTATGACTTGGATTTTTATGGAAATATAGTTGGAATTTTGAAGGTATGAGCTGAATCGGCACTTCAAATGAGTTATTTAATTAAAAAAGTATGGTATTGAGATCGGGGATTTTGCTGTTGTGATGATTAATGAGGTAATGTAAGTATAGATCTTGTTAAAATTTGTGATTTTGAGATAGAACTTTGGAGTCTTATGCAAATATTGATGAAAGTTTGAAGATGTTAACAAAACTGTTTATGTATATATTGCCAAAGCACTTTATTGACTAGGAATGGTTTACATGGAGGTAAATTATTACTTTGTTGTTTTCCATCAGTCTGTAATCTTATAAACGGGACAAACCTGTTAGTAAATTAGCAAAAGTATCATATGCAGGCAAATGAAACAGAATAACAACTGCACAACCTTTGGTTTGTTCCAAAGTTTTCCTAAAAGGCGTTTGGGATTGCTTATTTATATGATGTGTTTATAAATAAGCACATACTGTTTGAATTTGTTATTTTCTAAAATAATAATGCAATAAGACCAAAAAGAGAAGGTTTTTGTTAGGAATTTTCAGTATAATCCTAACTTAAACCATTTGCACCATTATTTATAAACGGCTCAGTTTGGAATTGCTATTATATGTTATGGGTTAAATAAGAGGATACCTATACGAAAAAAATGTGTTTAAATGGGTTGTTTTTACGCATGATCGCAGGAAAAATGCTTGCGAACTGATTATCATGAATATGAAAGTCGATAGGAACGAGAGAAAGAAGCCAAAGAAGATAGTAAAGGAGCTGCTAATGCAGTTTGTAGCTGCAACAAATATGAAAAGCAAAACATAAAAGGTGTTGCGGATGAGGAAGAGGAAGAGATGAACATTAATGAGTTGCAATTTTTTTACCATCCACATTTAGATAACATTTACGATTCCTATGCATTTGAATCATTGGAAATGTCTCATGAGTCAACTGTATAGACAAACAAAAAACGTAACAATAGAAGTCTTAACGCAACAACCCCGCAGCAACGCGCGGGCCACCCCTCTCGTATGATACTAATTATGGACAAGAAGGTAATATTATGGCCCGTTTGGTTGGGTGTATGAGTATGGGTCTATGAATTTAAAAGTTATTAATGTTGTTTAGTTGGTTATGGGCCCACTACAATGGAATGAGGATATCTAAATGTGAATGTATCCTCATATACTATATGTGTGGGTGATTTCTTCATACCTTCTATTATCATTCCACTCTATACCAACACCCATACCCATTGTGATTCAATGACAAACCAAACCCGCCCTAATTAGTTTTCAGTTACCCAAGGTATATGATTTTATTAATTGTTTTATTAATTGTATTTGACGAGTGTCTATGTTTTATTGTCCTCTGTTTTACATTGATTGCCATGTTAACTAATCGTAAGTAACTAGCAGTGCAGCGACGGGTACTCTGAAATAATTTTTTTTGATAAATAATGTATTTTAATTTGTTATGTTCCTTTTTAACAATAAATTTAAGGATATCAAGAATTTCGTATAGCCCGTGCCCGTTCGGGCTCGAACCCATTGGCCTGCGGTTCCGCCGGGCTCGAGCCGCTTGGTCCGCGCCTGCTCGGGCTCAAGCCCATTTGGCCCATTGTCTGCTCGGGCTTGAATATTTGTATAATGTACTTTATTATTTGTAGTAGTGAAATTTAATCTAGAAATTGTGTTTAATTTGGTTGTACAATATGCTTGATAATTTGTATTTCTTATGTAAGAGTGTTTTAATAATTGTATTAATTGTATTTATTGACCAGTTAAATAATTGACTACATTAAATATCATTAATATGGTGTTTTGTTGTACACTATGTTTCTTGTCTTGTACGTCTAAAAATTATGTGCATTAAAGTGTTGTATACTATGTTTCTTTTATTGTAAGTAGTAGTCATTATAGTCATTAATAACATTGACCATTTTAATAGCATTAATGTTGTAAGTCTGAAAATTACATCGTGGTTATTTTGTTGTACACTATGCTTATTTTGTTGTAAATCTGAAAATTGGTTGCAGCTATTGTACATTGTGCTTAAATGGTTGTAATTTTTGGTGAATGGGTGTTTTTAATAACATTAATGTTGTTTGATAGAATTTTGGTCTGACACCACGCTTTATTTTGTTGTACAATATGCTTACTTTGTTGTAATTTTGAAAATTGGGTGCATTAAAGTGTTGTAAATTATGCATAATTTCTTGTACGTCTTAAAATTAAGAGTGGGGTGTTTTCGTGTATTATAAGTAATATAGATATAAATACTGCGTTTTGTCTGCTTATATGTCCTATTTCATGAATTATTTATTCTAATACAAAACAATGTCTTTCCTTATTTAATGGGTGAAGTCTTGGATGACCTTTTAGCAAATGAAAGAATTCAAGGTTCTCATGTTGACTAATCAATCTAACCTTTGGTGCTAAGAAAATAACAATGTCTAACTATGCTCATGTAATTAATAAACTTCCTTTTACATGTTTTTAGTCTAATGGCAGACAAGTCCCAACCTTTTTATGATCCATGTTATAACATGTAACATACGGTCCCGCGTTAACAAAAGCGATCGAAAACAAAAAAATATAAATAAATTATTAATTATAATTATTTTATATAAAAATAAACAATATAACAGAAATATGTGCGTGAAATCTAAATTAAATAAAAGTTAAGGCCCGTGCACCGGATTTGTACCTAGTTGTATTCTACGGCAACATTCGATATCAATTACAAACTTGCACTGTAAACACTTTAAGATAAACGGGTAGTCCTGCAACCTCTCACCACACAACGTGCAGTCACCATCACTTTCAGTCCCTGGGATAAGTAAAAGAGGGTGCGAGTGACCTTTAAACGTGAAAATGCGAGGCTTTACAACACCTCTGTCAAGAAAGAAAGGGGGTGTTTCTATTGACACACAACAAGCTGGATGCATGGACTGGACGCATTGATCACAATGATAGAACGCAGCATTAGGATTAAACTCCTCCTCGCAAACTTCACAAAAGTAATCGCCGTTATAGTTTTCAGCTGGGAAGTATCTTAGGGTCATGGGATGCTTGTCATACTTGTGCCTTATTGTTTCAGGCCACAACAAAGCACACTTTGCGTGTAGGTAAAACTTACAATCCTCACAACCGTAAAAAAATCGTGTCTTTGCATCAGACAAACACAAACGACAATACCTTTCGGAACTTCGCTTATAATGTCCACGGAGTAGATGATTTGGGTGGGTTCTATGTGTGATAAATTCAGGTGTGACCCTGCAAGTAACGTCAACTTCGTAGCTTCCTGCAGAACATTTGTCCTCATCACTGTAAACAAATCCATTGCAAATTAACTCACAACGTAAACATCGAAACAGACCAAATTTATTAAAAGCAAAAGGGACTGGTGGCAATAGTTTAAAGGTATGTATGTTATTCCAAGCGCCAGTCATCTTAACTTCAGTAGGCAACCGGGTGCACCACACATGGAGAACAAAGTTGCATCCCTCATCAGAAGTTGTACATTTGTAAAACGGCATCTTTGTGATTGGTCTTATGCATGCATTGCATAAAACTTCAACCATTTTCATTAAATCATGACCGGGTGATGTTGTTGTTCTTGAAGAGGTAGGTGTTGTTGTAATGTCATTACAGCATGGTGTATCTACGAGAGTTAATGGGTGTTGATGAAAAGGATGCATTAGGTTGGTTTCAAAGGCCCTTGATCCACTTTCTCCATAAAAGTGTTTTAACACATCAGTTTGATCGGAGAATGGGAGATGGAGAAGATTAGGATAGTCAGAATCTCTGTAATTTTTAGAAACTGCACTAGTACCTGCAGGACCATATAATACACATACAATTACTAAATTATTAAAGGGCAATTACATATATACCCACTAACTTATATTCTTATTAGTGACAAATACAAAGGTGTCTCTAAAAGTACCAAAAGTGTCAAAGCATTGAGTGTAAGGATATATTCTTTGCCTTGACACATATTTTCTACAAAAGTGTCACTAACTGTCACAATTTAAATTCTTTACTCACGTTTTTTTTAAAAAGCGTCACTAGAAAGTTAGATTGTTGACACTTTTTTGTATCACTAAACCTATGTAACTAAAACTCAAATTTCTTGTGGTGATAATTAAATGCAATATATTACAAACTTAGATTTGGTGAGTGCTTTTACATACCTTGATTCAAGAGGATTGCGTTGATTGATGCCTCTTTTGATGTAGTTGCGCAATCTGTGTGTACATAATATCGACATTTTTCACATTTATAAATCCAAAGATTTTCATCAAATCGCAGTTCACATACCTTACATCTTGGATCAAATTTAGCTTTTTGGTCAACTTTCGGAAATGAGTAAGCAATAGTGAGTGGGTGAGTATGAATAAAATTGTCCTTTCTAAAATGTTGTATTACCAACTTTTTTCGCAAGAAAACACAATCTCTATGGGTGAAAAAACGAAAACAAGTGGTACACTGATAAAAGTTTCCTTGGTGTATGTTTCCACAAGCATCACAATTGGCCAAAATATCTCTAGAAATGGGCATTACAGGGTGTTGATGGCTAGGGTGATAGATAATGTGGTTTTGTACGCCATTTTGGGTACATCCTAAACCAATAAAAATATCACATTGAATACAACGATAATTTAGGTATTCGTACTCATGCTTGCGTGTACAAACTTGACACATACATCATTTATCTCCTGACACTTGACAGAGGATAAGAGCATGATCACAATGAGATTCATGTCTCAATGTTATGGGAAGCTCTGCACATAATTTGTGAAGTGAGTAGTTACATTGATCACACGAATAGTAATACCTGTGATAGAAGTTAATTTCTTTACCACAACGTCCACATGGACATCGAAAGTCTTGTTTTATAATCAACTCCTCCTCATCGTCGTATACTACTTCATCGTGTGGATATTCTGGATTTAGATCTATAAGTTTCAATGGATGTGCATGTGTTGACACTTCCATTTCAATGAATTGAATTTGATATAAGGAATATTTTTTTGATCGAAATGAAATAGTAGAATAGAACAATGGCTATTAAAGATGATAAGGAAATAGAGGTATAAGGATATTATATAAGAAAATCTTTTAGCTAATATATTCCTTTCCCTTACATTATCAATCTAAAGAGTAAAAGATATGCATGCATTTTGAATATAGATTGGGCCATTGTCATGTTCATAAAGAAAAAGATATACCTTAATAAACAAAAATGCAATTCTTCTTTGAACATTCATTTTTTCCTTATGTAGTTTAATTATCTCCTGCTCTTTGTGCTTCAAATTTTCAAGGCAAGCATATAGCAAGTCTTTTACTTTAGCATCAACTAATTTACTTTATTCTATAACACTCATATTTCACACAAAGAGAAACAACCCTACAACAAGTCTTTTACTTTAGCATCAACTAATTTACTTTATTCTATAACACTCATATTTCACACAAAGAGAAACAACCCTACAACAAATTAATATTCACATGCGTGTACTTTTTCTATACGATTAAGTAGATAACCTTGTGTTTTCGATTGGAGAGATCAATTTCTTACACCGTCGGCACTGTTTCGCAGCTATAATAAATATGGAAATCACAACCTCTACATAACTTGTGTTAAACTTCCATTTTTCATGCATTAAAACTCATGCTAGCTTCGCTAAATTTTTGTTTCTTTTATATCAAATGATTCGAGCATACCATATAAATCTTTATGAATAAATGAGTGTGTTGATTGGGATAGAACTACAAACTATATTATTGTTATAGAATCACACGTTATTACTTTGTTTTAACTACCCAAGAAATGGAAAAATTCACATCCCGTTTCTTGGATCAAATTTAACTACCCAAGAATTGTTTTCTGGTCGAAATGAATTAGAATAGAACAATGGTTGATAAAAAAGATGATAACCTAAAATTGAGGTATGAAGGATATTATATAAGGAAATCTTTTTAGTTGATATATTCCTTTCCCTTTCATTATTAATCCATAGAGTAAAGATATGCATACATTTCACATATAGGTTGGCACGTCCATAAAGAAAAAGATACACCTTGATAAACAAAAATGTAATTCTTGGTTATTCTTTTCTTCCTTGTGTAGTTTAATTTATCTCTTGCTCTTTATTTTGTGTTTCAAATTTTCAAGGCAAGCATATAACAAGTCTTTTATTTGAGCATAAAGTAATTTACTTTATTCTTGAATACACTCATGTTCTGCTACCAAAAGAGTAAATTTCCTTTTGTTGATTGGAGAGATAAATTCTTACACGCTCTTTTTTTAACTTTAAATTCTTACACACTCAACAATGATTCTAGTATTAGTTATGTGATGGGTATTGTTGGGTCTTACTAAATCAACATTGGATCTAGCGGGTCAATGTTAGAACTTCTATTTTCATTTTTTCATTTTTTTACTCAAAATTATGAACGGCTGGGTCAACCCGATCCAAGACCCGTTTAGACCTGAAACCTGCTTTTACATCCAGACTCGTCGTGGTGCAACATGTTGTTGAGATGTCAACTAGCCATAGCCATCGGATCTCAAGTTTGTTAGGATCTTCCTTTTCATCCAAGTCTGTGTAGTGGCAGTTTATTCAATAAATAAAATGTTACACGAGACACTTACATTAATATCAATATCGCATATCGTTAATTGTTTGTCGCTAGTAATTTCCGTTGTTATGCACAGGTACTCGCCTAATTATTTAAAATAAGTTTAACTCCATAAAAATCAATGTGAACTTGATTACTAAAATAAGAGTAAAAACTATCATAATATACTATCATCCATAATAAGCTAATTTGTGTTAGAAAACAATTTGGCCAACAAATTTCTACTAAAACCTTTCCTTGATAGTCTAATGCGTTGATGCTTATGAAACATTATATTACTTAAACAAACGACCTTTAACTTTACATAATTTTAAGTTTAAGTCTCATTTGAAATCTATATGGTGTATTGAGGTTTATAGTCCGTAAGTTAGTTTTTGTCTATCAAAGTAGCTCGTTTATTTAAATTTTGTATTAAGTTGTGTTTAAATAAAAAAATAACTTAATACATGCATTTTCAGTTTTATAACTTTATATTTTTTTTTTCATCTTTCTTTATTAAATCATAAATAAATATAAATAATTTTTATATGACTTTTTAGTTACAGTTTTTCACGTATTAAATCAATTAAGTTAAATTCATGTCAGATTCAGAATATCATATCATACATAATAACACAATCACTGTAATACTATATTTTACATTATATTTTACATTAACATCTACTATATATGACACTAAATAATAAATACATGTTTTGTAACTACCCATTTATTAATGAAGTTTGATCCAACCCAATTCACATAATCATATACTTGCTCAAGAAAATTTACTCCCTCTCTATATAATCAAGAGAAACACATAACATTTTTGTCTAGCAAAAAGATTATATAATGGAGGGCAAGAATATGACAATGGTGATGATAATGCTCATGATGATGGTCATGAGAATTGTTGTAGGACAAGGTGGTGCAGGTGGTGCAGGTGGATCAGCAGCCCTACTCCTATTCCTTTTATAGATTGTTATGGAAGATGTTTCTTTTTTTGCATAATTGTACCTACAAATGCTTGTTCATGCACATCAACATGCCTCAAAAAATGCCTTGATACACCTATGACAACTATGGCTCTTGATGATGACCATTCACAATCACAAAATCTTGGCTTTTGCAAGCTTGGTTGTGCTAATTCTTTGTGTGCTAATATTAGCACGCGTGACAACCCCGGTACGTGTTCTTTTTGTTTATGATATTTGAAAATTGTTATACATAGATGAGATTTTCTTAGCATTTTTTTGTATGGTTTTGCAGATGAAGAAGGTATGGGAAGATGTGTTGATTCTTGTTCTAACAAGTGCAGCATGAGCTATAGTTTGTCACCTTGAATTAGAGATCCTTAATCCTTTATGATTATGATTGTAATGGAAGGTTTTGAGACATTTAATGTAATAGAAAATAAATTATCACATATATTTTTGAAAATAATATATTTGATGCATTTCCATTAAGGATGATTTTTTTTCATTTTCTTTTGATTTTCGATATAAGGAATACTAACAATTATATTAAATGTCGATCGTTGTATATTTAGGGCTGTTTGTCGATCGTTGTATATCAAACAAATATTATTTTCCAGCCTAGTAAATATGATAACCATCAAATTTATAGACTTTATAATCAAGACACCTATAAATGTATTTTTATAACAGTTCAGACGGACTGCGAATGTTGTGGCTGTTGTTGGAATCAGCGGCTCCAACACTGTTCTTTCCTGATCCTAGTGCTAAAGTAGGGCAGACAAGGCCTTGTTTGTCATCTCGGCATAAACTAGAAAGGAGACCAGGTGGGTAGTTCCCGTAGAGGTTGATGTAGCTGAACATTATTGTATTACAATTGTTTGACAAGTCGTTCAATTCATCGGAGTAAGGGCAGGCGAAGTCTTTAAAAGCGCCACAGCATAACTTTGCAGGGTATCTTGGTCCTTTGCATCGGCTAGTGATGATTGTGTAATTCATAAACTTAAAGTTCAGCGGACAAGCTGCAGATCGAAACAAACCAGAATCACAGAAAGCACAAACTAGAGTTGATAAATCTTTTAAAACTAGTGATCGCGCCAAATACAGCATTACGGTTAAATTAAGCGTAAAAAAGTTCAAATATACAAACCAAATTGGTTCTGTTTTTAATATTAGACAAAACAAACTGTGCAAGTTAAAACACACCAATGTCATCAAAAGCTTAATCCGATGGATCTTCAACTCAAGTTTTACTATCAAAGGCATGTTATAATTCATGTAATGGAGTTAAAAAACATAGCAAAATTACGCTTTTTCAAACTTGTAAACTTCATGCCACAATAATCTAAGTTAATAGTATACATAATCCTGACAGTAAAGGGACTGTTTCCTAAAACACTTCCGGAAAAATAAAATAAAAGCTTTAAACAATTATGAATAAGAAAAACATACGTTTCTTAGCCTGAAGAAGGCTTCGTCCAACTGAAGATTCAGAGCTGAACACACCATCTGCAATAATAAATATAAAGTCAAGAAGCAATGTTTACATATTGAGCTAAAATTCCAACTCAGAAGTTGACCAAATATAAGAAGCATATTGTAACAAACAAAGAAACCTGAAATTAAATAACAAGTGGCGGAGATGCAGATTAGCAGAAGCAGAAATGAGATCAAAGTCTTCATAATTGAATAAATAAACGGAAGCCAGTAGGTGTGGTTTATGGACTTTTTCAATTCAACATTATACATTATTAGTACTACGTATTATTTGAGTTGTATAACAATTCTTCGAGGAAACTGATGTGTACAAAACAGGGTTGATGGATGTTCTAAAATTACAATCCAATCTGTAACATATTCTAGTTTGAAAGAAAATAAGTAGACATCACAAATCGGGTGCACGTGGTTTAAGTAACGGGTCAAAATGGGTTGTTTCACCACGGGTGGGGTTGGGCTGGCCGACAAACACTTTTTTATGTTAACTTTTGTTTTAATATGATTAATGCATAAGCCAAATTGCATATGCCTAATCTATCTAGCATTTGGCACATGCCTTGTACAGATCAGGGATAGTGGTCTATCCTCTTCACAAGTCCTAAAACAAACTGTCCATTAACTGGACTTGAGAAAGATCAGTCACATTTTACGAAGTTACAGTAATTATAATCTTCGCAACAACATACCATTCGATCGGTAAATGAATCCGTTTTAACAGCAAATCGGCCGAGCTGGCCATTCTACCTTAATTTATCCGATTTTTTTTTAATTTTTGGCAAGATTAAAGCGGAAATCTTGAAACTGTAACAAACGGATCCCTGTAGCCATTTTAAGATGTTTTTCTACAACCACATTCACAAGTAAACTTTTAAGGACAAAATATATCGCCTGAGAAAAAATATTGTTAAAAGACCAACTACAAAGCCTCTAAAACTCAGACTACCAAACTTAAAGCTCTTAAGTATATATTTTTATGCCCCCCAATTACAAAATTCGACGCACTACAAAATTACACCATGCTCAAATTGGGTTTGTCGATACCACATTCGTCCCATTCTTCATTTTGCCATGTACCTAGAAAAAAAGAGGCAGCTAGTTATCTATTTATTCATTTTAACGGCCAAGGATGTAAAATATCAACACCACCAAACCCATTCATAAAAAAATATTACTACTATTTTCACATGGCCCCAACCAATTGCGTTTAGGTTGACGGATCTCCTGCACTATCCGTACCTCACTCATCAGCTTCGTGACCATTAACAAGTACAGCACCATCTGAAGAATCATCCTTTGCAACGGCTACTTTTTGGTCTACTTCTTGACCCATTTCGTGATCATCTTCTTGACCCATATCTTGTTCCTCTTCTTGACCCATCTCTTGTTCCTCTTCTTGAGCTTCAACGAATTCTCCCTCCTGTTCATTGTGTTCTACACCCTGCGCCAAGAGAACATAATTTTGGAGTTATGAGACCCGAAAACCATGTTGTGGTCAAACATATGATATATACCAGGATTTCCCGTCTAAAAGGTCCATCGTAAAGCTTAGGTGGTTATATGATGCATTGAAGCGGGTCCAGATCAAATCAACAAAATTTTACCAAAAAATCTCACCTTAACCACTCATCAATGCCACCGAAAAAAACAATATTCATAATGATGAACAAATTATAAGGTCTACTTTTTTAAGACAGAACACAACAAAGTTGTAACTTTCAGAAAATGCTAAAACAAAAGACGTTAATATAAGAACTGATCAGTACTTCCCTTAGTTGAGTAGCAAGTTAATATCAATGCAGAAACGTACCTCATGATCCAATCCTCCATTTTGAAGTGGTTCCTCAAAGTCCAATTTCATGTGTTTGAAAGCTTCGACTAGGTTGACATGTGATCTATCAACATGGTTGACATATTCTGTTGCTGGAGCATAGTGACCCCTACAGAAAAATGGAGTAATGTCACAAGCAATTCAGAGATTCATTTTATACTCGTTTACATATTAATACAAATCCACAACTACTACTAATACATGATAAACAAAGAAATATAATGGTTCACATACTATTATAACATAGGATAACTAACCTCGTGCCAGCAGCTTTTGTTTCAACTTCGAGTGCAAGTTGCCAGTCCTCAAACATATTTGGGTATTCTTCAGGATCTGCTAAAGATTCTGCAGCCTTCTGGTTAACCTGCAGTTGAATCATGTCAAACAACTCGCATATATAATCAGTGTGAATTTGTATAATCATAAGCGGTATAAAAAATTAAAGCAAAATGCAACAAACTTGAACCTATACAAATATCACAAGGGGAAAAAAGGATAAAAACAACAGCATTGACCCTCCGTTTTTAGGAGTTCACAATATTACAATAAAATGGGCTCAAAAAGAAAGGATGTTCAAAAGACACGTCCTACATAAACTACAGAAGCTTCAATGTGTGTACCAAAATTAAGCAAAAACATGTAAAGAAAATGGAAAAAAATAGGAGAGGGAGAATGTTAACCTTGTTAAGGTCTTTCCTCCAAAGGGCCACTATTTCAGAAACTTTGCTTGGAAGGTATGATCGTGCCATCAAGGCAGCCTCAGGTATCCTATTGCTGTAAGAAGAAATATTTCAGAAACGCACATCATGGCCTACTCCATGTGGGTGTTGTATCTATGTATCAAACGCAAGGACTAACCTGTCAACCAACAACTGCAGGCAGTCTTCCAATTTCCCCAACATAAATAGACAAGCGAACGCAACATTATTCTTTCCATTCTCTTTTGCAAGAGATGCAAGGTTTGCAATCTCTTCAGCATATCCTAAAGATGAATAAAGCAGCAACAAACCACTCAAGTCATTTGCATGCTTCAAACAATCCTCCGCCATGTCCAACTGCAATATGCCAAATCTCACATAAGGTTATAAAAAATGTTCAACAGTGATCATTCAGCACATACATATCCCATTTGATCCTACTGATCACTATAATCCAATCTATGTGATTTAAATACAAAAATATGTGGAGAATTTTAATTTGGCTATGAACGAAAAATACCATTCCCGTAGACATAGCCAGCTCACCCAATTGCTTCCATTTTGACTCGCTCTGAGCTACTAGCGCAATATCCTGAATAAAAACAAATTTAAAATTGTTATCATGAGCACAAATGAGCCATCAATTGTTTTTCTTTAAGCAGTTAAAGATTAGTATCTCTTGTTTGAAGCAGCTGAGCAGTCACCTTTGCAATGTCAAGTTTGCCAAGCTGAATGGCAAGCTCAAATCTGTAGTCGGGGTCTGTAGCAACTTCCAATGCCTCTTCAATCATTCCTCGTGATTCCAGAAAGTGAGCAACACTGCAAAAGGAGCAATATATTTAATTTAGATCCAAGAATTATGTTATACATGGGGATAGATCCTTCTTGTCTGCAGAATTTGACTCTTAGAGTTAGGAGCATTAAGCAAATAAAATTATGATTAGAGAAAGCACTACAATAGATACTAAATAAAAGGTCACATCCCATGACCTTTTGTGTCATAACACAGTTTCCATATCGGGATGTGACGATAGAGCATAGATGTTAACTACAATCACCTAGTTTGTGATCCAAAGGCTTCATATAATCAAGCTACTCCGCCTAAGGGATGATATGTTCAGATCACAACAATAATTTATGTAGAACACAAAATTTGAACTCTACCTATTATGATGCTCCTTCGGGATTGATGGCAAGAGCCCACTAGCTCGTTCAAGGTCTCCACGCATCACTAGTGTCTTATACTCGATCAAGGTGAGGAGCAAGGTGTACCCGATGACACTGAATTGTAAATAATAAGAATACAAGATCAGTAGTGATGCTTACAGCTAAATCATATAGAATAACACCTAAACACAGACTCACTTAAATTCTTTGTCAATGAGATAAACCCTGCTCTGATTAGCTAAATATCCTAGTAGATACATTGGTCGATCCAAATGAAACATGGTAGTGACCTGAAAATATATCAAATCATGTGATGAGTCATAACCTTAACAGAAAACTTAGCAAGTTTATTATAAAAGAAAACCTAACGATGAACCTTACCTCACCACCCACACAATAATTCAGCCTCCATGAAGAATTATTGTAAATAAAACAGTCACCAACCCATAGTCCAGTTCTCACTCTTTCATCTACTTCATAGAGATTTTCAAAGGAATCCTCAATAACTTGCTCATCTACAGATCTTCCACTATCTAGCTGGGCAGACACTACATCGCGCTGCAAGATAATCAAATTTACTACATTAATCTCAAGTTTTATGTGACTATCTACCAAAAAGAAATATATATTCGAAGAGTATACAGGTAGAGATCTTACATTGTACTTTAATATGTAGAACGATGAATCAGTGGCAATTGTCACCAAATCACCACTATCAGCCCAGTAAAGGTTCTGAGAAAAATATGAAAACGAAGGAAAAGTTTATTAACTTGAGCTGACATGATAACAGATGAGGTGAAAAAGACACCACTAATAATGATGACCGAGGTAAGCATAGTTTACTTTGACATTGACATCAATCCGTTGTATCAATCTACACTCAGCCCAGTCATAGAAACATATAAAATCGTTTGAACACATAGCCAGCAAAGATCCTCCAAATATTCGCTCAGCTGAAAATGTTGGCCGGATACTCTTCTTTTCCTGATTGACAAGAACATCCATAACATGGATTATGAACCAGATTAGTAAATATGACAGTTACACAACTCAATTATTGGTCTAACTGTGAATTACTGAAAGTGTACAAACCTGAAAAGATTTGTTGAAAATCTTGATCTTGGATGTACTTTCCCTGACAGCGTATTCACCCTCGGATGACCAAACAATCTCCAATGCAGAACCAAACGATCTATTTCTCCATGCCAAAGCTGTATATATGATGTATTCACCTTCGCCGCAGACAACAACAAACCTTCCGTTTGGATTGTGCTTCAAGCTCTGCACAGCCATGGAAGACCAGTGGTAAAAAAAACTAGTGTAAAGCAGTTGACATGTCCAAAATTATATGTCAAATTTTCGAGCTTTCCTGATTTCTAATAACTAGAAAGCTAACTCATATTCATAACAATACAATCACAACAATAGCTCAAAAAAGTGATGCACACATGGGTACACAACAATCAGCATGATAACAACAAGCTTTGTAAATAAAAAAATGCAACTTACTTGAGGGTAAAGATCACACGTTCCCAGCTCTTTAACTGCTAAAGGTAGCCTCTCTCCATCAGAAACCTGAAAATCAAAGAAATGAAAAAATGTCCCAGGAAAGGGGAAAGAAGAAACAAAATACTTATCAACTATGCATACGGGCTCAAACCTCATAATCAGCTCCCACGCTTTTAATATTAACGGTCTGAATTTCGTTATGCTTAGCCCATATAATTTTTCCACTATTATCCATGCTAGCTACAGGCTCCTCCCGTCCGATTTTCACCATAATTGTCCCTTCATCATAGCCAAACACGATCCTGTAAAGACAAATGATAAATTCCAAACACATTGTTCCTGATAAATGTTTAGGTATCTAGAATTATTCTGAGGATGGCATAAAATATTATAAACGACGTTGAATATGCTTTAGATCTCCAAGCAAACCTCTTGCTCCAAATATTACACTCAACAGAATTCAAGTTACTACTTGCAGCAACAATTTAGTACGGTCACATGAACAATAAAGAACCTGGAATAGGTTTATCCACATGCAACAAAACAAGTGCTAAAATATGTTCTACAAAGCCTCATAACAAATTTACCTCCGTGAACCTTTCATATATCCAACGGCCCAAACCCTTTCAAGTCCATAGTTCAAGGTGTTCTCAAGTCTGCAGAAAATGGAAAGAAACAAGAAACTTCAAAAAATGAAAGAAAGAGTGGCATAAACTTGACAAGGTGTAAAAGTTTAACATTTCTTTAATTAGTAAGAAATCACAACATAATACTAGTTCCTAAGAAGTTCTACTTTTTAAGTCAATCAACTAGAACTAAAAACATCACCATCAATAATCAGAATTAAGAAATGACGGTAGACAGAAAAATCACTTCAGTTTCCTGATTTTATAAACTACAAAACGTAATCCTTTAGGTTACGGTCCCATTTAAGAAGAAAAAAGACCATGAAAACGATAGACTAAAACCTCATAAACCACGACCTTACCTGTAAGTGGTGGAATGCCATATGCGTACAGTACCATCCTCAGAACCTGTAATTATTATTGGAAGCTCTGGGTGGAAGCATACAGCAGAAACATTGTGTGTGTGACCTTCTAGAGTCTGGACACAAGTTTTAGTTTGATAATCCCATACCTGTTTACAAAGTATTTATAACATAAGATACACACTGCAGAAATACATACACATAACAGCATAACTACCTAAATGGAAAAGTGGAAGGCCACAGACCTTAGCAGTGTGATCATCTGATCCAGTAATAAGATAAGGTTTATCGCCACCAGTAAAGTAATCAACACAATTCACGCCTTTGAGATGTGCATCCAGCGTGAAGTTAGGGTCAGGTGAACCAAGATTCCAAATCTAAAATATGAAAGATAATAGTGCATTAACCTCCCTTGTAATATGTTATACTGGCCATTGTTAATTACTAGTAGTATCTAGTGAGCGTTTGTAGGATTACCTTTATAGTACGATCAAGTGATGCACTTGCGAATGTATTGGTGTCTTTGGGATTAATTGTAACGTTCATAACATAATGAGAATGACCCTCGAAGATTTGAGTACAAAACCAATTCTTCTCCCAGTCCCAAAGCTTTATTAGCATGTCATCAGATGAGGACAATACGTATGGCAGTGTAGGGTGGACAGCCACACACCGGATATAATCAGTATGTGCCTCGAATACTTTGACTTTGTCCATTGTATTGTAATTGTATACCCGTATATGCATATCATCTGCACCAGCAACAACCCACTGTTTGCGTGCTATGAACTTTGCTGATCTGACTGAAAAATATGTTGTAAAAGCATCAGAATACAATTCAATTTCCTCTTCAGGCTAAAACCAGGCATAAAAATACATCAGAAAGAGGACAGACCTGGTAACTCTGTAACCTCGAACGATTTTACCATAGTCTGCAACAACAGAAAAAGGTGAGGTATATGTTCAGTGATGGACTAATTATCATCATTAGGAATATATAGGTAATACAAAGGAATTCTGGATTGACGTATAAAGGAGAGTGAAGCACTTATCAAGGCTATAAAACATGAATATTTTATCCACATATCTTTTATTACTCGAAACCATCCTTGATAACATCATTCAGTAACTAAATTATAAAAAATTTACTTAATAGACTAATCAATAGTAACTAAGCTACACTTCTCAGGAGTTCCACGGTCAATGTATGCAGTTAAAATTTAACTAACTTTCATCAATTCAGAGAAGAAAATGGCATATTAGTGACATAAAGTTGAATGTTTCTCAATAAGCCCTAACGAGATCTTCAGGCTAAACTCTCAACGGGGATAGAATTCTAATAGCATTAACCTCATGATAGGGCATATCAATTATTGATCTGCTTCAGTTGGAACATAATGAGCCTAGCCGCAAATTAGCTTAGTTATCATATACATTAAATTGGCTATGTGTGCATGTCAGCTAACTTTTCCACCAGCAACAAACCGAAAAGCTAGCCTCTAATCAAAATGACAAACTTTCCTTTACTCATTTACTACCTAGTCACAATAATATTATATGATATTATTATCTGACTGCCACGTTGCAGGAGTCCAAAGGCGCTTGAGCAGTTGAGTCCATATGGGAATTCAACTTAATTCCGATTTCATAATTGTCTCTACTATGTAATTGTAAACTAATATCATATAATTGTGGATTATGTTGATCTCGATAATCGGCTCACCCATGTAAACCATGCGTTCTTGTTTTTATTTTACATTAACATACCTATAATCATCGTTTAAGTGTTATTCCTGTGCAATATACCAACAATGTTGCAACCTAATTGTGTTTTCAGAAAAATTTTATGCACTAACTAGAAATATCTTGCCACTTCATCAGACACGGCATAGAGTGTAGAGTAACATAAAAAAGGTTACACAAGCCATATATCCACAGTGTATCAAGGAAGGAGGTGTCAACATATGTTATAATTATTCTAGCATATGTGATCGTACAGCAGGGATATATGCAAGTCTGCTCCTAAATCTTGTAATACAAATGATTATTCATGCTCTTTAGAGAAGTTCCCTGGTGTGACTTGAGCTTACAGTATTTAAGTGTTATTCGATTTATACTATGAGACCCCCACGAGAAGTCCTATTTTCCGCAAGTACACTTTGTTCACAATTCCCTAAAAACATTGTTATCTAATTATCAACGGGTAGAAATCTTAACATTTTATTAAGTTAATTTCCTTGTTGAAAACTAAATAGACAATCCGTAATTATTCAACCTATTAACAGCGTGTTAGCTAAATGGTGGCATTAGCTACTTGCTCAATTGCTCTCATGGAATAGGTTGCAGATGCTAATAATTCCTTAGCTGTCTATCGCAGATCATTTATTAGTAGAGGAAGTGCTACTAGAATTATATATATAATGTGTGCTTATTAATGCCAATTAAAAAAAAACTTAACCGTAACCTCTTTGCCTATTCAACAAAAGCAGACATATAACCTTAAACCCAAACGAGTTGCGCTAAATATTCACTGATACTCGATAAATAAGGACACATGCATGTATGTCTACTATAGCGGCGCCAACCGTATCCCGTAAACTAATATCATTCAACTCAATAAATATAATCACACTTTTTAATAAATGCTACGAGTAAACTAGTCGCGCGCACCTGTGTCTGGTAATTCCATATGCAAACCGTCCCGGTATATAAACTCGCCAGAACCCTGTAAGACACCAAAAGACGCGTTACAACTAACTAACACATAAATGATTGCCCAACAATGTATAGCAAATTCACAGTACAATTACCATGGCTCGGTGGGATGCAGATCAACGGACTTTACTCGTTCGGACCTTTGCGCAAGTTTCCTCTTCACAAAAACAACACTCACACTTATTAACTTATTATTATATATATATTAACAATTATTAAAAATAAATAAATGAAAATTAAATATCAGTAACAAACGGTACCTTGATCTCAAGTCTCAAAGGCTGAAATATAACAAAACAAAATTAATAAAAAATGAGTTAGTAGAGAATAAGTAATTAGAAGAGACAAGGTATTAAATTAAAATGAAATTAGGTTACCATTGTTGAGTGATAGAATTAGGTGATTGATGTAAGAAGATGCTATAGAATTAGGGGATCCGATTAAGATCCGATCAGATGACCCGAATTCAGGATTTATTATTTATTATATGCGGTTGAAGAAGAAGAAGATGCTAAAATAAAAAGTGGTCACTCTCTTTTAAGTTTTGATAGTCAAAGTGTAAATTGCGATGACCGAAGGTGTGAAATATGGTCTTTCTTTCGATTCAGTTAAAGTGACCAAAAAGTTATTTTTTTAGTAAGTAATCGGAAAAAAATAAAAAATGAACTAAACGTAATGGTCACTCGTGAGCGTCATCCTCCCTCGAGACATTACTACCAGACCAACGCTTTGTTTTCAAGTCTAAAATTTAAAGAATGAAAGAGGATGGGATGGGAAGGGTAAAGTAGGGGATGGGATGGGATGGGAAGAAAATAATTACTGTATTTATTTTTGTGTTTTTGAGTTTTTTTTAAATTAGCAAGGAAAGAAAAGGAAGCTACATAAATTACCAACATACCCTCGTTAATATATGAAGAAAAAGTAGGCTTTCCTGTGTCATCGACGTTTAAAAAAGAAAATTCCAAATGATGCAAAAAGGCTAATTTAAAATAGTTAATTTTTGTTGTGTTCCACAAAGAGCAAACCTAAAATTGACCGCAAGGATGAATTTAAAAGCAGAAGAAGATTGTTGATAGCGGAATTTTAAAGCAATAGAATACTTCAGAATTCAGATAGCAAATTACGTTCAATAAAAACCCCTCATGTTGATCAACAAACATGTCACTATCATGTTCAATTATCATGTACATATGTTCAATAAAAAATAGATAAATCACTTCATCTACTGTATCAATTATCATGTCGATATCATGTTCAATACTTACTTTATGTACATTACGATGTGAATTACAGTATCATGTGAATTATAGCGTTACAGTCAGTATCATGTTTCCAGTTTATTCAGTTGAGTTCAATACAAGTTTAATTAAACGTGTAGAATTTAACACATGATTCACACATAAATAACAAGTAAATAAAAAAATCAAATACCTGCAAGACACTGTGATATGGGAGAATTAGATCAAAAAATATATAAATTGTGCATGAAGATTGAAGATAATATTGTAATTTAACAAAGACATGTAATGTTTTATACCCGTTTCCCTTCCCAATCCGTCCAAAATTGGACGGAACAAAATAACACTAAAAAACCCATCCCTTCCCTCCCTCCCACCTTCCCGTCCCTTACCTTTCCATCTTAAAAAAACTCAAGAACGCCCTTTTATTTATTTCCATTCCCCTCCCCTTCCATTACTTTAAAAAAAAACTCGAGAACAGAGCGTTCAAGTGTGTCTTATAAGACGTGAAAAATGAGCCTCTTCACCTCTATTTTGCAATGTAAAAGCGTGTCTTATAAGATGTTTTTAAAAAAACGTGAAATATTCATACTATTTTGTGTTTATAATGTATAATAATTTGTAAATTTGTATAATATTACAAAAACTATTAAGAAATAACATTATAGTAGAATCTTACGATCACGATCTTGCAAAGACGAAAACAATTCTGGGTAGGATCCCGATCTTGAAAACCTTGGTTTTTATTATTAATTATTTGATATGTTAGTGTGCGGGGTATTTTGTAAAGTATGTTTATATAAAGTGAGTGCTTTAATAAAATGTGAGGTGAGTAGTGACTATTAAAGGTGAAAGGCAAGGAAAAGTAAAAGGAGGTAAATGGTGATGTGACGTTGAGGTGAAAGGTGATGGGTGTGATCATTACTTCTAGTCTTATGTTGGTAGTAGGCGGTCACCACTGTCAAATCGGCGGCAATTCAATTTTCTCTCTCTTAAAACACTATTATGACCAAGTTAGTATAATAAGGTGGCTAAAAACATACGTTACAAAAACAATTTAATAAACAAAATTCATTGCATTTTAGCATGCTCCACAGCTCCACATCTTTGGATTGTTCTTTTAATGTGTGTTCGTTTAGTAATAATTTAGTGATGCTTAGTTGAAATGTATCGCAGTTACTTTTTATTATTGAGACTTTTATGTTGTATTTTGTGATTTAGTTAATTTCATGAGAAATTACGGTATGATCACTTTTATTTTCTTTCCACGTGACCAAGGTTTATAAAGTAAATTTAATTCATACAACCTGTGTATTTTAATTTTAATCAAGGATTATGCAATCATTGTTTAAACGAAGGCATGGGGTGAGGTTATCCCTAAAAAACTTGACTTACCTTGATGTTCTATCTTATATTAATCCAAGAGTGTTATGTAATAATTGTTTAAACAAGGGCCTCACGGGTGAGATTGTTCTTAAAAATCTTGACAAATGAGAAGATCACAAAATTAGGATGTAGTTGAACTCGGAGCCGAATGTTGCACAAACGAAAATTGAAGTTAAACATGAAGCTCAAGGTGCGAGAGTAACTGAAGTCAGATGTTGCTCAAGCTAAATCAAAATGTTACATAAGGTTAATGTTATTTGTAATCAGAATTTGTTATGAACAAGAATTGAGGGAATGCAAATATTATTCTATTCATTATAATGTAAGAGATACAAAAGGTATATATAGATAAATATTAGGGTAAAACCCTAGTAGCTAATTGGGCCATGGGCTTCTTATGGGTTATATGGACATCCACATAATATTATTCATAACACTCCCTCTTAGATGTCCATATTATTAATACGCTTTAGGAATGTTGCCTCATTAAAACCTTGTCGGGAAAACCCAGTGGGACAAAACCATGACTAAGGACAAAAGAGTGCAGTAGCGTATTGTCTCCTCCGATGACTATATCACTTGAGCTCTTTGAGTCGACGCATCCCAATGTTGTGACTTCGTTTCCTAAATGTTGAGGTAGGAAGTGCCTTGGTAAATAGATCCGCCAAATTGTCGCTTGAACGAACTTGTTGAACAATAATATCACAATTCTTACGTAAGTTATGATTGAAGAAGAATTTTGGTAAAATATATTTCGTCCTATCGCCTTGATATAACCTTCTTTAAGTTGAGCAATACATGTTGTGTTATCTTCATGCAAAACTGTTGGTATACTTTAGCCAAACACATTCTCGACTTGCTTCATGTATCGCTAGAATTTCGCATGGTTAGATGAAATCACGAGATCATCTGCTTAACTCAATGCCATGAATTTACGGTTCCTCCACTTGTAAATGCATATCCGTTTAAGATCGACCATTGTGAGAGTCGACATTATGGAAGATATGTAATCTTCTAATATAACTCAAATACCTCTAATCAAGATCCTATAAGATATGGACATCCATATTATAATTATCCATAACACTCCCCTTGGATGTCCATTTGAGGATTATGCCTCGTTAAAACCTTACTAGACAAAACCCATTGGGAAAAAATCTAGTGAAGGAAAAAGAGTACATACTTCCTTTATACGCTCGGGATGTTGCCTCATTAAAACCTTGCGGAAAACCACTGGGGACAAAACCGTGGTCAAGGGAAAAGAGTGCAATGCGTATCTTATCTCCCCACGATGATCACATCACTTAAGCTCATTGAGTCAGTGAAATGCACATTAAAGTGTCTTGATAGAATCACATGAATAAATATTCTTTACACGTTGTTCGCATATTCATATTACCATATGTCATACACCTCATGCAAGTATATCATCATACTTCATAAGTTATTCATTGCCAACAAATTCAAAGTGAATGATATATTATATCATGTATGACCACTAGCGAGAACTTCAATCGTTCCATATGCATTTTAGTATCACACTTTTAAATCCATATTGTGATCATCATCTTTATAAATCAAGGGGGTCTTTTCAGTATTACGTGACCTCATAAACATGAGCGTCATTTATCCATATAAATATATATTGCATCTTTATTTAGCTTTAATGATGCACAATGATTTCATCTTTAAGATCTTCAAATCATAAGCTAAGAAAAATTGCGTCTTTTGTTGCAAATTCAACTTTTATGCATTCAGTTGCCTTTGTAATCATAAAATCAAACTGTATGAAACTTAAACAATATTCAATTCTTGATCCCTTTATAAAGTTTCATAGGGAAACATAATTCCTTATTTGGCACAATACTATACACTAAGGCAATTATTAAACATTTGCCAAAAGCATGATTAATTTAATACAATCAAGTAGTGTTCTCGAGAACTTCTCTTACATGCTTTAAACATTAAAAATCACTAGCATGCTTCATGCATTTTATATTCTACAATAAAATCTCATATGAGCTCTATTCATTTATCATTTATCATTTAGACGCATATCAATTACTTATTATATTTCCAGACTTACTAAATACATTACTGGATCCACCACATGTGAACATGTATTAATGTATATGCATGATCATTTACAAGTCTTTGAGGGAATATGTGCGTGCCATCACTTATAACTTATGCATAATTTCATTTCACTTTCTCATAAAGACTGATTCATATCAAATAATTTTGCACAGTCATATGTACAAACTTCAAGTCCCAGTAACCATGTCTCATCACAAGAGACTTCAAACTTTCATTAGTTCTTTGCGTCTTTACATCTTTTGACCATTCATTTATACATCTGCACTTCCTGCAGGTATGCTTCCATGATCCTCACATGATTATAGCGCTATCTTATTTATTTACAAAATCATATATAATAGTACTATCGACGTCGATTTATTTCTTTCGATTCCATACTCTACTAGACATCATAATCATTTATTGAGATCTCATAATTTTTCACGTACCTGGGGTTTTCAATAACCTTCATGTCTAGTTTTTCTTTAAGAGACTATTATGGGGTCTTTTATTACCTCGATTCGACCATATTCATTTTACTGCTCCATTTTATCTCTTCATTCGAGGACTTTTATTTGGAATCGATTAGTCTATCACATTGCAGACGTGCCATAGACTCACTATCAATCATTGGTTTTAATGTTGGGACACACATTTTAATTGGAGCATTAGCAGCGTATGTATGATCTAGTCACTTTATTTAGGTCACAAAACTTGTCTGGCATCTACTAGATCTGGAATGTAAATTGTCCCTTGAACTTTAAGTTCATTTTCATTAGTGTGAGGATCAACATTTTTGTATCATAATTCATTCCATATTTCTCGCTGCTCATTCTCCCCTGAATGAATTATCAACTTCAACATCCCATGGTTGTGCGTTGTGGTGGATTTCCAATACAAGTTTCGCACATTTACATAAACTTTAATAAGAAACATATGGTTTGTGACCATAAACCATTTTATTGGGGAGTATTCATTAATCTTGTTGGCATGATGCGAATTCATATTCATATTTTATAACATGCCCCATAAGCTAAGATTTTTTTGTTCTCATAATTATTGGCTTTGCAATCAACTGAAGACGTTTTATGAACGTTTCAACAAAAGCAATTCGCGTATGAACTTGGGCTACATAAAGTTCAACACTTATTCCAATAATCGCCCAATACTTAGAAGTTTTCACCACCATTCTCAATAATACAATGTGGGAAACCGTGCTCGCATTTTATAAGTTGAGCTACTAATTACGCTAACTTTAAGTTGCGTATTTGATGATCATTTTGACGATGCATCGATTTTAAAACTCAAAATGATCCACATGGCAGATGTATAGGCATACATACATCCCCTTTATATTATTTCCGAAACTTCATAGGACAAAGTCCTTACTTCAATATGGTGATGGTATATTAACAATTAACTTTCATTGAGAACAATCATAACAAACAAATCAACCTTGAAGAACCCATGGTTCTTTTATACATTTCGCATCATTATTGACTCGGGATGGTCCAACCGGTCATGCCAATTAACACAACAATCTTGGCTCATAAACTTATACTTTATGACCACATGTGCTTCAATTGCACATTTTTATATATTATTATCAAAATATTGGCAACACATTTGGTTGCCAAATATATGTTTCAAATAGTTATTACGATTCAAAAACTTAACTATTTTTAACTAAATCAAATAAATATGTTTCATATTATTTATAACCTTCTCTTACCCAGGGTGGCATACATCTTTATTACTATTTCGCTTTGCCAGGTAGTATTTATGACGATGGTAAAATCACAAATATTATTAACTCAGTTATAATACCATAGAACAATCAAGATTAATTTACGTATCCAATTATCAAAGTATCCATGCTATTATTCATTTAATGGGCGAGGAAGAGTTCACATTATATTGATTTTAAAATCTATCTCTAAATTAAATGTCAAAACAAGAAAATCATACGCATACACATAATTAAGGCATGCATTACTAAACAATTAAAATGTTACATTAAACCAGATGATTATATACGATTGCATCGTTAAATCAAAACTGTCATATGATAACAAAGGAACTAGATAATAATCAACTCAAATTTATGTTAGTTGATACCTAAACTAATCACCAGTCAATATGTTTAAATCACATATCTCAAATTCTAATTAATATCACCTAAAAATACGGGTTAGGTGTCATAACAACACTTATATATGCAAATCGATAATCATAATTTTACACCCATTTGATTGAAGCATGCATGTAACTGATTGGAGCTATTGTTGACAGCTAGTTTAAGAAAATTTACAAACTTTAGTCAAAATAAATATGTGGCGAGTAACTTTCTAAAGAAGAGATCCCATTGTTTTGGTTCATATGTTCAAGAATTAATCCATCTTATGTTTCTTTTTGTATCTATAAAACAATAAACTTATTTTGGTCAACAATGTTAATCCTATACAGGCAACTAAATAGCACAACGTATAATCATCTTCTAAGTTGCAAAGATATAATGGTCATAATATAAGTGCATATCATATACATATATGATCGATAACCATTAATTATAAGGATTAATATGCAAAAGTATACAAACAATAACCATGTAATCACACAAATAAAAGATTTAGATGCCACAAGTAAATCAATCATTCCGAACCATAGATTTATAATTTGTGATAACTATTTAAGTTAATATTATTAAAACCCCGTAGGTCATACGTTTTATTAATAGGATATTTATAAAGACAAATAGATATAAACCCTAATGGACCCGAAGCTCACAAGCGGGCTTGGGCCAACTAAATATATCTAATAAATATTGGTATCTAAATAATTTGATAACAATAAATCACAATTTTAAACCTAAGGAAAAACAAAGTTTTCTTTTCAAATTTGGTAATGAGTTTTATAATAAATCCACGTATCTTATTTTAAGTTTAACATAGAAATAAAATCATATAAAAACTATCAGGTAAACAAATATCATAACCGATGTTTCAATAACATAGAACGAGCACAATAGAAGGGTTTCGACGTCTAGTGGAATACGAGAGAAAGAAAGCAATAACAAAACTTAGAGCGTCGCGATAACGTGTTATTAACAAGAATTGAGGAAATGCAAATATTATTCTATTCATTATAATGTAAGAGATACAAAAGGTATATATAGATAAATATTAGGGTAAAACCCTAGTAGCTAATTGGACCATGGTCTTCTTATGGGTTATATGGACATCCACATAATATTATTCATAACAGAATTAACTTTATTAAGTTTTATTTAACTACCCGTGTATTACACGGGTCTTAAACTAGTTAGTATAATAAGGCGGCTAAAAACATACGTCACAAAAACAATTTAATAAATAAAAACAGACACAATATTCACAAACAATTTGGTCGCTTGGGCGACCAAGTTTTCAGTTTTTTGGGTGGAGGACACGTTGGTTGCCTAGGGCATAAGGGGGACGCGTTCTCTTGGTCAACCGACCGAAGGAAAGACCGACTATTACGAGCAGTTTTAGCCAATAGGATTCATAGATTGGTTTAACTTACGTTTTAACAGCCTTTTAATCTTTACTCGTTTAGATTCGGTCAGACATTTAATTTAATAACTACGTTCGTTTTTTTCTCATTCAGAGACGGTTAAAAACTCACATCTTTTATCCAACAAGATGTAAAAGGAATGTTTTACCCAATGTTTTGAAACCCGGGTTTGTGATCGACCCGGCCAAGACACTGGGTCACCGGGTCAACCGGTTCAACCGCCGGGTCAACCCGGTTAGACCCGATTTTATGCATATGTCCAAACATCTATTTCTAATTGTCCAAACATAATGTCCAAACACTAGTTTTGCAGTGGAAAAAAAAAGCAAATAACCATTTTTCATGCTCTAAACAACAAATCAAATGCGACGAGGATATAAACTCGCGATAATTTTCTAAACAACCATAAATGCTACGGATTACATGTTTATACTTCAAAAGGCATAAATCCTACTAGATTACAAGTTTCATACTTTAAAGACACGATCCCACGAGATTTACAAGTTTATTTTTGAGGTTTAATATATTGTTGCCTTTCAAAAAATAAAAATAAAATAAAATAAAATAAAATAAATGATAAAAACCAAACCCGCCGGGTTTCAAAACCGGTTGACCGGGTCACTTAAAACCCGCCGGGTCTAAACGGTTGACCCGTTTTTTAAAACCCGGGTTTTTTGACCCATTTTTTTGTCCGGAACAGGTCCAACCGGTTAACCCGGCCGGGTCGACCCGGGTTTCAAAACATTGGTTTTACCACCTCTTAATGACTTTTAGCTCTATTTGCTCTCTTACTTAACTTTGTTAATTTAGTTTTTGTTTTTTTTTCTATGGCACTTCCTTTTCATTTTCTATTATATATCTTCACAACTTTTCATTTAGCATTGATAATAATAAGTTTCAAGAGAATCGTCGTTATTTTTTTGCTAAATAAAAAATAAAAAATATCATCAACGATGATGACAAAATTACTCAAACACAAAAGTCTTTGAAAACGATAATAATATATAACTGGGCAGTGAAAACGTGTCATGCGTATTTTGAGCATTAACTAAAAAAAAAATTGTTGAAAATATTTTTAGTTATTAGTTGACAATGTTAGGTATATTATAGAATATTTTACTTTTATCACAATCTTATTATCGTAAATTAATTGACAATAATAGTTTACAAAATGATGAAGATGTTTAGCAACATTTGAGTATAACCTATCAACAATATATGACTAATTTACGAGATCAAATAGCTACACAATGTTTTTTATTGTTTTGTTTTAATAAGTTTTATTGGCACGTTGCAAGGTTGTGTTAATTTTATGACTCAATTGTTTTATATAATGTTTAAAAACATTTATTTATCATAAGATTGAAACAGATTTATATCAATGTCATTCAGAGGTTAAAAAAAAAAAAAAAAAAGAAAAAAGAAAGAAAGAAAAAAAAAAGCGATATTGTTTATTTAGATTCAGACATTTACACTTTAGATTCAGATTCAAATATGTGAATCAGATTCAGATAAAGAACATCTTAATAAACAAACAACACCCAACAAAGAAACAATGTGATACACATAGTAGTTTTTAATTTAGAATTCTAAATTATGTTAACTAATGAATTATTTTGTTTTGTCTAGTTTTCACTCTTTTTTTTTTTTTTTTTGGTTCTGGTTAGACTTGATATTTTGAGTGATCTTGCCCAAAGAATGTCATACTGCTCGTGAAAACTTGATGTATTGTCTTATTAAATAAGAAATGTGCCAAGGATTAATCATTTTATTTTCGTAATATTTCGTAATAGTTATTGCAAAAGATTACTTTTTCCGTCTCAAAATAAAAATTCACATTCAAATTGCACAGAGTTTGAGAATATTCACTAACGATATAGTTCATAAATTAAATATCAATTGTACCACTAAAACTCAATTTGAATGATTGAAAGTTGAAACACATAAAGAAAAGTTATTTGAAACATTCTAAAATGAAAAAATGTTTTATTTTGGTGGGGTGAGCATAAGTAAAAAAGCCAAATTTTGCCAAAAAGAAGTTGGTCACTCAAATGCCTAAGGTTATGCATAGTCGTGACTTGGGTCATCGCCTGCCACATCAGCTTTATTTCTTCGATGATCGGACACGATCAAATTACCGCAGTTGATGACCGAGGTTGGTTTTTTTTTTTTTTTTTTTTTTTTTTCAAATGAACATAGTTTTTTGTGCAAATATCGGTCATAAATTCGACCGATTGTGGCTTTTGGTTTCCATCGACCGATGTTCAATCGATGTTCCACAAAGGCCTCGACCGACTTTAAAATCGGTCACCTTGGTCGACCGACCGATAATTCCCAGGCCACTATGATGAGCCTAAATGAAAATAATGGGTTAAACACTTATAGATTGGGCTGAAGCCCACGTTTATTCTTCCACCTCATACACATTGTTCTATAGCCCATATCCACTTGTTAAACCAACTGAAGTAGTTGATTTTTATTCACGTAAGAGCATCTTAATTATTAAAGTGGTAACAAATCATTTTTCAAATGACACCTAAGATGTTTTGGTTTTAACTATTCAAATCATTAAGATTTTTGTTTACACGTTCTTGTCTTGATGGTTTGTTAAGTCTAAAAATCGCTTCTACTCGTATGATATACTCTTTTTGTATCATATTCCATACATGAAACGCTAGTACCCTAATTTTTTGTTAAAAGGTTTATCTCGGCAGAGAAATGGCAAAGAGAAAAGACATTGATTGTGGTTTCAACATCATGGAGAAAAAACTAAGAATAACTTCATAATGATTATAGATGTCACCAAAATTGACAAAATTTGTGGATATATGAGGACAAGGCAAAAGTTCAATATAGAACCAAAATTTACCATAGATCCAATCAACCAATAATAGCCATTCATTTTTTTATTATGATAAACTTTCACCCTTTTTTAAAAAATTAAATATCTCACAAACCGTTAATCGTTACGCGATAAAAATTATACCATCGTGACGAGAATTAAATTATCTTTCAGAGATATGCACTACTATATATTTTAACCACTTTTTTTTTCAAAATTTGGTTAACAAAAATCATATATGATTTGTGAAAATCATATATGATTCAATTTTACGAATCACATATGATTTTGAGAATCATATATGATTGTAAAAATCATATATGATTCGTAAAAATCGAATCATACATGATTTTTAAAATCATATATGATTCGTAAAAATCATATATGATTTTTTCGGACGGAATTTTGAAAAAAATGTTTGTCGAAAATATGTAAAGTGCATATCTATGAAAGATAATTTAATTCTCGTCACGATTGTATTTTTATATTTGAAGATTTACCGTTTGTAAGATATGTTGTTTTAAAAAAAAAAGTGGAAAATGATTTTGTATTAATTTAGATAAAAAATGGAGGGTTATGATTAGTTCATTTGTTCTATGACAAATATGAGTTCTATATTGATCTCAACTCATGAGGACAATAGACAATTCTAATACACAAAGTGCCAAAACTTTTAATATGCATAGAATGTATGGATGAATGAATCGATATTGACATGGATCCACTAATTCAATTAAGAAACATAAAAATTATCAATAGGGCAAAAAGATTTATAGACCATCCCATTAATTTTTTAGAAAACACTAAGAAATAGAGAAGTTCAAATTCTACTTCCAGGAAGAACCTATTCTTATTTTGGATTAATTTATTGACATAGTTATTGGTTAAACTTTTGGTTTATGTGCCACTATAAAGATACCAAACTTCATATTCGAATGAACTAACTATAATAATTTCTTTAACCAAATTTACGGCATTGCCCTTAGGGTGCGTTTGGTAGAGAGAAATTCAGAGAAAAGAATTGAATTAGAGAATAGATTCTCAGAGAATAGAAATCAGTAGAGAATTTTGCTCAATTCTAATGTTTAGTAACAACAAAACAATTAGAAATGAAATTTTTTATTTAAATAATATTTTGTCTAAATAAAATTCTTAAAAATATTTAAAAATTATTTTAAAAAAAATATATCTTTTTTTTTTTAAATTTATTTTTAAAAATTTATGTACTTTCTTTAAAAAAAATTATTAAAAAAAACTTATTTTTTAAAAATATATTTACTTAAAAAAAAAACTTGTTTTAAAAATAATACTACCTCCGTCCCATAATAATTGTCCACTTTGCTTTTCCTAAGTCTTTTTTATTCAACTTTGACCAAAAATATTTTTGTTTATATAATATAATAATTGATGAAATATATATGAATGGATTCAGTTTTAAATGTATTTTCACTTGGTATAATTTTCACCAATTATTAAAATACTCAAAAATATTAACGGTCAAAGTTGAACCAGAAATACTCAAAAAAGTCAAACTGGACAATTATTATGGGACGGAGGGAGTATATTTTTTAAAATGTATTTATTTAAAAAAAAAACTTATTTTTTTTAAAAAATATTTTTATTTTTCCAAATAACAATTTTTTAAAAATATTTAAAAAAAATATTTAAAAAATTATTTAAAAAAATATATCTTTTTAAAATTTATTTTTAAAATTTATGTACTTTCTTTAAAAATTATTTAAAAAATATTTTTAAAAATGTTTTTATTTAAAAAAACTTGTTTTTAAAAAAATGTTTTTAAAATGTATTTATTTGAAAAAAATTATTTTTTTAAAAATATTTTTAAAAAATTATTTTTAAAAATAATTTGTTTACATATATATTTTTTAAAACAAAATCCATTATTTAACAAAATTATAGTTGTAAAAAAAAAAAAAAAAAAATCAAAATAATAATAATCCATTTCTCCAATTTCTCCACTGAAATAAGGGAAATGGAGCTACCAAATTACACTACCCAAGCTCTCCATTTCTCCATTTCTTCCAAATTCTCCGCTTTTTCAATTCTCAGATCAAACAAGAGAAATGGAACCATTTCCATTCTCTTGCCTCAATTCCCGCTACCAAACACACCCTTAAGATATTTCCCAAAGAACTTCGGGGGTGTTTGTTCAAGCTAACATGTGGCTTATGAACTTATTTGTGTTTCGGCTTATATTTCATAAGCTTAAATTTTTCGGCTTATTTTGAGACTTGTGGGCTTATATAAATTTATCATGATATAATAAATTTATATAAGGTCATAAGTCTCAAAATAAGCCAAAATATTAAGGCTTATAAAATATAACCGAAATTAAATAAGCTCGTAAGCCCACGTATAAGCTTAAACAAACACCCCCCTTCGACCTAAATATTATTCAAGATTTCTAATACATCCACTCTCAGATTGTCACTTAACAACAACGACATCAACTCAATCTTAAAGGTAAGATTGAGTTCGTTTAAAAAGATTTAACGTTTTTGTAAAGGAGTGAGATCGTCACATGTTAATTTCAACATGACGTTTGATGTTAAATGCTAATCACATAAATATGACGAATAAATAAAATTGTTAACTCACAAGATCATCTGCAATGTGAACTTTTATAAAGATTTGATACTAGTTCATCAAGTCATTAAGATAGCTTCTTGTATCGAGGATAATGACTTAAATGACCAAAGACTTGATATTCATCAAGCATTTGAAGCTTTACTGAGATTAAGTGGTGATTGATTTTCTATCCAAATACGTAGTGTCCGCCCTTCTTGTAATCTTTCATAAAACCCTACACATATGATATATCATGTTGACATCAACATTAGAGGTTTTAAGATGATTTTAATAACGACAACACGATGACGGTAGGGGTGGAAACGAGCCGATCCGTTCGTGAAAAGCTCGAGATCAGATCGATAAAAAGCTTGAACGAGCTGAGCCTAAATGAGCTCGAGCCCGAGTTCGAGCCTAAGTTTGGGCTCTTTTAATAATCGAGCTCGAGTCCGAGCTTTATATATAAAACTCGTTTAGGCTCGCGAGCCTAAACGAGCCCTAAAAAGTATATTCAGTATATATATTTTCTATACATATAACCATGTATAAACGAGCTTTAAATAATAAACGAGCTCGAGCTTAGTTTGAATAACTAGCTTTCGAGCTTTATTTTATTCAACACATTATATAAGTTAGTCGAGTCCGAGCCGAGTTCGAGCTTTTGAAAATTTTCACGAGCCGACCACAAGCTTTAAATATGAGACTCAAAATGAGGTCGAGCCCAAGCTCAAATTTTATAAAGTTAAAAAAGCCTAGCTCAAGCTCCTCCAGCAGCCAGGCCGGTCATTTGTTTCAATTCAGAACGACGGGTCTTGTCAACAAAGATAACTAACTTTCATCAAAGATATGTGGGCATTGCAACCAACCGAATCCAATTAAAAATCAAGATTTTAAATATCATAATAATGATCAACAGTAAAACCTAAACGTCATATAGCATGTTATATAGTCAATTATAATCAACTATTTTTTTGACCAAATTGGTATAGAATGTTGGAAGAAAATAGCCTATAGGATTTGAACACAAGAGACATCAGAATCCATTTTCACAATTTAATTTGTCGTGGAAGAATAAAGCAATATCCCTTTTTCTAAATCTTAAAATATTAAGGCCGTTCAATTATTTTTGCTTTTGTTGGTGGTGGTCTTTTTTATACAACTACAATGAAAATGGCTTCGTTTTTTAATCGATGGTGAATGTTCAAATTTGTTAAGCTAATTTAGTGCTAAATGTTATTTGATTAGGATTTGAAAATTAATTATAAATTAATTTAAGCCAAGAAACTTCGCTGATAATGAAGTCAGCGAGCAACCCTAACAAAATTCAAGTTAGAGGCGTCGTTAAGGAGTCGAAGATAACTTCAAGACACACTCTCTAGCTGATAAGGAGTCAGCTAGTATGTAGATGAAACTGAAACTGGAGGATAAATGTTCACCAGGGGTTGACAATAACTTGATGAACCTATTTGCTCTCTGATAATCCAACAAAACATAGCTCGAAATTATCTCTGTAGATGTTTAGGCGGGACTTTTCAAAAATGCAAAAGAGCATGATAAAGTGTGTTTTGGATAAAGTGCATTTCGGATGAAATCAATCAAGTACGAGTTAGTGAAAAAGCAGGGAATAGTTGTGAAAAAGCAGGGAATAGTTGTCAGAACTGTTCACTAAAGCAAGGTTGTTGTTGTGTTTTCAAGAATAGAAGCATTTATTGAAGATGTATTTTTCAACTAAATGTTTGACACGTCCCAAGAACCTCACATGTGATATGACTGATATCCTCGTATTCAACTATATAAAAAGAATGTTAATCAGAATAAATGCTTACAACTTCCATATTTATTGAAATAATTTAAAAGTACATTTACTCTTTTTGAACTCGTCTTGATCCATGATCCCAACAGCAACCTCGGAGTTCACTTTCAAACTTATTCCTTCTTAAGTTTGTTTGATCATAGAGTATTTATATTGTCATTCAGTTTGGTGTTAACTCCGTATAGCACTTTGTATTCTTGATTTATTCTAATAGGAATTATAGATTAAAAAGTTAACCGTTGTATTTGCCTTTAAAACCTTTTATATATTGTTTCTGAAACAAGCCAATGAATTGAGATCTACAAAATTTAATAATCTCAATTATAAAGAATGGTAATGTATTTTACATAATGGTCTTGTTTTCTAAAGTTTGAAATATAGAATACGTATTAGTTATATGCGATTATGCATGCATGCACAAATGCCTGTGATATATTTCTTCATGAATTATGTTAATAAAACATGTAACTCGTCGTTTAAATTTGCTAAGCAGGCAAAATTATCGAAATATCGTTACTTTTTAAATCACACTTACCACATTTAGGAAACTTACAACTTTTCCTAGTGAGAGTTGTAACTCAAAATGAAGGCGGTAACAGTAATTCAAACTACGGTAACAGCAATTCAAACTAATTACAGTTAGCTAATTAACATCGTATGAATTTGTTGATAGTTTATGATGTAACGAATTCTTTTGTCCTGTTTGAATTGATAATGTTTCGGGAAATGTATGTTTGCTATTATATAATAGGGTTAATTGATTGAAAATGTATCATATTTGTCATTTTTTTGTTATTGTATGTACTTAACTTTTTTTCTTTTTTTATTATATGTACTGAACTTTCAAATTTTGATTATTATGTGTATTTTGTGACCATTTTACCTTTATTTTTTTTCAAATTTTGAAAGGTAAAATGATCATTTTACATGACTGAATAGTCACAAAATAGTAAAATACACACAATAATCGGAATTTGAAAGTTCAATACACACAATAAAGAAAAAAATCAATACATACAATAACAAAAAGTGATAAATATGATACATTTTCAAGTAATTAATCATGTATAATACGTCAAAACTTGGTGACGTACATATACACCTTCAATTGACATGTAAAAAACATGATTAATTAGTATAGATTCCAACTTCCATTATCAGAAATTATTATACAGCTTTTAAACCCATATACGAGTACTAGTTATTTTATTGTAATTAGTTCTAAAACCTTTTGGCCTTTGCATAATGGGCAAATCGCACAAAAAGGTATCAAACTTGTCTTTAATTTCAATTTAAGGTACTCAACTATTTTTTTCTCAATTTAAGGTATCCAAGTTATTTTTAGTTGCAATGTTAGAAAATTGACAGGTTTCCAGGTCACAAGTATATAGTTAGCAGGTTACCCACATCTCCTAAAACATGACTTGCTATTTTCCGGCAACTTGCTCGAGTTCGGATAAATTGATTTTCAATTTAAAACTGAAAATGTCATTATAAACCAAAAAAATATTTTACGATCAATTTAATCCAAAAATATCATTAGATGAAAAAATCAACCTTTTTAGAACATCATACCTGATGGTTTGTAAACTTCTAAATCAATGGCTCGAATTGATTATCGATTTGGACAAAGAAAGATTAAATCAAAATTAAAATCAACAAACAGTTGGTGTGTTGATTAGCTTATTTAATGAGAGCTTTAAGAAGGATCTTCGTAATATGCGTTGGTGTGTTTTTACGAATCGAAATATGAAATAAAGACATCTTCTTTTATGAATTTTGTAGTCTAACAGTTGGTGTTTTTGTGGGGAACAAGAGAAAAAAACAAAAACACTTTTATATAAATTTTTGAGATAAATGTTTTGACGTGAATCATATAAAACGGAAGGATTTTTTTTTATTTGGTTACGAATATAGTGAAGATGTGTATATTAGAATACAAATTAAAGTAAAACGAAAAATGTAAGTTTTGGCCGGAAGTTGGCCGGAAGTTGGTTGAGGAAGATGAAGTATGATGATGGTAACTTGTAACCTTTTGTGTAGGTAAAAACTTCCAGACATTGCAATCAAAAATAACTTTGATACCTTAAATTGAGAAAAAAATAGTTGAGTACCTTAAATTGAAATTGAAGGTAAGTTTGATACCTTTTTATGCGATTTGCCCTTGCATAATAAATATCGGTAAGATATTTTTGTCTAAGAAACTATAGAATTTATTCTAACTTATCACATGGACACATATTATTAATGATCATGAGATATTTGTCACAATTGGATCCAAAACTCTTTACTTAACTCTATTTTGTAATTGCTTTTACTGACTTCTTGCTAGTTTTAATATAATCCAGTTGTTCCAAAAAAAAAAGAAAAAAAGCAATCATTGCTAGGCAAGCAGATTGATATTGGTGAGATTCATTATCGATATGTAATCCACAAATTTTCCAACTTGTTTTTTTTTAACGACAAAAAATAAGATTAACAAAAACTTCAAAATACAAGAGTTACATTGGCTACAAAAATGCCAACTAAACTAATAGGATACACTATCTCACTATTACTCAATACATGAGATAAAAACCTATCCTAAAGTAAAAAAACAAACAAGACCGAAGTTGATACATAAATGACTTTGAAAGCTAAAGAATACAAAAGAGCTCGACCAGAAAAACTTCTTCACAACCCACATGAAAAGCTTGAAAAATACCCAACTTCCGACTATCAACAAACTCTGTCTTCAAAACTAAAAACCCTTGTACAAGCTAGACAAACACCCAACAACCAACTAGCAACAAACTTGACTTCAAAACTAACAACCTTCTAAAAAGCTCTTGAAAACTAGTTTATATAAAACAATCAAAATCAAATAAGGTAACTAGTTTTAGTATAAAGACAAAGATGGAGACAATGTTAACATGATCATCTAACTAGATAGTATTATAGTGCTACAAATAGTTATGAAATACACCAAATAACAAGTATTCATTCACATTAATCATTTTGGCCCTACACAATGAGTTTCTTAGAAGTGGTATAGGATAGGCATTGGCCAACTTTCAATCCAGTACAACAAATGTGGCAAGCTTCGGTGGAAGGAGTAGCAAAAGTGGAAGGTCAACTCTACAGAAGGATTGCACATTCCTCAAACTCAATCCAACATCTTTTCAATATTTAAATACACTTTTGATTGTTTCTATTTATGTATTTTATAAACGAATAAGAAAAATGATGTTTTTTCTTCTTAATCTTCTTACAAGAATGGCGAGTTTTTGACTAAAATGTAAGCTGTCTGACTGAACAACGATCTCACTTGACCATATCTTTAGTTACCGGAAAATGTATACTTAATAAGTGTCTGAACCACGAAACTTTGAGAGATAGTTAAGAGTCATATCAATAGATGGAATCAGAAGACGTGTTATTAAAATATTTATATATTATGCATTACATGATTTTTAATATACTATATTAAATACGATAATGCATATTAGTCTAATTATTAGAATAATTGACGGAACTTGAATCCACAACATCAGATTGAAAATATCATTCTCTCCACAAACACCACCAAACTAAAGGTACATGTGTTATATTTTAGTGTGATTAGCCAAGTAGGGTTTGATAGAACACAACAATACACAATATCTCCTTGACAAAGATTGGTTTGTGCTAAGTAATATGAGTTTCGGGTCTAGAAATTGTGGAAGCTAAGCATAATTCATTGTGGTTTACATACTCCATATTTTCTTCTCGTGACATCTTGTTACCGTTTATCCTTTGTCAATCAAGTTTATTATGTCCGAGTTTATGGTTGCATTTCTTATAGTTACAATTAAACAACGGAAAAATATAACATGACTCGTTCTTAGAAATAATACTGTAACAGTAAGCACGTTAAACGGATACAATGTAAGATAATCGATTTTATAAACAAAGTTCTAAACTAATTGCGCTACAATGAAACATCAAAAAAGTGTGAATTACACCAATTTCGACTAAAAAGTCATTAAAAGTGAAATGAGCATTAAGCCCTTTAATTTAAATTGTTAGTAGAAGATCATTTGAAGAGAAGTATCATAAAGTTCATAAGGCATATTCTCGCAAAATATAATAAAATTATAATATTAATTTCTAGTTCATAAAGTGTGCATTTGTTTGTTGTATGTATTCTACATATCAACACATTTATAAGTTCTATTGCACCTCTCAAAATCACCATGTCACTATCATAATCGATCACCATTCGCCATCACATTTTCTAGCCATTCGCCGCGCCTTGCAAGCGTTAAAAACCGCCATCGTTTTTGCAACATTACCCTACTTGGAATCATTCCATTCAACATGAATTCTCGACCATCGAACTAAAACATTTATGCTTTGACGGCAAATATATTGGTCAAAAGTATTTGAGATTTCGAATCACTTTAGACTATGATACCTTATGTAAACATGTGACAATTGATACATACGTTTATGGACATTATTTCATTGTTTTTGCAAAATTTCATTTATGTTTTTATTTTGTGTCATTACTTTATTAGATATGACAATGGTGCTATGAATGTTAGGTTTGACATATATTGGTGGAAGAAAACATGCAAAAGTTGACCATAGAGTAAAAAAAAAGGTCAAAATAGGCATAATGAGTAGTTAAAATTGAGCATGAATAGAAATGGTATATTCGAAAGAATAAACTTCCACTAAATAGCCTCAAATGCAGTAATGAGTTGATGGTTCTCACCAAGAACTCATTCATGGACAAATTAGGCCAAGCCCAAGAGGCTACTAATCCCTAGCCATTAACACCACTTAAATCATTATTAGGCTAAATAGATTTTTTTTTTTTTAAATGATCCATTTGTACATCAAATAAACGAAATATTGTTTTTGGCGTTCACTATCAAATAAACGTAAATATTGTTTTCAAAAAGTAATGACAATGCCTGAACATAAAAACAAGTTATCTATCTTATTACTATCAGGTAAAAAAAAAATAAAAATAAAAATAAAGATAAAATTAATTGATTAGAGAGTTTTCCGATTTAACAATGCCTAAATGAAATATACTAGTTGAATTGAACTAAAAGGCATCTAAAAGGCATAAAAATTTAGTTAATCTATATTACATATCTATATTTATACTACATATAATATAATAGAAAAGCAGTCAAAGTTGAAAGTTGAAAAGTTGAAAAAAATTTAAATTGATTAATGGAGAGAGAAATGCATAGTGTAATTAAAACTCTTATTTAAACATTACATTACTTAAAAATGCAATAATTTATTCACATTATACAACCAATTAAAAGCACATATACCAAATTAAAAACAACCAACTAATACACCCTTTACTAAAAAGTATAATAAAATTTTCATAACATACAATTTAAATAAGCTACAACATAATCCAAAATATAAAACAATTAAACACACTAATTAATGTTATTTTTAAAACACCCTAAAATGAAAAGTACATGTTATTATACACATTATACAAATTAATAAAACATACGAAACTTCATACAAGCTAACAAGTTGATGGTACATATACTTTTGAAAACCGGATCAACGTGTTCAACCGAGAACCGGTGTCGCCACAGGTTCGGCTAACCAATTAAAGCCATCCGAAAATGAACTAGAGAGGACCCGTTGAAACCGATACAAATTGGTGAATCATGTCTCATCGAGATCTATTTATCCGGTTAATCGTCACAGGGTATCCGCCGCCGAAACGCACGGGTACCATGCTATATATACTATATATAAATGAAAAACCAAAAAGTAAAAAGTGAAAAGTTGAAACTAAAAGATGAAATGTTGAAGACATATATTTCATAAGGAAACTATTAATACACATAGAAAACCGGGTTGACCCGGTTTAATTTGACATGTTTTCGACCCAACCTGTCGGGTTGACTCAGTTTAAATGGACATGTTTTTTGACCGGAATGGTTCAACCGGTTGAACCACCCGGGTCGAACCGGGTTTCAAATTTTACAAAATTATATGAGAAATGATGAAGTAGTTGTACTTGTGGAACCTGTGACAAATTTGAAAAAATGAGAGACCAAGTAATTGTAGTTTTTTGTTGTTTATTTTGCTTTTACACATGTACTTTGTCTTTTGTATAATGTTATTTTGAAAATTGTTGGTCTTGCACCACTTAAGGGACTAAAATATATGAATCGTCTTTTAAAAGTTACTCCATATATTGCATAGCTCTTTGTCCAGTATATCAATAATGTTATGTAAGTTTATTAGAATCACAAAAATTAAATAGTATTGTTATCTTTAGCGATAATTATTTGTACCCTAAACAAATAGCTTCGAACAATGCTTAAATATCTATGCAAATTGATAGTACAAAGTAATCTTATTATGGTGATAATCTGTAAGGTTACAAGTTTAAAAGCCACACACCAAATGATAAACGCTACACATGTAAAAAAAATAGTTATCACTGCCTAAATTACCGACAAAGCAAGAAAAAGCGGTCACACACGTTGGCTATACCTCTAAACTACAATATAATATTGTCAACTACATAATACCGTTGCTTTTTATAATGCTTGAATCTATTATTAATAAAATCTTAATAACTTAAAACAATCATATTAGAAAATATACTCCTACACTTAGATCGACTCCACATAATTTTCTTGAAAAATGTATATTTCTGTTGCTATGCACCACGCATCAGAATTATAGTTATTCGAAAATGATTCTCTAACGCTACAAATACATTTTGTTGAAAGAAACTTATGGCTCGTCGGAATTTTGCAGAAAACTAAACACCACTGCCGCTAGGCGCGGGTACTCGTCTAGTTAAGAAAAAGCATATTTATTTAAAATTTAAAACTAAAAAAGTTAATAATATTGTTAGACTAAAATAACTTTACATATATAACTCAATTGAATCTCTTAAGTATTTAAATATCTAATTAAGATTTAAACATCTAAATTTCTTCATTTTTCACTTTCTCCATACCCATATATACATAAAATGGAATTGCACGCATAAATTAACGATAATATACACCGTTGCAGCTATGCGCGGTTAATCGTCTAATTTGTTTAATAGGTTTATAAAAATTTAATTAATTAGTGGTTTCTATAAATAAAAAGATCTATTATATCATTAAGTTGTTGGAAGCTATGTGCATGTGAAGACTTGATGTCTTGGTCCGTTAATATAACTCTTTAACATAAAATTTGCCTAGATCATTTTCACTAGAATTGACAAGCAATATGATTAAAGGTAAAAAGTAAGCCAAATAAGTTATAATGGTTATGATGAACACTTTTGTGAAACACGAATTAAATTGTAGGGTGCAGAAACAATGCGTCTTGGAGTTATTAGAACATTTACAAATATTGATTGATTACATACCATTGAAAAAAAGTTGGATTGAAATGTCACATATCTATTCTAGTATTGATATACTTATTTTCTTGCTCATTGGAATCTTGACTTGGAAATTGAGGTTTGGGTGTAATATTTTCTTAAATCGTGTATGTTTATTTTTCGTATAAAGTATTTTGACTTTATAGATGCTTGGATATCACGAAATTATTATTGGAATAATTCAATAAAACATTTAGTTTCTAGGCACAAGAAAACTAAGCAGAAACAAGAGGAATTGTATGAAGTTTCGTATGTTCAAATGAGACAAATAAATCTATTAAATAAACAATTTATTTTAACAGTTAGGAGTTAAAGTTGGTTAAAAAATCACAGTCACAATGGGCGGGAAAAACTGGTTACCAACTTGGAGCACCAACTATACCATTTTGGTCTGGGTGCTGCCTCGAACCCCACTGGGGTCGTTGCCCCTTGACCTCGCAAGGGCCGCTGCCCCTTTGACCCAGCAAGGGCCGTTGCACCTTAACCCATGCGTTTTTGTCTTGGTGAAAACATATTAGTCTAAATGAGTGTGCACTCCATACTTTTCTAACTCGTATTCGGACATAATATAAAATCTCATCAATCTTTAATAAATCACAAATACCTAAAATAGTTGATGACATTAAAATTACCAACATCCGTTATTCTCTACATAGGTATATCATATATGCATGCATATTATATAAATATTTCAATGAGCTTAATACAAAACACATGTTTGAATTTAGGTTCGCTTAAAAATTGACAGTGTGTACAAACACCATAATTATCTCATTCCATGCATATATTCTGCAAACACAAATATATAATGCACATGAAGTTACGAAATTTTAATTAATTAATAATTTCTGGTAACTAGTGTAAAATCAAATTTTCAGGGCTAAAAAAAAAGCCTTATCCATCATGGTGGGAACAAAATGAATGTAACTTCCGTTTTTAGAAAGTTTAAATCATAGCTTCGAAAAGCCAAACTAATGGTCGAAAAATCACCACCATCGATCTATGATCATCTACCACCAATCGCCGCATCGCTTTAACTTGCCTTGTATCGACAGGAAGAACATATATTCTCTTAGTTTTTGGCTCATCATGTTGTGTTGGAACAATACGAATCATCAATATTTTTAACGTCTAGAAAAGCTATTTGACTATCTTTCACAAGCTACCTAGCTTGTGATTCCCTCTCCACTTATTACGATTGTAGTTTATAAAACCATTTCGGATTACTTTAATGTACGAACGGGATCTATGTATTTGTCAACAAGACGGCAAGAGTTGGTCCATTTGTTTATAAAAAGTGAATTATCAAATTGTCGATAGTGACACGAGTGTTTAGGGAATGATTAAAGGTTCGATATGGCTTTTAACCTGTGCTTAAGATTTTTGTAAATCTTCTAGTGGAGTAATTCTTTCGGAGCGACAAAAACATGATGCAAATCATGCATCTATATGATTCTAAAATTAGATGTAAACGTAAGAGAATAAAGTTAACGTTTCTTACATATTCGGTTAACGACCACAAAAGTGCCCTAGTGGTACACAAGTTACATGATGTTCTCTGAAAAAGTTAGAAGGCGTTCAAACCTTATCAGATACATATTTGAAAGTGGTTAAGGAAAGTGTAAAAATAATTACGGGGTTATCTCAGTTAACTGTGTACACGTAAATAAAATATGCCCCTTATGCGTATAACAAAGACAACAAACTCAATCCTGACGGGGCAGGGTATGGGGGAGATAGAATGCAGACAGATTTTACCCTTACCCCAGAATATACCCGGGAGTAGGGAGACTGCTTGCAAAGAGACCTCCGGCAAGTGCAAGTGTGTGGGTGAGAGAGCAAAGAAAGGAGTGCAAGTGTGAGCAAAAACGAAGAAAAGCAGACAATAGAAAGAAGGCAAAGCAAGCAAACACGCATATAGAGCAGATAGGCAGGAAACCGACAAGCGAACAAAAGAGAAAGCAAAGCAAACGCTGCAATATAGCACAGAAAAAGGGCAAAAGAGGCAAGGGGACACGGAAAAAAGCATAAGCAAACAAGCACATAAGCAAAAAAAGCAAACAAGCCAAAGAACAAAAGCACCAAGAAAACGCACGCAAACCTAAGGAAGCAGCACAAACAAGGCAGAGCAACGCAAAGGGCCTAAGGCTAAGGCAAAGCAAACAAAACAAGAAGGCACCAAAACAAGGAAAAGCTATGGGGCACCAAAATAAAAACGTAGAGGGGCAAGGAAACAAAGAGACGCCTAAAAAGCTTAAACGCAAAAACTACCTCAAACCCACAGAAAACCTAGCTCGAGCTACCCACAAATCCTAATCCTATCTCTACACGCATTCCTATCTCAGATCATGTCCTCGGACAAGAGAAGCTCTTTCATGTCAAGCTTAAGTCTACCATCCCATCAGAGTTTGGGTCTACCCCTTCTCATACCGTCTACTAATAGCGCTTCGACTCTTCTTACTGGCGTTGATTGAGGCATTCTCCTAACATGACCGAACCACCTCAACCTTTCTTCTCTCATTTTCGAGATTATAGTTTCGACTCAAAGTTTACTCAGAAAACTCCGTTCAAAGTCATGTCAAGCATGGTTTTACTATAAGTCCACCTTAGCATTCTCAGTTCCTCCTTACACGTACAAGAAGAACCTTACTCGTTTATATACGGTAGTGAACACTGAAGAAGGAAATCTAAGTTAACCCGTCCTTTTTACTTACAAGAAAGTAAGTTTAGTTTGTTATTTCCATGATAGTCCATCACTCGTAACAATTAGTTTGGTAAGTTTGGAGACATGCATTGCGCTGTAACAAATAAGTTTAGTTGACAATGAAAGTAGCCATAATAAGTTATTTTACACATCATTTTAAAACAACAACGCACATCACCTCAATAACGCATGAGTGAATTTGCGTTAGTGAATAATGCTAACGTCGAACTCCATTGCCAGGGACGGAGCTCGAAAGTTTTATTAGTGGGTCAAACTGTAACTTATTAATTTTGGAGGGGGTCAAATTATTAAATAATTTTTTTTTAAAACTAGCACAATGTAATCACACTAAGGACGCAAAAATTTAGGAGAGCCAGGCCTACCCCTGCCCTAAAGAAGCTTCGTCCATGTCCATTGCGTATGTCTTTCGAGACATCATTAAAAGTTCTCAACAAAATGATTTGTTGCTTTTTCAAATTCAAAAGATCTTATTGCAAGAGACTCTTGTTATACATAAAAACGATAAACGCTTCATGTGCATGATTCTCGAATCCTAAACTTTAAACTCGTAGTTGATCTTCTTCATAGATTCAAGAAAAAGAACGATCAAGGCCGTTTCAGTTGCGAGAAATGTACAATAACAATTCAAGGAGAAGAAGGATAACAACAAAGGCGACCTGTTTTTCTTCTAATCATCGCAGCGTGATAGATAGACACTCATATAGAAAACCCTAAAAAATTATTGGTGCCTACATTTAACCAACAAAAAGATTAATACGATGGTAATAAATAAAATTTATTTGGGCCTAAACACAATTATACATAACCACTTCAGTGCAAACTAAGTTTATATTTTTGTTGTTTACTAATGACTTTCAAAATTCTTAAGTTTTTTTTTACTTCTTTTTTTCTTTGGTCATCTTGGTTTTCGACTCGACATTGCGAGCCGACTAATCTCAAGATGACCATCTTTTTTAAGGGCCCGAAGTCGGCACAGGTAAACCTTCATGACCACAAAAGGATTAATTTTCTCCCTGTCAGATTCGAACCCTGACCTCCTCTTTAAAAGGCTGGTATTCTTTTCGTAAGGTCACGCTTGCGTTTTTCTTGTTAACAAGTCAGTGTAATTTAAAACACATCACATTGTCATCCTATTTTCATAACAGTAATCCACATTTCGATGTTTCAAAGTTCAAACCCTTTTATTTTCGTTATCTTCATAAAGTAGATTTTCATGCATGTGGTTGAAAATATTTTACAATATTTGATGAAACATTATGGCTGGTGCAAACAGCTTGGTTGACTTTATGCCACCTGCCAGTCTGCCACACACGGCACATTCTGGGTACATTCGATCTTGCCTTACAAACGTAAATGAAACACTGAACGTAAAAGCTAGTATTTAAAGTACATAAATTCTAAAGTTTATCTAGCACATGTATTTATGTTCGGTCCACAGTTTAGACATTGATCAAAATTGCAGGTGACAGATAAACAGGTTCGATACCAGAGAACTGTTGGATTACATTTAATCATTTGTACTGTGTATGATTTCTTTGAAGCTTGCATGTCAATATGTTACTTGTATATATATGCTAGTAATGATTATAGAGAACTAGAGAAGTGTATTTTCGAAAATGATATCCTTTAGACTTAGTTCAAGTGTCTAAAGTGTTTAATTCAAATAAATTTTGGCCATTTCGAAGTAAATATTTATGAGAGGGTTCATAATTTATTTTCCTAGCCTTCGGCACAAGAAAAGACCTACTCGTTTAGATATACAACACATTGTACTGATTCAACAAGGTTTTAACTATATACATACTAATTGCTATGTTAAAATAACTGCATCAGAATTATTTTATGAAATTCGCGTGATGGATGGGGAATGACAAATAATAGAATCATTTTTAGGTTAGCGAAAGCACCAATCTTTTGCACAAAAATAGTTTTATGAAAATAAGAAAAACTGAAATCGCGTTCAAATATGTTTTTCTATGAGAAATCTTCAAAATCTAAAAACTACTAATTAATATATCAAAGTAAAATTACGAGTCACACGTTTATTACATATATTTTCCATGTTTTCTTTTTAACCTGAAACCCCTATTCACTTCTTCAAATTAAAAATACAAAATTAAATAAACTCATTTGTAGAGATTCATATTTATCTCATAATTCTTACAACAACAACAATAATAATAATAATAATATTTTCACAAGATTGTAGCTAAGACTTATAATTTATATAAAATAGCACTTAATGAACTTATTATTTTCATATTTATACATATTTAATGATTATAATTATAAAAGATCGTTAAACATGAAATGTTTGATATTAATTAATTGTTGATTTTTCACTTAAAAGGTTGTTATTAGCAAAAACCTAATAATAATAATAATAATAATAATAATAATAATAATAATAATAAATTTTTCAAAACAAAAAGTTAATAAAAAATACTCCTTTAATTAAACACGCCTCCTAAAAATAAAACAATTTGTATATATTTTCCATTAAGTTTAAGTCAAGAACTTCACTCCATTTAGTATTTTGACCGTTCTCGCCAATTACCAAAAACATTGAAACGTATAAGTCATCACATAAATTTATGGTTTTGTTGATGACGCCATGCATGGCACTGAAATTTTTTCAAGTAATTCAATTACATTAAAACCACAACTACATTTAAAAATACTAGACGAGTACCCGTGGGCTAACGACAACGGTGTCTAGTTTTCTACAAAAAATCCCGACGACCCATAAGTTTCTTTCAACGAACTGTATTTATAGCGTTAGAAAATTATTTTCGAATAATTATAATCTAGATGCGTGGTTGCATAACAGCAGAAATATACCGTTTTAAAAAAAATTATGTTTGAGTCGATCTAAGTATGAGAGTATATTTTTAATAGGATTGTTTTAAGTTATTGAAATTAATAATAGATTCAAGCATTACAAAAAACAACGGTATTATGTTGTTGACAATATTACATTGTAGTTTAGAGGTATATCTAACGTGTGTGACCGTCTTTTCTTGTTTTGTCGGTAATTTAGGCAGTGATAATTTTTATTTTTTTTACATGTGTAGCGTTTTTCATTTGGTGTGTGACTTTTAAACTTGTAACCTTACAAATTTGATATCTCCATAATAAGATTATCTTGTACTATCAATTTGCATAGATATTTATGCATTGCTAAAACCTATTTGCTTGGGGTACAAATAATTATCGCTAAGGATAACAATGCTATTTAGTTTTTGTGATTCTAATAAACTTACATAACATTATTTATATACTGGACAAATGGCTATACAATATATATTAACTTTTAAAAGACGATTCATATATGCTAGTCTCTTAAGTGGTGCAAGACCAACATTTTTTAAAATAACATTATACAAATGAGAAAGTACATGTGTCAAAGCAAAATAAAGAACAAAAAACTACAATTACTTTGTCGCTCATTTTTCCAAATTTGTCACGGGTTCCAAAACTACTTCATCATTTCTCATATAATTTTGTCGGTAACCCAGTTCGACCCGGGTGGTTCAACCGGTTGAACCGTTCATGTCAAAAAACAGGTTGATTTAAACTGAGTCAACGCAACAGGTTGGGTCGAAAACATGTCAAATTAAACCGGGTCCACCCGTCGAGTTTGAAGCGTCACGGGTCGGTTTTCGATGTGTATTAATAGTTTTCTTTTGAAATATATGTCTTCAACATTTCCGCTTTTAGTTTCAACTTTTCACTTTTTAATTTTTGTTTTTCCTTTATATATAGTAATAACAGGGTACATGCGCGTTTCGGCGGCGGGTACCCTGTGACGATTAACCGGATAAATAGATCTCGATGAGATCTGATTCACTTGTTTATGTTGGTTTCAACGGGTCTTCTCTGGTTCGTTTTCGGATGGCTTTAATTGGTTAGCCGAACCGGTGGCGACACCGGTTCCCGGTTGAACACGTTGGTCCAGTCCAATCCGGTTTTCAAAACTATATGTATCATCAACTTGTTAGCTTGTATGAAGTTTTGTGTGTTTTATTAATTTGTATAATGTGTATAATAACATGTACTTTTCACTTTAGGGTGTTTTAAAAATAACATTAATTAGTGTGTTTATTTATTTTATATTTGGGATTATGTTATAACTTCTTTAAATTGTACGTTACGATAGTTTTATTGTACTTTTAGTAAGAGGTGTCTTAATTGGTTGTTTTTAATTTGGTAGATGTGTTTTTAATTGATTGTATAATGTGAATAAATTATTGTACTTTTAAGTTTTAATTAATGTGGTGTTTTAATAAAAGTATTAATTACATTATGCATTTCTCTCTATTGACCAATTTCAACTTTTTAACAATTCAACAATTTACCTTTGACTGTTTAGTATAGATTTCGGGATATATATTGAAACCTTTTTCTTAATATTACATTAAAAATACGACTATGTTTACTAATGATTCATGAACGTTGATGTAATCAGGGACGGACTCATAAATTTTGTGAGGGTGTTGCACAAAATTTTTCGTGAAGGTCTTACACACTTCTTTTATCATAAGAACTAAACTTTGCACAATTAAGAATTTTTGGTAACACAAATATATTATTTGGCATTGCACATATAAAAAAATGACACTTTTCAGAAAATTTTACACTTCGTGACTCAAAATCGAGTGTGGCCCGTGCCACACCCGGCTCCCATGTAGGTCCGACCCTGGATGCAGAGGCGAAGATAAAGGGAGGTCCGAGGGGTCATGTGACCCTCCGGCGAAAATAAATTTTAAAAATTTTAGACAATTTTTAATTCCCCCCACTCATCCACAAACCAATTTTTATTGTAGTTTATAAAAACTATCATATTTTGCCCCCTCGACAAAAACTTTCTGGCTCCACCCCTACCTGGATATAATTGTCACAGAACCATCATTTTCATATCAGCACCATTACCAAATGGGTTTGATGACCATTAAGGCTGGTCTAATCTATACTACTTAAAGCTTATCCCCCTTAATTTAATGTGCAAGGGGGGTTGTGCACAACCAAAAGTACAGTACAACCGAAGCATTGCACAACAATAAATACAATTATTCATGAATGGTTTAAAGTGGGAGAGGATTTGGTTTAGAATAATATGTTCAATGCAGCAACAAATGCCGACTTCAATGCACGAGTCAATTGGTATCACCGGTTTAAATGTACAATGGATTAAATGTAGCAATGATGATGAATATGAAGGGTGCCACAGTTATGAACAAAAGGCCTACAGTTTTCAGAATATGAAACATCTCCATTAATTACAACAAAAGGCCTACAGCTTGAATGCTTGCAATGAAACATGTTGTTATGGAAGACAAAAGGCCTACAGTTTTCAGAATATGAACCATCACCATTAATTACAACCTCATCTTTTCAGTTGGTTTCAGTTAAATTTTTTAAGATTATAAATAACGGACTAGCAACACCAAATCCATCTCACGGTTCAACCTTCTTTGATATCCGAAAAACAAAGAATAAGACTAATTATACCAACAGTAAACATCAAATCCAACTCTATCCTATCCTAAACTCTTCACCATCTCCGAATCATAACAACACACAAAATGAAAATTTGTACACGCTCACATATTGATCCGAACCTGAAAGACAACAAGATCTCAGTAGTTTCTTTCCTGTTTTACAAAATATTAAAATACCATAACAGATCTTAAACATACGAAAAGAAATAAAAGGAATTATAACAAATTTGTTATATCCTATCTTTGTTGCGTCCGAAAAAACACATACCCAAAAAAAGAAACTAACACCTACCCGAGACCTTGGTTGTTACAAGATCTAGAAGCTGAAATTTTCTTGAGTCATTCATAGGTTATAAGATTTTAGCAAAAGCTTGATGTGGTTTTCATTGGTGTTCGTTCCTAAAGAAAAAACATAGAAAGGTATGAAGGATTTATGTTTGTGGTGGCTATCGTGTGTATTCCAAAAGAAGAAAGGCGTGGGCATCGGTTTATTGGGTGTGGTGGAGAGGAGAAGTGGCTGCACACATATGAGTGATTAGGGTTTGAAAATATCATGAATCTAGGTTTAGTTTTTTAATATCCAAAAGTTTATGGTATGTTGGACCCGGTTTGGATTGTCTTTGGGCTTGAACGGTTTTCTTTGTTGCACATCAATTATTTTTCTTTTGAATGGTTAGTGGTTTCTTTTGTATGTCATTGTAGTTCTTTTAGCTGATGGGCTCCAAGGGTATAATAATAGTGTAAACAAAATGAAATCCAAAACAAAAGAAACAAATTGAATAATGAAAACGTATTGGCTTGGTTCATATAACTGATCCTTGATATTGAATTAATTGATTTTAACGTGCACATCAATTACAAAAATATTGACTTTGAAATGTTCAAAATGTCTTGGGGTCCTGTCTCACGACTTTATTTTCTACATCAACAACCCCAATGTACTTGATTACAATGGATTTCGATGAGCAATTTGATTTTTTGTGCATGTTAAACAAAAAAGCATTCCATTCGCTCCGGAATGGTAGGAACCTAATTAGTACCAACCATTTAGCTATGAAACAGTAAACTTTGAAACGTAACAATTTCATTCTTTTTATCTGTGTATCTATACTACTTAAAGCTTATCCCCCTTAATTTAATGTGCAAGGGGGGTTGTGCACAAAATCATGTACGGTACAACCTATCTAAAGCCACACAAAATTACATCCATTTATCAATATGGTGAATTGTATGCATACGCATGAAAGGTCTCCTTCAATGTAGGCACACGAAAGGGCTATGGTTTTCATGGAAGGTATACAAAGAAACATGGAGTTATTAGAACTTTTGGATGACTCTTAATAATCATCCCATTTATTGTCAATTGTAAAGCTTCATGTATAAATACCATGCATGGTAATTAGTGGTTTCTACCTCATGCGATTAATTTTTTATGCTAATGAATGTTATATTGAAGGTTCGAGTGTCCTAATTGTTGTTATGTCGTCTTCATATTTTCCATTTTTGTAAGTAGTTTTGTGCTATCGAAGATAAAAACAACACCATGTTGTGCGGGAAAATGATAAGGGTAACAAAGGCAAATTGTGATCCTGATGTAAGAAAAAGTAGAATTGGCAACGTGTTTGTCAAGGTAAGCCTGTTTATCATTCACTAACTATGTTCCACCAATTGTCTTTTGTATATGACCTTAATGGTCTTTGGTGTTTGTTTGCAGAATTTGAATGAGTCAATGGACAATATTCAACTTAGACAATTGTTTCAGAACTTCGGGAATATATTATCATGCAAATTTTCGACATTTGAGAATGGCAAAAGCAAAGGGTATGGCTTTGTTCAGTTTGAGACTGAAGAATCTTCGAATGCTGCTATCGAGAATCTTAATGGCACTAATGTTGGAGGCAAGAAAATGTACGGCACATTTTCACCTAAAGTTTGATGTTACAATTGATTTCTCATTATATACATCGTCAAATGAGTTTCGTTTTTAAATATTTTAATTGTTACAGATATGTAGCGAAGTTCATGAGAAAGAGTGATCGACTACTATCTGGTCCTAATGCTAAGTACACAAATCTATACATCAAGAATCTAGACTTGGATATGACAGAAGACCTTATTAAGGAAAAGTTCTCCGTGTTTGGGAACATTGTTAGTTTGGTTATAGCGAGAGAGAGAATGGAGCTTCAAAGGCTTTGGCTTTGTGAGTTTGAGAACCCTGATGATGCTAAGAAGGCGGCAACAACTATGAATGGGGCGGACCTTGGTGTGCTATATTTTTATTATCATAATCTCCATGGAGGATCAACGTTCTATGGTTGTGAAGAAGTTTTAGAATAGATAAAATGATATTGGCATTTTATAAGTTTTTATCCTTCGCTTTGTTGTTATCTTTCATTGCATTTTTGCAACGTTTTTGTTAATCACCATGCATGCATATATATGATATTTCGATGAAATCATTGCCACGACTAATAATGCATGTGAAAAAATTAACTCATGTCCATACTCCGTAGTAGCTAGCTCGCTAACGATACACCCTTTGCATTTATTAATGTAAAATCATATATATTGAAAGATTGAGTACATAAAATTGAATGTGGAATTTGAAGTGAAAATCATATAAAGATACAAAGGCGTTCCAAAAGAAGTGAAGAACTAAGGGCACCTAAAGTTGACAACATAAATGTGAAGAACTAAGAAGGGTCTCATTCATTTAATCTTTTGTTCCTTTCATTTGCCTTCAAATAAATACACAAACCTTTCAACCACCATCATTGGATACTATAAATAACACCATTTAGAAGCGAAAGTCTGTTTTGTTTTGTTGCCACACTTTTGAAGTCTATCATATTCTCATGTTTCTAGGCTCCAATGGTCATCTTGAAATTACTATAACAGATCTCCATAATTTCAAGACACAAAACAACAATATGAAGGTATGTACTATTTGTCTATCGAATATTTTTATGTTACTTATACTATACTATGTTTTCATATCATAATACTAAAAACAAAGTATACACTTTCATATACTTATATGATGAATTTATGATATGGGTTCTTGAATTCTTATCTATTTCTTTAATTTTTTGCAGAAAGTTGTGTTGAAGTTGGATTTCTTGGCTAAAAAGGCATATGCTGCTCATTTTAATAATCTTAATCAGCAGCATCATCAGCCATATATGTATTATCAGCAACAACAACTATAACCACAACAACCATATTATCAGGATGATCATTTAGCAACACCTTATTATACAAAATTTGTTCATGATGAAACTCCTAATTGTATCATTAGCTAAATCAAGAATTCAAGAAAAATATATTGAAGGTTTATGGGAGTGAGCAATTTGCATGGTTTTTGTATTAAATAAAGTAAATCATTTATTAATTATTAAATTTATAAGGTGAATATTTTTGCCAACAATCATGTAAAAAATGTGAGCATTAATGGCCTAAAGTCACTAAACTCTATTATGCAAGATTGAGTTTCTACTCAAACTCAAGTTTATTAAGTTCAATAAGTAAAAAAAAAAAAAAAAAAAAAAAAAAAAAAAAGGAGAGGAACATCAACGCTTTGATGGCACACATGATGAGTGGAGGTTAAGAGTAATTACAAAAGAAATCATCGTGTCAACATAGCCCGGACAAAACAAGTATGTTTTAATGATAGTGACCAAAGCCTGTGCATCGCACGAGCCATGATGTAAAGTTTTTGTAGTTTAGAAAGAAACAAACCCATGGAAAAAATGCATTGTTCATTCGTTCTAAACAAGCACTATGCTTAGTTTGATATAAAATAAGGGTTGTGTTTGAAATGAATTAGGGTAAGTAGTTTTGTATAGTGAGATTTATTGGGTTTGTGTTGGACTGGATTGTTGGTTAAGTTAGAGCACACTACATGTGTATTTGGGATTTAAAAAATAAAGAGTCATGTGAATGGTCAAATAGCAAATCCGACAACAACGAAAAAAGCAGCTTTAATTTATATGAAGTTTCTTTGTTAGTTTTGTGTCTCACGCATTGTTTTATTTAGAGGATCACATCATTGTCACATAAATTTGTAATCGTGATATTTTTATAGCTTTTCGTTAGAGACGTCAATAAATAACCACCCATATACAAAAGCTATATGTTTTGTTTGTTGGCATTGTAAGTATTATAAAAATACATGTTCCAAGTCCATTTTATTATACAATTAATGTCGAAAAATTTAATGAGAAAATGATTATTTTCGCTAACTTTGGACCATGAACCTATTTAAAAATAAATACCATCATATACAACATTATGGATAAAAACATGACCCCTCAACCACTAGATCAGGCATCGCACGGGTTGAGGGAAGCCTCGTAACTTAAAATTCACGCTCAAAGAAAAAAGTAAATACCCCATAATAATATGATATTCTCTTTTTTTCACTGATGCATGCATGTACAGCCAATATCCAAGAGTAATAAGACATGTATTTGTGACATTTTATATTATTGTAAACAAACATATGAAGAACGGGTTGTTTATAAATATTCTTAAAACTAGAGATTTTCTAATCTATTTTCACTGATATTATGTATTTTAATCAACAGCTTGAAGCAAAATAATTTTAAGGGAAAGACTCCATTAATTGGTGGGATACTATCGGAAAACAAAAAGCATAATTATAAGTTTATAACTTTAATAGTGTAAAGTTTAAATTAAAACAGGCCGAAAGTCCATAGGAGCATTATCTTGATTCTATATATGCATGGTCGGTGCATGGAGTTCCCAAGTTCCATAAGGACTTATTTTCCTGGAAAAAAAACGAATTCATCATATATTTGGTTATGTGTTAAAGGACACGCACTAAATTATATTTGAGAAATGATTTTATGTAAAGAGCAATGCTAGACTTATTTATAAAAATCACACAAAAAATTCACTCGATGACATGTTAGCGGGTGATTGGTGCATTTTAAGACAGTATTTTTTTATTAAACTAATCAATATCGGCGAGTAAATTTTTTATATGAATTTTGTGAGTGGGTATAACATTTCTCTTATATAAAAGCCATTTATAATTCAATTAAGTTCTCATTAAGTCTGTCAAAATATTAGGGATGGAAACGAGCCTGAGCCTGAGCCTGCCAGAGCTTGAGTTCGGCTCGTTTAAATTCTATAAAGGTCGAGCTCGAGCTGGGCTCGTCTTGAGCCTTTTTTTTATAAGTTCGAGCTCGGTTCATGGTATATTATACAGGTTCTAGCCCGACTCGTTTTTGCGATGCGCCAATGAAATGCTAAAGTTATTTTGGCTCGAGCTCGGCTCGTAGTATATCTATTTTGAGCTCGTTAATAAGCTCACCTATAATGTAAATGTATAACGTATTATATATATTGTTTTAGTATTTAAAATATCCTAGTGTCGGTTAGACTCGCGAGACCAATCGAGGTTTGTATATAAAGTTCGGGCTCAAATTCGATTAATAAACGAGCCACAACATAAGCTCGAATTCGTTTAGGCTCGGCTAGTTCAAACTCTCTTGACGAACTTTTTTTCTTCATATAGTGGGTTAACTTTTTCTTCATATTCCTTTTTGATTTCTTATTACTGCAAAATTACGTTGCAGAATTTATTTAGTTTGCAATAAATGACCGCTTGAAGAAATAAATGACACTGATAAATGTATATCCCTTAAATAGATTTATAAATGTACTATTAATATTGTAATTTTGGCCTATGGTATAAAAAATGTATCATGGCATCATCAAGACATTAACCATATAATCATGCAATAAATTTTACGAATGAAAAAATAGCTCCTTCTGGAATTGGGAATTGAACCAAAGACTTTCATGAAATATGTCATCTCAACCTTTTCAATGTCATTTTATAAATTTTTAGTGACCCCATAATCATAAATCATCTCCACTATATACAAAAATATCAACACATGTAGTAATAATCTCTATTTATTTATTATTATTATTTATTTTTTTCTAAAAGGCTAAGAAATTATATTAACACAAGCTCTAGAGGAGCCAAAGAAGATACAAGACAAGGAAACCAAAAACAAAACACCCAAAACTATACAAACTACATCATGCTAAACTAAATTGTGTTAATAATCTCCATTGATAACAAGAAAATTATTACATTTTTACTAGAGAACATTACATTAGCGATACGAAACAAATTTTTTTTTAACTAGCTACGTGATACAATACATTGATACACATATAACATAATCGTACACGAGCCTCGATTGTATTTCTATATATAATAAAAATGCTTGAAATTATGCAGCGCTCATTAGGCGGAGGCTCCATGCAATGAAACCACTTACATTCTCCGCAACTTACTATTTCACAAGAAACATCTTTGAGATATGATCATTGAACAAACTCGTATCTTATCCAAACTAAAATCAAACAAAAACTATATGTCAAACCAAATTATTTTTTCTCGAAAAATACATATGTAATGCAAATCGATAAGTATGTTACCTTTTCCTCTTAATAAATAAATAAATAAATAAATCTAAAAAAATACATATGTAATACAAATCACCAAAGTATGTTATTCAAAGCCTTCGGTCTAGTGATATGTGAGTTGCTCATCAACCTAGCGGTTATGGATTCAAATTCTACTAAAAGCATTTGTGAGATAGCTGATAAGGTGTGGTAAAAAAATGTTGCTAAAAAAAATCAATAAGTATGTTACCTTTTCTTCTTAATAATTAAGAAAAGATATATAATCAAACATTTTCTATAAACTCAATTCCAATTTTTATATAAAAAAAAAGGTAAGTTGACAAGTGTATGATCCATTTCATACTAGTACCAAATCCCCAAAACACCCCTAAACAAAACACCAAATTCCAATTTTACCCTTCTACATAACCACACCCCTATATAAAACCCAAACCCCTTCACTTCACAATTACCACCACCACCTTCTCAACAAACAAACTCCAACTCAGCGTCACCTCATCACCTTCTCGCATGGGCTTAAACTCGAACCGAGTCGACCACTACTCCGGCTCAGCCCATGCAACCGACCAATCAATGACCTCATCCCTACCGTTACACAGTGTTTGTTTACCACCACAAAAAAGTACGTTACAAAAGCTTAGACATCGGTTATCCGAAGTTTTCTTCCCTGATGACCCGTTACATGGGTTCAAGGGTCAGTCACGGTTTACGAAATGCGTATTGGCGTTGAAGTTTTTTTTCCGATTTTCGAGTGGGCTCCGAATTATAGCTTTGAGTTGCTGCGATCGGATGTGGTTTCTGGTCTTACTATTGCCAGTCTGGCGATTCCGCAGGTATATATATAATTACAGTTACAGCTACGTTAATAACAGTTGCATGGTAAGCGTTACATGCAATAAATAATTAGTTACATGCAGTTACACGCTCAGTGTGTTATATCTGTATACACTGAGCGTGTAACCGTGTAACTATCTAAACATGCTAACGAATATTCTGTTAAGAGATAGAGAACTAATTAAAAACAGTAATGGTAAAAATTAAATTTTCGGTTACTAAAAATAAGTTTTATGACTCACTGCTGAATCATTTATTTTACACAGTATTAAATGAGATTTTTTTTCCTGGAACTGGAATGCGAAATTTATGGTGATTGGTTTTGTGAATAAGCTAGTTACGTGTTTCATATTTGAGTTATGTTGGTGTGTCATGCATTGGAGGTTGTACTTTGTGCTGTAGTGGAAGTAATCTAAATAAACATAAATGATATGATGTTCATTGCTTACTTGGAAATGGTAGTATATGAATCCAAAAGCGGAGCCAAAAAGTTATGGTTCATGAGTAAAATTTGATAATTTAAAAAAAACTACATTACAATTTAGTTTGTTAGAGAGGTAAATTACAAAAATAGTCACATATTTAGAAAATTTATACTAAAGTTTTTCCGGGGCACGTGTCCACCGTGCCCCCCTCGAGTCTTCGCTGTATGTATGCATGGTTTGCTAGAAATAATTAAATTTACTTGCTAGGTGCATAAAATTTGTCCGATATAAATAATGGACTAACTAAATAAGACATCTAACACAAAATTTATTTTGAGACAAAAAAAATTTTTTAAAAAATATAAAAAAAAATTAGCAAAAGTTTCGCAAGAACTTTTTAAGTCTGCGTCTGATCAGACATATAATTTTTAATCATAAACTAGTCACTTTAGACTCTTCACAATTGGTTTTAGATGCTACCATATTTGGAGGTTCAATTTAAATCTATTAATTTGTTGGAAATTTAGTAAATTCAAATATATTTTTTTGGTAAACTATACCTTAGATAGACACCTTTAAATGATAATTTGGTCGGTCTACTTTACATCTTTTACAAGGCAAGATTTAGTAATTATGTCATTATTAGTTGAATATGACTGATGTTAAAAGGTGAAATACCAATGAATTAATAACATGATTTTCAGAGTAAAATTTATACCTTAGTTAGTTGGACCATATACTACTAATGTGGAATAAATGCTTTCTATACCAAGATGGTTATCTTATCTTCCCTTTCTTTGAGATTATGTTCTTATCAATAAGCCACAATTTTGGTAGGCCAAATTGTTATTCCTTTGTTAGACGAGTAAGTCGTCGCACAAGATTCAGAATTTTGTGCGACGACCTCATATTTGATAATGCGGTTAAGACAACTAACTCTAAACACTCCTTAAAATCAGTGATAGTTTCCGATACTTAGAACTATCATTAATATGAATATGACTTTATTTCATGTATTTTCAGGGAATTAGCTATGCTAAACTTGCAAACTTGCCTCCGATTATCGGGCTATGTGAGTTTCGCTCACTTTCTCTTGATCATGCAAAAGTTGTAATTGATTATTTGTAAAACTAATATGACCCATTTTGAAATTTGATCAGACTCGAGCTTTGTGCCACCATTGATATACTCTGTGCTTGGGAGTTCAAGGCATTTAGCAGTCGGGCCAGTGTCAATAGCCTCATTGGTTATGGGAACAATGCTAAACGAAGCAGTTCCGTATGCTCAAGACCCTGTTCTCTACCTTAAGTTGGCTTTCACTGCAACTTTCTTTGCAGGCGTCTTTCAAGCAACTCTAGGACTTCTCAGGTACTTTTTGTTTTATTATTACTTGTATGATACAAAATGACTATACTGTTATACATAGAAGCCACCTGACTATCTCTGGCTATTTGCTTAGTTGCTTCAATGGTCTTATAACATTTGTGGACATGAGTCAAAATAGAAATGCAAGTTACGTTTGTACTAGTGTTCTCATTTGGAACCACACAAGAAGCTCAAAACTCTCTTTTACCATACATCAAAAGTCATTTCTGTCATTCGAAAAACATCTTTTTTAGCATGTAGTTAGTGGTAAAGGTAGGTTCCTTAGTGATGGAAAACATGATTTGAACTTTATGTAATGGGCACAAAAACTTTAAAAGGGAATATCCTTTGAGAACTAATGAAGGTGTTACCTGTTTAGCGAAAGTGCTGCTTAAACAAATGTTTTCTTCTTGTGCTTTATTGACCTTAAGCTTACAAGTAAATTCATCAGTAGTGGGAAATTATTCAAACAGTAACATGTTCTATTCATAATCTGTTATGGACTTATGGGTCCACAATCATGTCGAGCATCTTCACATTATTCATAATATCAAAAAAGATAGCTTTGCGTAGTCAGATTCGAACCAATAATGAGCAGCCCATTAGAGTTTTTACTGCTAGTGCAATATGCCTTATGTTTTTATTGTGGGACACTGGAGTCTGCAGCCTTTAACGAATAAAAAATTATGATTCTACAGGTTAGGGTTTGTGATCGATTTCTTATCAAAGGCGACCCTTCTTGGTTTCATGGGTGGAGCAGCTGTTATTGTTTCTCTACAACAGCTGAAAGGGCTACTCGGGATTGTCCATTTCACCACCAAAATGCAAATAATTCCTGTTCTATCGTCTACTGTTCAGCACAGGCATGAGGTATGCAACACTATCATTGGCTCTTATATGGTATATAAATGTAGTACTTGTTTTTAACCTTAATGTGTATTTGTGCAGTGGTCTTGGCAAACTATTGTCATGGGCTTTTCCTTCTTGGCCTTTTTGTTGACCACAAGACATATCGTAAGCATTCTTCCTTGCATGCTTATTTAGCATTTGTAGCACCTAAACATAAATTTTAGCTAATAGCGTATCTGAAATTCCCATACACACTACATATTATAGCATTTTTTTGGTTATTAATAGCTCAACTAATTCATGCAGGGCATGCGAAAACCAAAGCTCTTTTGGGTATCAGCAGCAGCTCCATTGGTCTCAGTCATCCTGTCGACCCTTTTAGTCACTCTCTTCCGATCAAAGCTTCATAGCATTGCAACAGTAAGACCCGTTGCTCAAGATTATTAAAGATTGAGGTGCTTTATCGGCATTCTAAATTGTAAAATTTATTAAATTTTTGTTTGCCAGATTGGTCATTTGGAAAAAGGCTTGAACCCACCATCATCAAACATGCTCTTTTTTCATGGAAAATATATAGGTCTTGCTATCAAGACTGGCATCATAACTGGAATATTATCTCTCACTGTAAGTTTCGTGTACACTTAGGCTGTACTATACAACTCCACATTGCATCAGACTGGAAACTGATTATAAGGATAACTTGCAGGAAGGGATTGCAGTAGGAAGAACATTTGCTGCTTTGAACGATTACCAAGTCGATGGCAACAAAGAAATGATAGCCATTGGTCTTCAGAATATGGCTGGTTCTTGCTCCTCTTGCTACGTGACTACAGGTAACCAATTGTTAGAAATAATTATTCATAGTTCTTAATGCATTATCTCTGTGTATTTGTTTAATGATTTTAAATAATATTTGCAGGCTCATTTTCACGATCTGCTGTGAATGCCAATGCTGGGGCTAAAACCGTGGTGTCAAACATTATAATGGCATCAACCGTGCTAGTTACACTCCTGTTCTTGATGCCTCTTTTTCACTACACCCCTAACCTCATTTTGGCTGCAATTATCATAACTGCGGTGATTGGGCTAATCGACTACCAAGGTGCAATTCGATTATGGAAAGTTGACAAACTCGATTTCCTGGCCTGTTTATCTTCTTTCTTTGGTGTTCTCATGATTTCAGTCCCCATTGGTCTTGCAATTGCGGTAAGTTTCATACATGACTTACTTTTTCAGGTTATTAATACTTGGTCTAACACAGCCCTTTGTTTCAAAATAGGTTGGGGTTTCGGTTTTCAAGATTCTATTGCATGTCACAAGACCAAACACGGGTGTTTTAGGAAACATTCCAGGGACTCAAATTTACCAAAATGTGAATAGATACAGAGAAGCAAGAAGGCTTCCTTGCTTTGTAATACTTAGTGTCGAGGCTCCTATCTACTTTGCCAATTCTACTTATCTACAAGAAAGGTATGGTGTATGACTCCTTAATGCACAGAGATGTACACGTTGCAAATGTGTTTCACTGTCGTTGAAAATTTAATTTTTTCTTGCAGGATATTGAGATGGATAAGAGAAGAGGAGGAGTGGTTAGCAGCCAACAACAGTAGTTCTTTAAAATGTGTAATTATTGACATGACTGGTAAGTTTAAATTTGAAATAATTTTTTCAGCACCCTATAATTCACAAGATTATTCCATCGATCATACATATAAAGCTTATTATTTGAAACTTTTGCAGCTGTTACTGGGATCGACACAAGTGGTCTCGCAATGGTGAAAGAGCTCAAAAAGATACTAGAGAAGCGATCGCTTCAGGTTAGTCCTAAAGCCCATGACTTCAACTACCATCATTTTTTGTTTGTTGCAAAATCTAATATTACCCTTCTAACTGAAAATCCAGTTGGTATTGTCAAATCCTGGAGGGACTGTGATGGAAAAGCTACACCAATCGAACATATTAGAGTTATTCGGGTTGGACGGTGTGTACCTGACGGTTGATGAAGCCGTGGCAGACATATCATCAGCATGGAAAGCTGAGCCATGAACATGAAATTAGTAGACAAAGAGAGTAGCAGCAGAAACCTCAATCAGTTTCATTGTTTTTTAGTTTGCAGAGTAGGAAGAGAGAGTCGAGTCCAGTTGGTGTAAACCAAGAGAGTCACCGCTTAATGCTCAAGTGCGCCATGTAACAGTCACAAGCTATAAGCTTTTTGTCTATCAAGAAACAATTATCTTAGTCTCAGTTTGTTCTTCATCTTTAATTATTGCTCGTAAACATATAGCACCCATCAGCTTAAACCAGCAAGCATAAAAGGGTAAATTGTTGAGTTTAATGGTATAAGATGAGTTAATATTTATAACCTCGATAATAAAAATACTGATCATTGTTGGAAAGATGTGAACTTAGATTGCAAATTGCATAAAAGAAGAGACTGCAAGTCTGCAAACAGATAACAAATTGGAAAAGTTACAAAACAAGAACTGCACAACAGATAACAGCAAACTAAAAACACGCATCAAATTATGAATGATAAATTCAATGATAACATCTAAGAAATGAGCTTTTGTCTCTACTAAAGTTATAGTATCATTTGGTATGTTCAGTATGCAGATTACGTCCATTCAATTCTCTAATTTCTTAAGTCACCATCTTTAGTCAACGCTGCAAACTGCTACGCGTTGTTCAAAACTGTGCATGCGTCCCGAGACTACATTAAAGCCATGAATATGCTGTTTAATATGACAAGCCCGTAAGAAATTGTAGCTTTTGTAAATCATGCTTTCCTGGGTTTGTTTTAGTCTGTCAAACACCTGCAAGTCAACACCATCAGAACTATTTTGGCATATAAAAACAATTCATAAAACCAGCAGGAAATAGAATAGTAAATAGCAAGGGGCAACGAATATAACAAAAAAGTAGCAGACAGTTGATAAGCATTGTATAATCCCTCCATTTTAATGAGAATTTATTCTTTTAAGTAAGCAATTACCTTTGCATCTTATGGAATTCATATGCAGTGATTTTAAAATTAGCGTCTGTACGTCAATATTCTAAATACACAAGTTGCCTTTAATGCGGCAGCCAATTTAGCAACAGAATAAATGTCCACTATATCTTTATTAATTTCCTCATTCTTAGCTTTTCTTTTCTAGAAAAAACAGTGCAGACTAGTACCAAAGACTGTAGGTGAGGATTAAAGGAATCATTTTAAGTATATATATATTAAAAGAAAAACGGTGCAGACTAGTCTACTCATTTTTTTCATACCATTAATATATTTGGAGCCCTGATCGATCAGAATATCCACTTTTTCATTTTCATCTTGATCGTTTATTGATATTCACCTACCATCACCTTGCAATTCCTCATGGTGATTGTTTTGATTCACAAAACCCGTATTTAGTCATATTTTTAGAGATATTCAGAAACATTTACTTATCCTAAATTAGTACTCGTACATGTGATGTCAATCGTGTCAATTCCATGGAAATATCGTTTTAGATTACCATTGAACTTCTTACATATAATCTCTCGGTCTCGAAGAATTAAAACATTTGAAAATAACACAAATTCGTTGCAAATATCTGTAAATTAAAACGATCATTTCCATGGAATAGAAGAGATTACCAATTGAAGATGCCGCTTTGAGGTTTTACAGCAAAACAGAAACTTAGGGGCTGTTTCTTTTTTGCTTAATATCCTGAATAAGAACAATTCAAGATGGAAACAGGAAATATGAGTGTTTCTTTTCAACTTATTATAGACATAAATCCTAGTTGTGAAAGAGTGTAAAAAAGAGGGTCTTCCACATCTAGGACACCCCATTACATATATACCCTTTTTCCACTTTAATGTTTCATTCACTTTCAAAACAAAATCTCATTCCATCTGATCTTCTACTTGCGGACCACATCGACGGTACCGGTGTTCATCAATTATCTTCTCCACTTCACTCCTTCTTGCCGGCGACGTTCTTGCCGGCACCCCTTGCCGGCGATGTTCTTGCTGTTTCCGGTGCCACCTCCAATTTTTTTGCCGTCAACGCCTCCAAGCTTTTGAAATTAGAAGTTTCTTGCTTATGAATTTATAGCATTTGTTTGTTTATTGATTTGATATATTTCATATTGGTCAATTCCCACGACATGTGCAAAGATTTGGTTTATGAATCTTGTTTTGATTTAACTTGGTTGATATAAGATTTGGATAAACTTTGTAAAGTATAGATTTGTGCATAACAGATCGAGCAATCTTTTTCAAAGTTGTTTATGATATGAGGTTGTTCATAAAAATTACAGTTGGTGGATTTGGGAATTGATGTAAAACATTAATTTGGGTCGTTGCAGTTAGATATTTATTTGGATGAAAGGGTACAAATGTCATTTTAAGACATTCAATTAAGCAAAAAAAGAAACATGATTTTCTCATCTATCCTTCACTGAAAAAGACACATTATTGAATCAGGATCTTTATACAAAAAGGAAAAAAAAAGAAACACCCCCTTAGTACTACAAAAATATCCTTTTAAAAATGATACAATTCAAAAGCTTATTGTTCCTTCTCCAATCCACATACAATAGTTTTGTAGATTTAACAAATTATAATGATGGTCCTTACGGTGTGCTTAGACAAACAAATCAACGGAGAGCACATTTAGTGTTGTTGTTTCAGTAACAAAGATAATGATTGTAGCCAAAATGCAAAATAATAAAAGAGCCATAGTAACACAATAGGCCGAAAGTCTTGTCAATGGATAGTAGTACATAACTTAGGAATTCTAATTAAGGGTGGGTAATCGAGTCGAACCAACTTACAAGCTACAGAGATCGACTCGAAATCAATATAGTATAAGTTAACTCGAGCTACTCAAGTGTTAAGTCGAGTTGAGCCCGAGAATAAAAATACGCGGCTCGTAAAACTTGCGAGCGTTATCAAGCTAGTGCCATTTTACATAATTACCCTTTTCTACATATACAATTACATAATTATCGTGCTATCTAATCAAGTCGAGCTGATTCAAGCTTGTAAGTATAGAGTCGATTAGTTCTAAGCTCGACAAATATAACTTAATAAAAGTATAATACAGATAACCGAGTCGGCTCAAGCTGAAAGTATCGGTTAAAAACTCAAGCTCAAGCTCGAGCTAGATAAATAGATTTTTGGCAAACATATGGAAAGAACATTTCACCAACTTCAAATTGAATTACATTTACTTACTTGGTCTGAGTCTTGATATGGGAATATCTCGCATTTCACGTTGTATGCACAAATATTCTCCTAACAAAGCCGTAATCGCCAATCCAGTTCCGTTGACAACCCACCATGTTACTGATGAAGGCCAACCTCCGTATAAGATGCATATGCATAGATGGATGATGTAAATGGTGGCTGCAAAATCTAGGCACCTCTTCGCTCTCTCAATCAAATAAAGCAGGAAACCAGCTCTGTTTACCATCAGAAACAAATAAAGGTTAAAACAGGTTACACGGAATCCTCATTAGTATTTCACATATTGATTTCAAACGCAAGATACTTATTGATGGAAAAATACTAGCAACAATACTACGACTATGGACATTATCAAGGCTTCTAAATTGCAACGGCAGGTTGTACTGCAATCCCTTTGGTACTTATTGATCATTTGTTTAGAATATAACATATTAACATTGTTGCAAATAGTTGATATAGTGGACTTAATCCACGTAGATCATATTATAAACATTATGAATGTGTCGTCAATATTAAAACAGGATATAAACATCATTTAGAAACAAGAGTACCAAAATTGGATTTTTCAACATAATGGTAGGGGAGCCTGTGGAAACAAAAATAAGGCCACGTACTTCAAGGTAAAACCATGAAGCACTAACAATTTATATGTGTCATACTGTCATAGCTACAAAACTTAATCCGTTACTTCTTGTGGTAATGATAGTAGTGATAATTTGATCATAAATAATTATACATCAGACCAAGCTACTGTTTTAAGACTAGTTCTGAAATAAGTACATTAGAGCAATATTCATAGCATTTAAGATACGGAAGCTGAATAATATAATCTACAATATGAAGCTTATGAGGCACTAAGATAAGATCTACAAGTGCAGCTGAGCAGTGATATAGTGGCCCTAAACTGCAGTATAAACCTAAGAGACTAAATACACATGAATCTATAAGTGCACTGAAGAAGCAATCTAGTGGCACTTGCCATGTAAACATAACAGCCGTTTAATGATTAAACACAACATGGGATGAAGAACTACTGAACTAGAAGCAATATAATTTAACTCATTTCTTGACTACATCTATCAAATCGCATAAAACAAACTTAAAAACCAAATAGAATACACGAACACAGCTCATTATCATGCCAATCAGCCAATGTGCAAACTAGGACAACTAAAAGCTTAACTAGATACACTTAAACACAGTACACAACCATCTCACTGTGGCCTAGTTGTAAGGTCTCGTAGGGTGAACATCTTGGGATGCTTAGTGAAAAGTCTGGAAACGGCCACAGGGATACCAGTTAGGCTGATACATCAAAGCCAAAAAAGCTCGATCCCTCTCCGTTTACCCAAACAAACTACACATTGCAATAATCCAACATCTAGTTTGCTATACTACCTTAATGCTTCTCCTCAAAATCAAAAAGGCAGCACTTACCAGATTCATATAGCTACTTCTAGCAAATGATACAATAAAACAGGTTAGGCCGCGTACATCAGAGCCAAAAAGGGATCCCTCTTCATCTACAAATTGCAATAAGCCAACAGCTCGCTCACTAAACTACATTAAGGCGGTGTTTGTTTCGGCTTATATAGCTGGCTTATGGCTTATTTGGTTCCGGGCTTATGTTTCATAAGCTCACTTTTTGTGGCTTATTATGAAACTTTTCGGCTTACATATATATTTATTATGTCATAATAAGCTTATACAAGCCAAAAAGTTGCAAAATAAGTCATAAAAAGTGAGCTTATGAAACATAAGCCGAAAACCAAATAAGCCATAAGCCGGCTATGTAAGCCTAAACAAACACCCCCTAAGGTTCCTATCACATTCAGATAGCTACTTCTAGCAAATGATACAATAATACAGGTTGGGCCACGTACATCAGAGCCAAAAAGGGAACCCTCTTCATTAACCCGTTTACCTAAACACGCTACAAATTGCAATAAGCCAACATCTCGCTCACTAAACTACACTTTGTTTCAGCTTATATAGCTGGCTTATGGCTTATTTGGTTTTGGGCTTATGTTTCATAAGCTCACTTTTTGTGGCTTATTATGAAACTTTTGAAACATATCATATATTTATTATGTCATAATAAGCTTATACAAGCCAAAAAGTTGCAAAATAAGTCATAAAAAGTGAGCTTATGAAACATAATCCGAAAACCAAATAAGCCATAAGCCGGCTATATAAGCCGAAACAAACACCCCCTAAGGTTCCTATCACATTCATATACCTGCTTCTAGCAAACGTTACAATACACATTGCAATAAGCCAACATCCCGTTCACTATACCACGTTAAAGTTCCTATCAAATCCATATAAACTAGTTCTAGCAAAACGATACAATAAACCACATTACATTATACTAAAAAACGCAACTCACCCAGCAACAGAGCTGAGAAGAAACGAAACGACAACACACCACCCCGTAACAGTCGAAAGCGTAACCGTAGCGAAATCAAAGAAATAAACAAGGCTCATTTTATTAACCCTAGTACCAACAAGAACACCCATAAAAACACCCAAACTCAAATAATACAAACACTGAATACACACAATCTGAGCTACTATCAACCATGGGTCCCACACTGCTGTCTTATAAAACATCTCTAACTACTAATCCCAACCTTAAAAACTAAAAAAAGCTAAATTCAGCTAAATGATGACGTCATCTTTTGAAAAAAATTGAAAAATTTTGGGTTTTTGTAAATGGGTTTTGTGTAATTACTAATCCCAACAAAACCAAACCTTAAAAACTAAGAAAAAGTGAATTCAGCTGATTGATGACGTCATCTTTCTTGAAAAAAAAATTGGAAAATTTTGGGTTTTTGTAAATGGGTTTTGTGTAATGAGATGGATCTGTGATTTGTGAATGGATTGGAAGAAGACCCTGATTTTGTTTTTTTGAATTTGGGGATGAAAAAAGAATGGAATGGAATAAAGGTTTTTTTTTGTTGTTGTGTTTTTTGTGAGATGTGTGATGAGGTGTAGGGGGTTAGTAATGACTAATGACTAATGATTTGGATTTTGGAACAAATTTAATTTGTTTAGGAAAGTGTTTGGATTTGTGAATTTTGGTTTTGTTGGAAAGATGAGTTAAAGGCATTAAATAGGTAATAAGATTTGTAATTAATATGAGCAGTTTTATTACACATGGTAAATTGTAGATAGTGTTTTAAAATACAAATCAATAAATATAATTATATAATAAAAATAGTAGATGAATTGCTAGCTCAACTTTCTTGAAATTCCTCTTGGTTAGTGAATTCGTTTACTGACTCGAATGTATATGTGTTAGTTGTATCGTTTGATTAGGTATCCCGTTAAACTTTCATGGCGTCATTATTCGCGTATAGAATGGCCTCACATGATCTCTCTACCGTCAGCAGTCAAAAAGTATATGATTTGATGAATAAAGATTAATCTTGATTGAATTAAAGCTTAAAGTTGTAAAAAAAATTGAATCAAACATAAAATAACCGATTAAAATCTATAAAACTATGAACTTAAAAAGTATCGATTATGATGTTGAATTAAAGAAGTGCGTTATAAGTGAAATATCGATAAAAAAATTAAGTATAATGAAAATAAATTATTTTTAGTTTAAAATGACCGATAATTAAAGCAGATATCTTAATTTTTGATGGTTAAAAGTTAGGCTTTGAGTTATGGTTGATTATCAATGCATTACAATATAGTATAGATATAGATAACAGGTTTTGCTAATTATAACTTTATGAGTTGTGATTAAGTTTATTTTAATTGAAAATTTAATACTTAATTAAGGGTTTTTGATAAAATAATGCTCACTAGATAATCAAAGCAACAATTAATATTAGTAAAAAGGTAAATTTGGACTTTGTTAAATTAAATATGCATTTCTTTAAGTTAACTTAAATAGGTAATAATATTTAGTTAATACATAAGTACTTTATATAGAAAAACATATTGTTAATATCTTAATTTTGAAAATTAATAATTAAATAATATCAATTATTTCATGTTTAACAACAATTTTAATAATTATAAATATGTAAATAATAAGTTTATTAAATGCTATTTAACAACAAAATAAAACTTAACCATAAAATATTGTAAAAGTAAATCAATCAAAGGAAACTCTTTACATTTTGGGTAAAACTATTATAAATAATTGAGGCAATCTCATAATATTGTGGTTATTTTAAAATTTCGATAGTTATAATCATTAAATATGTATAAATATGAAAATAATAAATTTGATTAAATGTTATTTTTGTACAAAAGATTAGGCTTAATCAAAAATGAAAAACATAAAATATTGTAAAAGTAAATCAAACAAAGGAGGAATGAAATATATGAAATTAATCATAAATAATACATGAGATTCATTATGAACAACATACGTATATTAATAAAAATATCTTACATTTATGTATAATATACAAGCATTTAATTATGCATAAAATTAAGTTATGAACAATGAATATCAGGTAAAAGTTACAAACACTCATTATGCACATCGTTAAGGGTAATTTGGTCAATTCATCCATCTTCATCTTCTGCATCTCATAACTCCGGTCAAGCATCATTATCCGGTTAGAAAACCTAGTTTCCGACCAGAAACAAAAACACACAAAATAATAGAACCTACAATAGCATGTGTTCACGATGGTAATTAGCATTATGTACTTCGTGTGTGATTATCGCTCATAAAACTTGGATATATCATATATTTTACGGGTAGCAATTTAACGTTACATTGATCAAAGAAAGATTCGAATAAAAGGAAATAGAAATATAATGGATGGGTAAACATATAGAACTGAAGTGACATATAAGTGAAAAGGTTAAACTTACCAGTGTAGTCGAATGTATGTGTAAAATCAAGTATTGGATGATGTTAGCATTAATGGTAATCTAAAAATTAGATGTTGGATTGAATCAAATATTTTTGCTCTCACAATAAACATAAATTGGCGTTAGTGGTTGATTGCCCGGAAGTGGTGGTTATGAGTGGTGTAGAAGACAAGGGCATTTAAGCCTTTTTTCATTTGGGAAAGATGAATCCATTAAGCATAATGACAATTAATCTAACATTATATTAAGTATAATGAGTTTTTCTAAGGTAGAGAAAGCGGAATGATTATAAATGTTAGTACATAATGTATTTATAATTTTTACTCAAACATATTTTGTGAAAAATATATATATGCATAATGAATCAAAACCCAAGTATATGCATATATTATTCATAATGAGATTTAAATCAGTCTGTAATTTATAATGAGTCTAATGTATAAGTATATATGAAACATATGTAGTTTTTTCCCCTACGTTTTGTGTTAGGGTAAATATCCTTTGTCAAAGTGTTCTTTTAGCCGCTCTTTCTAACATTTTAATCGGCTAATTTACGGTATCTAAGCTTATCTTCAAATATACGTAAACTATTCAAAGGCCCTTTTTTTTGGGTTAATAGACAAAGATGTCACTAAACTTTCAGAAATATTTGTCACAAGTATTAATGTTTGTATTACGTAAATACAGTGTCACTATCTTTCGTGTAGGTTATAAATGGATACAGATAGAAACAACCGGTTGTTCCGGTTAAGGTATACTCGATAGTTTTAGCGCGTATTATCTGAGTCTAAAACTTCTGAAAATTTGTCTCAAGTCATTAATGTTTCATTCACATCATCTAAAAGTCTTAAACTTTCGAAAAATTTGTCTTAAGTCATTAATGAAAATTTTGTCCTAAGTCACGAGTTTTGTCCCATTTTTCGTCCGTTTTATACGTTTTATGTTTTCATCCGTTTTATCGTTTTGTCCGTTTTATATGGTTTTATACATTATTTATCGTTTTTCGTTTCGTAGTTTTTATTCGTTTCATCCGTTTTATTCGTTTTAATCCTTTTTATCGTTTCGTCGTTTTCTTACGTTTCGCCTATTTTCTTATGTTTTCAAACATAAAAGGGCCAACAGATAAGCTATAGAAAAGCGGGCAAAAACATAAGAAAAATGGACAGCGTAAAAAACAGCAGCGATGTAAAACGTGTAAGCGAATAAAGCGTATAAAAATGTACAAAACCATATAAAAGCGGACAAGCTTAAAAGCGGATGAAAACATAAAATGTATAAAAGCGGACGTAAAAATGGGACAAAACAGACTGAGCGTATAAAAGCGACAAGCGTAAAAAGCGAACAGCGTATAAAATGAATAAAAATGAATAAAAGCGTATAAAATGTGTATAAAATCGTATAAAGCGTAAAATTTTAAAGGTTCGATAACATGTGCCACAACTCGTGATTTAGGAAAAAATTTCATTAGTGACTTAGGACAAATTTTTAGAAAGTTTAGTCACGTAGATAGCGGGAATGAAACATTAGTGACTTAAGACAATTTTACATAAAGTTTAGTGACTTGTTTGTATAGGTTTAGTTATGTATTGGCCACAACGGTTACCAATCCTTGAGTGGTAGGGTGACAACATAAAAGGTTTAGTAACGTATGTGAAAAGTGAAGTATAGTGGCTAGATGACGAATCTGAACATTAGTTTTTTTTTTTTTAGTTTTTTGTATATTAACCCTTTAAAGTGTTTGCACAAAGCAAAAATTCAACTTAGATACCTATTCGCATTTTAGTTAACATCCGTACAAACATTTTACTATTGGAACACATATAAATGGTTGTCAAAGAGTATTTGTTATAGATTGGTTTGGTCTTTAAAAGTTTTATCTTTCGTTCCTTTCAACAATTGTAAAAAGCATGCTTGGAAATTTCGTGGTTATGAGTATGTTTGAGCCTCTTATGAGGGCTATCAATACACTTTTACAACTTTACTATACTTTTCTAGTGGACTTTAAGGTATCGGCTAGTTCATTACCTTCGGTTATGATGGATTGTTACATGAAAGCTCGAGTTTGGCAAACCTCATCCACAACTTATGGTTAGAATCATTATTATTGTTAGAAGTTAGTGTAATTATCTAGAAACAGTTTCATTTGTAAGTATCCTCTCAAGTAGTTGAAATTATTATGTTTAAGACCAAGTGTAATAAGGAGGTCTCAAGACCGTATTCATCATCGACATCTCAACTTTCTCTCTCCACAACGAACTTCAACATTAATTTAGTGTAATAAATCAACTTTAACACCTAATACCCTACTTAAACATAAATATATCCAACTAAAAACATTTAATGAACACACACAAAAAACATCCCACGACCGAACATCCCACATCTCGATCGTCTATACGACCGAGTCCTCCATTTTCTTGCCTTCGACACTTTTTAAATGGGTCACCTTGATAAGGTAGAACGCATGTTGGGTATGCCATGTAGGACGAAGATCGGGACCTCACAAGCTTATTATACCTGGTCTAAGCCATAATATGATGATCTTATTTGAAAATGTTGTGTTATCAACTTATCATACATATAGCAAGTGGTTTTGAAGAATATCTATTATTATTTTTTGTAACGATATGATATTAAATCCCGTAGTGGTAGGTTTAAATCTCATGAATTAATCAACAAAAAATTCGGAAATCATGGTTACCAAAAACAGATAGAATATCAATATTATAGTTTGTAGATATAGTTGCCTCATTAATTAATATTCGATAAATTAATAGCGCCGATAATATTAATAAGTCCGGTCCCAAGTTGGGACCAATCTAATTGGGCCTGTCGATAAAATAATAAGATAATAATTTTTGAAGCACGGTGTATATATAAAATGTTAATTATACAAATTGAATAATTGATTAAGGTCATACATAATTGAAACTTGTTCATGAAACTAACTTTTACTAATTCAAAAACAATGAACTTGACAAAGTCAATTAATTTATAAATGTGAATTCATAAAATGTTAATGAAACTATTTTTAATTTATTTTTAAATCTAGCTATTATCATTTAACTATTATATTATGGAAATTTAAAAATCATCGTAAAACCTCTTTAAATTAATAAATTATTAATTTATCAATATAATAATATTTATTATATTAATAAAATATACCGGTCTTATATTTATTAATTTATAAGGCGTTTCATATATCCGTATTGAAATATTACATATTTAAACGTTTGCTTTAAGCGTTGTCATCGTCGTTAAAAGCTTGTGTTTGGGGATATATAAATATTATATGAGGGAGTAAAATATCACAATTTATAAGGGTTTTATTGTATAACATAAATTTGTTTTCTAACATTGCCATTAGTGTTTGTGGTACTGCGATCTCTATAGCATAAGATAAATATAACTTCACGGAAAAGGAATAACAAAAAGACCGCATAGCGCAGTGGATTAGCGCGTTTGACTTCGGATCAAAAGGTCGTGGGTTCGACTCCCACTGTGGTCGATTCTTCTTTATTTCTTTTTTCTACTATAATCTTTTAACTTATGAAAATTTCATTGCTAGGAACATGAATACAATAGGGGTTAATTCCATATTTATGCAACTAAAACACAAAAATGTCATATTTATCAAAAATATTTTTTAAATATATTATACATCATGTATTGAAAACTTATAAAACTATTTAATATAATAACTGTTAAAATGATATAAGTGATCGTATATTAAATTAAACAACTTGGAGAACATCTAACAACTTTTATTTAAGTATTTTTATATCTCAAAACTTGAGCATGCTAGAAGGACTATTTCAGATGACTTGAACCAGAACATTATCTGACTTGAAATTGCTTCACCTTTATGAGGAGTAGCAAAAATGAGATGAACAAATTTCACGAATTGATGGACTAACTAAACAATAACTAGAAACACAATTATTGAGACCGGTGCATTTTAGAAAAAAGAATTAATATTAAAACAAAATCTATCGATTTTCGGTTACAATGCCGTATTAAGTTAAGTATAATACTATTCCATTTTTTCTTTTGACTAAACAACTGTATAATCATTGAAAGCCTTAAAAAAATTGAATCATGTCGTATAACAACATGATTAAAACTATTATAACAATCAATGTAATAATCTTCATTAATTAGATCTACCATTAGTACATCACACATTAGAGAGTGTCTCATAAGGGTTTTGAAATATTTAAGAGAAAATAATGTCACTGGGATTCAGATGACCCTTGTTCCAGTATAATAGCTATTCGCATGTATAAGCTTCTTTTTGAACAATAAGCTTCCATGACTATGTCTAGACACAAACGTGAATGATGATCATAGTCCTCTTTTTAACGTTGCTGAGCATCTTAAGGGTCTGCTCTATAACATTCTTATTCCCTACCTGGAGCACACGGAGATTCTGCCGTTTGACTATGACTATGGGAGGCGACTTTTGTCAAAGGAGGACAGGGGTTGTAGGATCATTTTAAGCCAAATTGCAATGTATATGACGTGACGTAGAGATGATAGTGTCCCTACTAAGTTTTCTCACGAGTTGTGAAGTTAGTTGGACCGTCCCGAGCCACTTGGTAGATATTGATCCGCCTGTGTTGATTGGAAACTGTACTTTTGTTTGGCAATTTCCCCTTACAGCAAGTATAAGCTATGCGACGAAACTTTTAATGTGTATGAGGATATGGTCTTTAAAGAGTTTGATGTAAAGAATCTTGAGCTTGTTGATGAAGAAACGATATCACTTGAAGTTAAACATCCGATTGTTAGTGTTGTTGCTGAATTTGCCATTGATGCCTTCAACAATGCCTGTGAGATGCGTGTTAAGATGGGTGAACACAACAACCTCCATCACTTCGAATTTATGGAATGTAAGTACTTGAAAGTCTTTCATGCTTATTACTTCTCTATTGTCATAGAGGCCGTCGAAGAAGGAAAGCCCGGCACATATGTAGCTGAAGTTATTTGGAATATCTTTAACGGTGCAAGAGTACTGTGCAAGTTTGTTCTTACCGATCATAAACCATTTGGGACGATAGCAACTTCATTATTCTACATGCCGTCCTTGGAAGCTTTATGCAAAACTCTGGATGATTAGATTTACTACAAGGAGAAATCCACAGGGTTGAGGGAGCTTGTTAGCCTTGGGAAGATCCATGATTTAACAATGGAAGGTCTTCGCAAAAAACTTTCTCGGGACACTAAGGTGCTCTTTCCACCAGGTTGCAGTCGAAAGATTAATCCAGCTGGTTGGTCTGATCCTAACAATGTTCACTATAGTGGTTACGACTACTTGTAGGGCCGAGGGTACTTCTTGTAGTGGTTACGACTACTACGACCCATATATTGGCACAAGCAGACCCGAAGCAAAGATTCATTCAGTAATTCTGCCCCTTCTTCATTCTTGGACCTCGTTTCTGAAGACCCGAGCAAAGGAGCTGATGCATATGGGATCAAAACCATATTGCCTCTGAAGAGTACATAACATTCTTTTGAAGTTATAATCTCGGTGTGCTGTAGTTTATTGTATTATAGTTTATTTAAGTTTTTTAAGACGTTTGTATGTTGTACTGAAATTGGTCTAAGAATCTACATCTATATATGCTTGTATAGAGCACAAGAACAACTTTTTAAAGCATGGCAGATCTAGCTTGAACACAATGTATGCACGTGCATACCCGTAGAAACAGCTTTTAGTAGCGTAAAAAATAATGGATTGAAATCCTCTCAACTTGATATGAACATGATCGGTCATGTTATCTCACAATCAAAAAAAACTATATCCCTTAGTAGGCAATTGGCCTCACTGTTTTGTTTGTGAGAGAACATTATCGGACATGTTCACATCATCAACTTGAGAGGTTATCGATCTAAAAAGAATAGTTTTTTTTCTTCAAAAGTTACAGTTTAATACAACGAATAACTTATGGGTACGTACCGTCTAAAAGGGTGCATAACCTTCAGATTGCGAACTTAAACTCTCGATTATGCCACTTCTGCAGTCTTCAATGGTTTTCTTCCTGTGGTAACTAGCAAGTGTCATAGTAGATACTCTTTGTGATTTAGTTTGAAGTTTAGAACAAAAAAATATACCCTTCTGATGTCTATTCCTCTGTTTTATTTGAAAATGGGTTTAATACATTAAAATCCTCAAGCATAGAAGAATTGTCTGAAACTTAGTGCTACATTGCTACTAACTCTATGATTTACCCTCTAAGATCAAATATTACAATTACTTCCCTCAACTTTCAAATAATACTTAAAACCCTCAATCCCTCAAGACTCTTCTTGTTGTGATGCAACTTTTCTTCTCCTCCTAACTTTCTTCACAGCAACTGCTGCATTTTCATCTTCACTTTCACTCTTGTCAGCCTTTTCAGCAGGTTTTGAAGAGCTCATTGAAGTTCTTAACCGCAAAATCTCGCCTTTAGCAGCTGCTAACTCTTTCTCTAGTTTACTTCCTTTCTTATCCAAACTCTCACGTTCATTCCCGAGTTTCACAATGATACTATGAGCATCCTCCATGTTTTCTCGAGCTTCTTGAATTGCTTGTTTCTGTTCTTCAAGGGATTTGTACAATACTTCTTTTTCGTCTTCAAGATTGGCTATCTTGGTTTTTGTGAGCTCCAATTCCCGGGATAGAATCGTGGTGTTTTGATTCATCTCATCGAGTGCTTTTGATGCTTCTTCTAAATCTGTTTCCAGTGACTTTCTTGACTCTTTGTCCTCCAAAATCTCAGCTTTTAAAGAGTCGACTTCTTTAGTCAAAGAAAGGACACTCTTTTTCTCTTCTTTAAGTTCGTAAATTGTCTTATCAAGCTTTTTATATGTCTCGACAAGTTCTTTACTCAAACTATCACGATTTTCTGATATTTCTTGAATTTCAGCCGACACCCTTTTCAGTTCTTCCTCTTTTTTTTCATAATCGTCTTTAGTTGACCCGAGCTCGACGGTCAACATTTCAACAGTTTGTCTCAATCGATCGATGTTGTTCTGTAATGCTTCTTTTGCTTCAGAATACTCGGTTTGAAGTCTTGAAAGGTCTGCCTCGAGGTTCTTGCAAGTGTCATCGGAAAGCTCTAGACGTCCCGCGAGCTCAGCAGCCTGGTCTCTTGTGTCCTCTAACGTTTTCTGTAAGACTTGAAGCTCTTCTTCAAGACTATTGACTTTATCCACTTCAAAACGCAATGTCCTTTTCAAATCATCTCTTTCATCGGTCAACTCTTTGACTAATACTTCGTTTTTATCCAATTCGGTCAAAGTGGACTCAAGTTTTTCCTTGATGTCATTGAGTTTCTTTCCACTTTCTTCCAAAAGCTTAGCGTCAGATTCCGCTTGCTTTTCTGAAACGAGCTTTGATTCGGCGTATTCCTCTCTTAATGATTCCAATTCTTTGATAAAGGCGCTTTTCTTCTCACGTAAAGAAAGAATTTCAGCATTCAGATCATCAATCCTTGAACTTTTCGATTCTAATTCTTTCTCAAGTTTAAGAATTTCTTGTTTCAGACCCGAAATCTCTGACTTTGACCCGGTCAACTCAGCCAGTGTTTCCTCATACATAGAGCTCAGTTTCTTGAACTCGGATTCTTTAGCAGCAAGGGCTGAACCAACATTTGCAAGATTGTCTTCTTTATCTTTGATCTCGTTGTTAAGCAAGTTTATACGTTCTTGCATGACTTCAATGGAAAATAGTTTATCTTTTAACTGCATTTTAAGCTCTTCTTTCTCGTCTGAGGCTTTTTTGAGGTTAACTGTAAGACGATCGATCTGGCTTTCAAGATCTTGAATGTTTTTCTTCTCTTTTTTAAGTTCTTGTCCTAACCCATTCACCGTGTTGTTTGCTGAACTTAATTGGGTTAATAAAGATTGCTTTTCTTGGTTCACTTTTTGTATTTGCTCATTTCTTTCTTCCTTTACGTTCTGTAGTTTTGACTCGAAGCTTTTCTGCATAGAAACAATTGCTGCTTCCTTGTCCACCAGTTTAGTTGTCATCTGCGTAATTATACAGGAAATTGTAAGTTTAAAGTTTAATGCAGGTGTGTTTGGACGCGCATTTTCAAAGTGATTATTACGACTTCAAATGGCAAGTATCAGTTTAGTCATACACCCAAACAGACCCTACACCAGACTTCATAACAAAAGCTATTGCGGAAACATTGGATTTAATATCTATCAAAATCCATGTCAAGATTTGTATAATCTACAACAAAGTTTGCACTTTCTAAAGCGAAAGACTTACTTTTGCTGCATGAAGCGTTACAAAAACCCTAATAAATACGATGCTCTTCTCGTGAGTAATTTTCATGTCCTAAAAGCATGGATTCTCATTTACTATAGTTTTGCATATACGCGTGTAAAAGTTATTTTTGGCAGTTTGGTAGTATAACTGTATAAGGTTGCGTAAATTAGAAAACGACAAGAGAATTGATAGCTTACAGATTCAATTGTTGCAAGGTTGGCTGACTTTTCCTTCTGAGCCAACGCATAGAAAGCACCAAGCACGCCTGAAGTAAGTATTCCAATTCCACTTGAAAGAGTAAGAAAGGGGTTTGATGATGCATCTCCATGAGCCTAAGAGACAAAAAAGACGAAAAAACAATCATTCAAAAGTGTTATACACGTTTACATAATACATGAAAATAACAAGACATAATATGTTTGCATTAACTCTAGAATTAGATTAGAATAGTCTCCGACCTCTGATATTTGATCAAGCTCTTGTGCCCCTGCAGAATTTTCTGAAATAACATAATCACAAATACGAATCAGTCCTCATTTCAACAAGCCTTTTCGGGAATTGGTGCAAGAAAAAGTTGTCATGAACAAAATAAGGTGTGGCAACACGAGGCGGCTTATTGAAATGGTTGCTGAGCCCAAACTGAATCTCGTCTTACTACCAGGCTTGAGCTCAGTCCTTGAACTTATAATCTTATGCAAGCCTCTATGAACCAATTTAATGTAATAAATTTCTACAAGAGTTTGTTCATGGTGTTATTAAAGGGTTAAAATTTTGGATTCATCATATATATTTTGTTCCATGCTAGTTAAACTTTTGATACGTATGAGTAATGATGCATCATCTATAATAGGATTCCTGTTTCATCAACGATGCATCACGTGATAAAAAACACACAACAAAGATCCGGTTTATGATATACCTCTTCCAGGTTTAACAGCAAACTAATGACTGGTGAGCTTTCATATCGTTTCTTTTACAACAACAACAACAACAACAACGGACCCAATCCCGCCTAGGCGGGGTATGGGGAGGTAAAATGTGAGCAGATCCTACCCCTACACGGGGTAAACCCGTGTGTAGAGGCGCTTCAACGAGACCTCCGGCAAGTGCATGTGTGCTAGCACGAAAGGATAGAGATAGCATACTACAAAAACAATATGTAAAAGCGTAGAAAAGAAAGCAAACAAACAAGCAAACAAGCAAACAGGGCATACAGGAAAAGAACCACGCACAATCACACCTAAAAAAAGCCAATAGCAAAGCGCAACCGAAATAAAACCAAAGCGAGGCACACCAAAGCGAGACCAACAAAGGGGCAACACGAGGAAGCGAGATAAGCACACGAGGCATAAAGCTAAAGCAAAAACACGTAGCACCAAAAAAAAAAAAAAAAAAAAAAAAAAACCGGGAGCAAGACAAAGGCAAGACCTAAGGAGCAACAACATAGCGCAAACCACCACGGGGCCTAAGACTACAGCAAAGCAAAAAGGCCGCAAAACAAAACACGCAGAGGAGGCAAAAGGGACACCTAAAAGCCAAGCACTAGCACTTACCGCATAATCCTAATTCTATCCTCCACCAATCTATACGAGATCAAGTCCTCGGTCAAACTAAGCTCCATCATGTCAAGCTAAGTCTATCCTCCCTCTCGATATTGGGTGCCTCTTCTACCACGCCATCTACATCTAGCGCTTGACCCGCTTAGCGCAGGCGGTGTGGCCTCCTCGACATGTCCAGAACCACCGACCTTCCTTCTCTCATCTTGAAACAATATTCCCGACCTCGAGTTTAGCTCGAAAACTCCGTTTGGGATCATGTCAAGTAAGGTTTTACCACAAATCCATCTTAGCATCCTCAGTTCTGCCACCTCTACCCTGTTAGCATGTGCCTTTAATATGGACCAGCATTCAGAGCCGTACAAGATAGCCGGTCATATTGTTTCTTTTGCTTGTACTATTTACTGAATTTTTTTACTTTTGCAAAAAGCTAATAATGTTAGTCTTCAAGAATCACTACTATCGCCCCCATCAAAGATAAAGATGGTAATACGAAATAGTTGAAAAAAATAAGATTTAGGGGATTGATTTTTTAGTTATTTAGAATGAGAACATAAATCTCAAGAAAACCACAAAGCTACTACCATTCGTTTTACATAACTCTTAAATCAAGCTGATAAACACTACACTTAAGATGTATTTCGCGGGTAAATTAAGGCCACACAAACAAATGTGTCGAATCTTGAAAAAAAAAGAAGAGAAAACTGTGAAAATAAACACAAGCAATTCACCAGCATCAAGATTATCAATAATTCAAGAACCCGTTTACTAAAACAGGTAAGGTTTTCCCCTTAGGTTACCCGGGAGGCAAGATGTATGCACGCGACCTAACTTCGGGGTATCCGTGAGTGTTTCCAACCCCTTCCCCGACCACCCCTAAAATGTGTACCTAATGAGGTTTGAGCCTCAGACATCGGGGTGTGCCTGACCACTAGGCCACCTTGGTGGTGGTTCACAAACCCATTTACTAAATCATCCAAAATCAAGCTATAAAGACCAAGACACATTTCGCAAGTAAATCAAGCGGAAAACAAACAAATGGGCTTAGTCTTGAAGATTTAACTTGAAACCAAACATACCTAATTAATCAGTATATCAAGATTTCCAAAAGCTCTCGCCTTTTATATTCACTAACCTATTTACCAAATTTTCTTAAAATCATGCTAGTTAACACTAAATCATACGTACATATCACAAGTAAATTAAAACGAAACTTCAAAATGTGCTAAATGTCTACCTACCCTCGGTCCTTGGGTAAGGGTATGATTGTGACCAGGGGCGGAGCTATGTGAGGACAGGGAAGGGTCCCGGCCCCCCTAGGCCAAAGCCCGTTAGTGTATTTTTTTCGCGATTTCATGTGTTAAAAAAATAAAAATTTCATCTCGACCCTCCCATCTAATGTTTTTCCAGAAAAAAATTTGCTTCGGCCCTCCCACGAAATTTCTTCTAGCTCCGCCACCGATTGTGACGGTCTACATCCTACTTCCGCGTACCCGGTCCCCAGCCCGATTAGGTATTGTTGTTCTATCAAAATGTGCTAAATCTTCAAAAGTAACTCAAAATCAAACATACCCAATTCATCATAATCAATATTATCAAGAACCCATATACCAAATTTACTAAACTATCCAAATTCAAGCTAATTACATACACATTTCACAAGTAAAACAAGGGGATAACCAAAAAATGAGCTAAATCTTGAAACCAAACATACCCAATTCAAGATTCTTCTGAGCAGCTTTAGCTTTCAAGTTCAAGAATGGAAGAACAGAAAGACCCATGAACAAAAAAGCTCTCCTATGACAGAAAGCATCATCATTTGGTTCAGTATGTTGCATACAAGCATAAATTCTTCTTTTTTTAGTGACATCATGTGTTGGCTTTTTATAGCAAGAATATATGAAAAGGGGTTGTGAAGAATATGAAAATGAAGAGAACAAAGTGTTGGTGTGGTAAGATGATGAAGAAGATGATGAAGATGCAAATCCCATCATCATCATATCATGTGTTTTTGGGTTTGGTTTGTGATATGAGACAGATGTGTCTTTGTGTTTGGTTTTTTTTAAGGATTTCAATCTTGTGTGCAAACTGCAAAGTACATTTGTCCTATCATCTAGTGAGTGAGTGTTGGTCTTTAATGACCAAAATGCCCTTCTTTTTACCTTTTGTTTTCAAAGTGATTAGAGTAAATTGTGAAAACAGTCCCCGGTATGTCGAAATTGTAGACTCAGTCCTTGCCTTTTCGAAACTCGAAAGTGCAGATAATGTTTTTGTGAAATCTTTGGTGCGGATATCGTTTGTGTCGGAATGTGAACGGACTGAAATGCTCTAAATTAAAAACACTGAAGGGAAAGGTATTTCAGTCATATCATGTGAGGTAAGGACGATATCCGTACAAAAGGTTTCTCACAAGAACGGTACTTGCACTTTCAAAAGGTGAGGATTGGGCTTGCAATTTGGACATACCACAAGGATGGTTTTTGCAATTTACTCAAGTGATTATTAATAATAGAGGTGACAATTCGGGTCGGGGACGGGTTGGCATGTTCGGGTTGTCAGGTTGGAGGGTCAGAAAATCCCAACCAAAACCTGACCCATTTAAATCATCAGGTCAGCTATGTCAACCTTAACATGTTTAGACATAACTCGAACCTAACCCATTTAACCCGTATATATACTTCGGTTGGCGGGTTAAATAGGTTACACGGGTTGAATCGGTTTAGCGGGTTTCGGATTGACCCATTTAACCCTTTTTATATACAAAAGTTGGCACATTACACGAGTTAAACAGGTTGTCGGGTCGACCCGTTTAACACATTTAACCTGCATAATAAAATATAAATAATTTTGAATTTATGAAAAAAAATCTTAAACGGGATGGCGGGTCGACCCGCTTATTTTATTCCCAACCCGAATCTGACCTGTTTAATAAATGGGTTAGATAGGTCGACCCAAACCTGACCCGGAATCTATTTAGCACAACCCGAACCTGTTAATTTTCGTGTCGGTTTCATGTCGGGTTTTATGTTGGGTCAGAAATTGCCACCCCTAATTATTATGGTTGGTATTTGAGTAAGAGGTCTGGGTGTGGTAGCGTCAGGGTCATCACGCCACTTTTTTTGACGTGCAGCGTCGAGTTACGATATTTTTATTGATGTGTTATTACGTTTTTTCTGACGATTTTGGTTTTTGTTATAATCTTTGAGTTTAAATTTTTTGAGGTCAGACAAATGAGAGTGTTTTTTAGTACTATATTTATATACTAAGAGGGAAAAATGCACTGTAGCAGCTACAATGCTTGCTATAATGGCCCAACAAATTACAAGAATAGTCCCTGCAATTATCTAATGGTTTCAAAGTTTGTCCATAAGGACTAACTTTCCAACAGTCCGAGAATATTAGGGGCTTTTTCCGTGAAAAGACATATTATTTACAGAAATAATTTTTGAAAATAGTCCTTACGGTTATTGGTCTTTTTCACATTTAGTCTTTAATGACTAACTTTGAAAGAAAATTTAGCACGGCATTCCCACAGCAACGTGTGAATTCTCCCGCTCGTTATGTTACTGAAATGTAATATAAAAAGTTAATGCTATGGCATATAAGACAAATATAATATGTTCTTTATAGGGGAAGGTATGGAAACGGCGTGCCTCGCCGTGGTCCTACGTGGACGCTCGTCGTCCTTCGCCGCCACACATGCGACGTTCGCCTTGGCTCGCCGTGGAGTGGCTGGTCGTTCCGACGACGAAGCAAGTTTCTGACAAAAGGCAACGGATATATATCCGTTATTAAACGGATATAAAAAGTTTAATTATTTATTTTTTTTATTTTATTATTTTTTTTAAACCCACCACCCCTATAAATAACATTCATCTCCACCATTTTTATCAACTTCATCTCCTACATCTTTCTAAACTCTCTATACATTTATTCAAAAAAAAAAATCTCACAATGTCTCAAAACCCAAATGACGAAGGGTACTTCACAAACTTACTTAACTCAAACCCACCACAATACGGGGGTTCTTCAAACCCGTCTACCCACTCCTCGACAAATTCCAACCCGTCTCCACAAGAAATGTTTCTTAACCAACAATATCAGTTTCAACAAGGATTCGCAGCTTACACTGCCCGATTTTCATCACCACAGTTTTTTAACCCGTCACAACCTCCACATTTTTTAACCCGTCACAGCCTCCACAGTTGCCCCAAATGGAATCACAACCGTCCGGTTCACAATTCAAAGTTCCAAAATCACGTGAACCAGCAAAAGGTAGGGGGAAAAAGACGAAGTCAAAAAAACAAATTGTGGATTTGGATGTAGACGACGACGAAGATGTGGAAGTCATAGCACAGGCAGACAGGAGGAAGTGGAGCAAGTCTGAAGAAAGGTTACTTGCGGAGTGTTGGATAGAAATTTCCCAAGATAGAGATATGGGAAATGACCGTTCCGAAGATTTCTTTTGGAACGACATTCTCGACTTGTTCAATACTCAGACCACCGATAACCAGCGTGGCAAGAATATGGTAATTGGTAAATGGTCGAGGATTAACGGTGATTGCCAGAAGTTCAACGCTATTTACAAACATCTTCAGCGTCGAAGTGGTGAAAATGACCACGATCATGTCGAGAATGCCAAAGTTAGCTTTGCGCAACGTTATGGTGGGAATGAGTTTGTGTATGAAAAATGTTGGGAGGTTTTGAAAAATTATCCCAAGTGGGATGCCGAAGATCCCATTGACATTACATGTCTCGAGGATATATTCGGGCCGGACAGACGACCTCGTCCTGAAAGAGATGGCGGCAAACGAGCCGCAAAGAAACAAAAGTGGACTTCAACGTCGAGCTTTGCGAGCTCCAGTGGGAGTCAATCGAGTACTTTTTCAGGACATATATCCGAAATATATGCTCAAAAAGCCGACTCAAAGGGCTTGTTACGAGGCGGAAGGGAGAAGGAAAAAGCTCTCAAGAGAAGATCGAGATGGATTTTCGATGATAGATCCGAATTTGAATCCTGACCCGGTAAAAGCATAAATCATCCGCAAGAGGCAGGAACGACTAATCAAGAAATATCACCAAAGAGATGACTAGGTTTCGTATTATTAGTATGTGTTGTATTTTTTTTTACCAGTGTCGTTTTTTTTCTCCTTTTCGTATCGTTTTTATTAGTATGTGTTGTTTTTTTTTTTTCTTATTATTAAGTTATGTATTGTATTATTATTTTGAATGAAATGAATTTAATTTATTTAGAAAATTAAATAAAAAAATAAAGTGATAGTGGTGAGCCCCAAATAAAGAGGTTGAGGTTTGTTATGAGTGAGGGGTGTTGTTGTTAGTTGTGGAGAAGTGAGATGCTGATGTGGCACTAAGATAACACTGATGAAATGATGATGGTCCATCACGACACTTTCCCCTCTTAGCATGTTACCACATATTGTGCTATAAAGTTGTAGTCACCTTTTTGTTGACTTTTGATTTAGTATGGTGTTTGACGTTGGCTGACAACTTCAGGCGGAAGTGGTGTAAATGGGTAATGGCGCAAGTATGAGCGATGAGTCTCATGTCATAGCTTTTTGGGTTCGGAAAATGATGATATATGATAGATTTGGAATGACGGTTGAATGAACTTGAAGATTACATATAGACCTACAAGCATAGTTAATTCATTCGATGTATGATATGTGAGCTTGGTAAAAATCAAATTATATCTATATACTAAAAGGCAGGAACACAAACATGCCCTCACACTTCTTGCATTAATTATTATCTTTAGAAATTTAACAAAAATAGTCCTTAAGGTTTAAGTGTTTTTGCAACTTAGGTCCCCACAAGTTAATTATTAGCCATTTAACAATTAATTACTATCTATAGAAATTTAACGAAAATAGTCCCTCACGTTTAGGTGTCTTTGCAACCTAGGTCCCCACAAATTAATTAGTATGTATAGCCATTTTACAAAAATAGTCCTTAAGGTTTAATTGTCTTTTCAAAGAACACATTGTATTATTAATTAGTATGTATAGTCATTTAACAAAAATAATCCTTAAGGTTTAATTATCTTTTCAAGGAACACGTCCAGCCACAACACGCGGGTTACAACACTCGTTGTAACTAATTTTGTAATTAATTTGTCGATTATGTTATGTGTCATCATTGTATTGTTAGGTTAGATTTTTATGTTAAACCATTTGAATTTACATCATTTCTCGTTGTATTCCCTCCAAAGGTGAATAATTTCATATATATTCTTCTTACAAGTTTTTGATGCACATAGTACACTGATTTTTATGCATGCAAAGAATATATATATGCAATTTTGCATCTTTGGAGAGATATATATGCAAAGAAAGATGATGTAAAGATATTATTAGGTTGATTTTATGTTTACCATTTGAATCTAACATCAATATGTTGTATTATTAATTTAAAGCAGACGAATCCTAGTAAGAAAAAGATGATGTAAAAGTAGTTTTATGATATGTGTTTATTATTTAATGTTATGATAGTTTGTTATTTGGCAAATTTTGATTATTCAACCTCTAATGAAAAATGGTTTTGGATATAATTTATCACATCTACTATTGAGGACTATTTAAACTTTAGGCTGGACACAATAAGGTGGTCAATTTTTTTCATTTTACTCGTCACGTCAGCTTTTTATCTTCGTTAATTTACATGCAATTTTTTGCCACAGTAAGGGCGACCTTCATCTTTTTTTTCTTTTTTTTTTCCCAAAACATTTTAACAACAAACTTAAATTTTATTAACAATTAAAAATTACATAATAATTCAAATAAAATTAAAACATTACAATACTTATTAAAAACTTAAACTAATAATCTAAGTCGTAGCGTGATTTGATTGAATCCTTGATCTCCTGCAGCTTTTGTCGTTGTAGTTCGGGCAAAGATAGGTCGATGGATGTGAGATAGAATATGATATCTTTTTCCCGTTTCTTTTGCTGCTCAAATTCAAGTTTTTGACGTTCTAGTTCAAAATTCTTTTCCTCAAATTCTACTGCTTCCCGACTTCTTCTTTCTTGAAGCTCCAACTCATGTTTCTTTTGCTCCAACTCTCGTTTCTTCAACTCGAAATATTCATCTGCTGTCGACTTCTTCTTTCCCCATGCTAGCGACTTAATAGTCCTCCATTTGTCAGCTACCCCTTCAATATACGAAGCCTTGGATTGATCGGAGGCGGATGATTTCTCCTTAATTTTCTTAGCTTGGTCACGACCCACTGGTCGCTCATCTCGATTCTCTTCAGAATCAGGTTCATCCGCATCTTCGTTCAAATTGAAACCACCATCCGAGCCGGTTTAAGAAGTCTTGGATTTCTTTCGACCCTTATCTTGCTTCTGAAAAATGAGGCATCTCAACTTGTTTCCAAGCAGCATGCTCCCTCAAAACTTCCCAACACACCTCCCATTGAAAGGGATGCCCATACACCACTAGGTATTCTGCACACGCTTTTTGGTAAACATTGATGTCATTCTCACCACTTGCGTGATTCGTTTGCATATTGTTGAAAATGGCACAAAATGCACAAACTCTAGGGCGATGCATATTTTTCCACTTGCTAATGATCGAGTTGTAAGTTCTGTTTGAACCAACTTCTTTTTCAAAGTAATTAATAACCTTCTCCCAAAATCCCTTAACCGTCATAGCGTTTCCCAACTCACTATTTTCCGACATATCACACCAAGCTTTGCACAATGCCACCTCTTCCTCAGTTGTCTAATTCGACGAATCATTCTTGGCATCATTATTTTTTGCCTTTGTTGTTGGTTTCGTAGGCTTTCTAGTTTTGACCGGTGACATCTCTTCGACAAGAGAGTCGTCGTCATCATCATTTGGAACCGAATCGTGAAACGATCCGTGAGCCGAACCTTACCCATAGAATAATCTTAAGTCGGATAATATGCTTGACCAAAACCAGTTCCTGCATAAAAATCTGGATTATTGTATAATTGTTCTTCAAAATCACAAGCAACAAGGTTAATGTGGTTAACCGGAGAATACTTTTGATGATTTGAGTGGTAAGACATTGATGAATCCATAGTTGGACGATACAACCCGTCTGGTGATTGGAAAAACGATTGTTGGGATAAGCTCCGGCGGGATTGGGTTTGTTGTTGTTGTTGTTATTGTTATAGGGTGGGTTGAATGGACTATTTTGATAAAATGGGTTATGAGTTTGTGGTTGTGGAGGTACTTGCGATTGATAATCAAAACTAGAGGGGCTAAAATTCACGGTTGGTGATACACCGATTACCCGAAAATTCGGATCCGGTGTTACATACGGAATGTTTTCTTGCAATCGGGATTTCCGGGCTTTTGATTTGGGTGTTTTCTTAGACATAGTGAAATAAGAGAAATGATTTGAATTGTGGTTTATGTGGAGGTATTTATAGTGTAATATATAAGTTTTTAAATTTATTTTTTTTAGCTGCCAATGGTAATATTCACCTTTTTTCCCCAGCCTAACGGTAACATTTTGACAAAAAAAATGGACGATTGTCGATCGGTGGGACGATCCGTATAAAAAAAGGAATCGATCGACTGGCGATCGACACCCACAGTAAGGGCGATCAATCGCCTATTCGATCGATTAGTCGATCCACAAGGTTACTGTGTCGAGCCTTATGTACTATGATCACTTTAGTAACATGAAAAGTAACAAAATAAATATTTTCAAATTGCAATATCGAGCAATCCTAATGAAGTCTTACAGATAATGTGATTGGATGTTACAAACCGAAGGAGATATAAAGTGATACGTATTTCGAAAACTCAAAATCTAAGATTTTTGTTACACATATAATAAGCATCACTGTTGACAAACATTATTCGGAGTAATATTTAGTATTCGTTCTTCTCATACCTAACATTCAAATTCCTATAATCTGTAGATGAAAGCTATATTTCTTCATAATTTGTGATTTTCGATAACTAAAGAGAGTACAACAGTATCTACAAGCTACACAGCAGTCCCAAACACTCCTACATGCAACACAGCTCAAGTTCAGAGTCTACACAGAGCTGCAACTCCTCCAAAGATGAAACTACTTCTTAACAAGTGTCTAATTCAATGTAACAAGATGTAGTATAGTCTATAGTGTTAGCTTAATCTTGTAGCGATTACATATAGTTAGCATAGTTTAGTTTCATGTAATAGTCTATAAATAGTTTGTACTGTACACATTCTTCTTTCAATGAAATACAATTCACTTTTTCATTCTCTCTACACTACCCTCTGTTTCTGAACATGGTATCAGAGCAAACCGATCTCTCTAACAAACTCCGGTCACCATAACTGCTTCTAACCACCATAACAACCGTTGACCACCACCATAACAAACTTTGACTATCATAAACCACCATACAAACTGTGACAACCCGTACTTTCAGGTCATTTCTCGACACAGTTCATGTCTCATTATTTCAACATTTATAGTAAACTTGGTTTACTTGTTTCAAATTCGCGTAACCTTGGAGGTTTAGCGGCGAATTCATGATCATGACATCACGTACATTTCATATGGACTATGATTAGTCTACATTTCATTGACATCATGTGCATTTCATTAGTACATTCACGACATTTCATTTCACCTTCAACGCGTAATTTTTATATTTAATAAATTTTTATCGCGTGAGTTTTTATTTTGATTATTTAATCCATTACTTTCAAAAATGATCCCGAGGTATTTTTAAACTTACATTTAGTTTATAAAAACTATATTTTTAGTTTCCTAGTGTTTTGAATTTATTTCGTATATTAATCGTTAAAGTTTAATTATTACGTCGTTTTTCTTAAAAATTATACGATAATTATTTTATCACCCAAATTTCACAAGGAAAGTATTTTTACAATTTTTATCATCTCAATACAATCTATTTTGAATTATTAAAAAGTTACTTGCACCAAAAACTTCCATTTATCTTAACTTAACTTTGTTTTACTTATACTTTGTCAAATATTTGCACATTCTACTCAAACATATACAAGTATACATTTAAAAAAAAAAAAAAAAAAAAAAATTATAATTAGGAGACAAGTCCCCAAAATCACGCCCATGGGGAGGAGGTCAATTGATTGGCATGGTAAGTTGATTGTAATAAATACTTGCTTATATATAAAGTTTACCTCAAATAATATCTCATACTTTTCATTCTCATTTCAAAGAGTTAGTAGAAAACTTTTCCTCTCTTCCTTTTGGGTCTCCAAACCGCCAAGCAACAAGAACAACCAAGGGATCAAAGTTTTCAAGCACAAGTGTTTTACAACCTAGATATATCCTTTATATGGTTTTGAAATAAAACCAAGGATATTTAAGTTAATCCTTGTTACCTACACCTCTTCATTTTCACTAGTAAGCATATTCTTATCATTTTATGTTTCCTCTTCATTTTCATAAGTTTCTTTTCATTTTGGAGCTTATATGCATGTTATGTGATTTATACCATTTATTTCATGATTTTAAAGTTATATATACAATATGGTCATCCTATAATTACTCCCATGGTATTCTTTGGTCTTGATGGTGATTAGGAACCCATGACACCCTAAGAAGGTGTATGGTAGGATTAGATTAGTTTTGGAGTTGATTTGAAGGGATTAGAATAGGTTTTGTCCGAGAAAACTATTTTCGATAACTATATTTTAAGGTTCTGTCCTTGTTTCAGTTTTCTGGAAAATCCGACAGCTAGTACGAAATTTTGGCCTTGATTTTTAGAAAATATACTTTAAAACGAATCCGTGGCCTTTTGAACGGATAAAACGGAGTTATAACGAAGCCGTGGTGAATTTTTAAAGTTTGACGATTTAAACGACATTTTCGAGAAAATTTCAGCAAGCGGTTTTACATATTTCGGGTCAAAACGAGCCTTAAGCTTCACAAATTATTTCGACTTATCAAAATATATTAGTATACTTGATACGAAGCTAAGGACATATTTTACGAGAAAACGGATTTAAAACGACAAATATATGCACGTTTTATAAGGTTGCCGTAAATATTATTTTCGAAAAACTATATTATTTTTACGTTACAAGTATTTTATTAGTTGTAAGGGCTATGTTTATGCAGCTTTTAGCCATGATGTGAAACTTTTATAACGAAATGTCTTCTAGTAAAATCAAGTTCATCGGCCATATTTTTCAAAACAAAAGCCGTTTGTCAAGCGAAGTTATGGTAAATTATTTACGGACGTTCAAACTTGGCGAAACTTATTTTCTGCACACGATTAGCAAAAATCACTATCTTTAACCTTTAATATCTTTATGATCGAGACCTTTTGGACGAAAACTCCTGAACTGAAACTTTTAGATATCGATACAAACTTTCCAAAACCGTCGAGTTCGTTCTCTAACGATCGACGTACACCGTTTTACGACTACTTTTCCGGAGCCATTTTTGTTAATTTCATGATTTTTCCTACGACATTGTTTTGCGACGAAAAATGGTAATTTCACCAAAAGTCATTATAAAACCATTGTAGGATGACATTTTGACGTAAAAACATGTAAAGTCATTTTTGATTGGTCAAGACGTCAAAAGAGTATTTTTCGACGACGAGTAATATTTTCAAAACCCGTAAATGGTATAAATAACATACGAAGTGCATGCATAACATTACATTGCAACTCATGACATATCATATCATTGATAATAGGTCCCGTTGTTGACGATTACATTAAACCTCGGTGTACTCACTTTTGCCGTTATTCCAGTTTATCCAAGTGAGTTTTCATAGCCCGTTTACATGCTTTTGATTATTTTCAAACCCACGGGAGAATACATTGCACTACATTTTTTGTACGATACCAAGTATGTTAAATTCAATTACATTGCTTAAGTTACCACATTTGCCAATTTGAAAGTCCCCATTACTTGAACATGAACCGTTAATCTTTGAAGCGAGGATGAGTGGATAGATCTATCGAGGTGACGCCCATCCGGGTTGGTGAATCCCAACCAGCAAACGGATGCATTTCATTTGATCACGTTACGGAGTTGTCGGCAAACACTGCAGGGCATGCATTATTGAACAGTCTAGTTTCGGGGTCATGGGCTTAGAGCAATTGTAACATTATTTTACGTGATGGATTGTCATGCATAGTCTATACTTGTGTAGTCGTATAAAACATTTACATAAACCTATGATTTCTCACCAACATTATTGTTGACCGCTTTTAGCAATGTATTTTCGGATAATCGAGGCATTCATCATGACATGGTTTAGGGACCTACATTTTGAGTCATGGCGTCGACTTACATTATGTACATTATGGTACTTTATTTCAAAACATCGTTTGGATTTGTAACATGGATGTATTTTAGCAAACTTTGTAAACCTTTTGGGACCGATGTTGTACTACGATTGTTTTATGAAATATCCAACGATGTGTTTTAAACGACACTTTAGGTCGTTCAATATAACTGTGATGTGGTGCTATGACGATCAATCCCGTGAATTCCATTCACCGCAAAGCAGTAAATTGGGGTGTGATGATTGGTACCAGAGCTACAGTTATAGAGAACTAGGTTGCATCATTGACCCTAGACTATAGCTACATTATCATAGCATCTCATCATTTCATCATTGTACATGTTCATTGTTATCATGCGGATTCACTTACACTTTGTTCGAGATTATTTACTTTTATTTCACATCGGTTGTCACAGAGATGCCTTCAAATACCCATCCCATTATACTCACATCACTTTGACATGGAGAATGCCTTGTCAGTCCCTATCATAATTTTAACATCAGTTGACTCAACATCGATAACATCAGATGATGGCTCTGAGACCTTTTTAGGAGGGTGAAGTTGCACCTACACCATCACGATCACTATTGATTCACGATAGGATCAGGACAATTTTTATCACTCAGTTGGGACAGATCATACCATTGGGTAGAACTTATAGGCTTAGTCCTAATGAACCTATTTTCTTAATTCACCACAAGGATTCCATTATCATCATTGTCATTATTTTCATCATCATTATCATTTCGAGCACCATCCGCACCGTCACATCTAATACACGATACTCATACACCGACTTGCGACTTGGGAAGCGTGCATGATTTAACACACCATTACCACCTACCACTAAGACTATAGACACTACACCATCTCATAGGGTTGAGGACCGTGAGAGTTCTAGGGTTATTGTTGCTAGACCGCCTACTACTCCTACACTTGAAACACGATTAGACCATCAACGAGGCGGATAATAAGCACCTTTCTAGCTAATGTAATCTTTATCATTTATTATCTCTACGATACATCACTACTTTACTAGGGGCTAGGCCAACTTTATTCTCGATCAATTAGTAGACTATTACTACTCAATAAGGTTTTCCTATGTATCCTACAAACCATCCAACAAATTTTATTCCAAATTATCCTGCTACTATTTCATAAAATTATTTCACTTGATTTTACTTCGAATTATTTTATCACCATCTCAGAAACGTTGTTTCATAAAGTTTTAAGCAAGTTGTTTTATTACCAACTTATCAATTGGTTTCAGTCATTTTAGCAACTATTTAATATACTCAAAGGAAACGATTTTCGTGTTACTCGAAAAATCATTGAGTCATTATCTTACAAATCAAAACGTTGAATACCATCTAAAACTTGGAGGAACATAATACTATTTCAACAAAAACAAGCATCACATCATTTGTCCTTAATTATACATGGCACGATCACCTATGTATAATTCGGGAAGAATTATGTCATGGAAGTAACAAGTATCATTTCAAATCTCCTAAAACAATTCTCATTTAAAAGTAAAGTTTTATAATCGATAAATCGTGCATAAACATTTCTTTTGTTAACACTCTAAAGGTGCTTACGCCATTTATCTCTCACTCAACCGATAAGTTAGGATTTGACGAGTGACATTTTAGGAAAGACTTCCTATACCATCCGTGAGGAGGATTTCTCGATACAAGAAAACAATGGAAGGATTTTGGAATTACCAACAAGGACTAGAACTAGGTGGTAGGATGATTCAAACCCGACAAAAAAAAAAAAAAAAAAAAAAAAAAAAAAAATCTTAAGACATCACGAGACCTTCCGAACCACTATTTCGGTTAGAATCCAAACTCTATTATTCCAAAAGTATTAGTTAGACCGAGTTACGAGATTTAGTACAGGCGTATACCCACGAAGCAACATTATAGGGATATACCAAGTTTTCTAACCGAGATTGTAGAACATTCATTAAGCATGGCCTCAACAATAGGTGAACTTCCCTACAATGAGTTTCCTTAAAGAAAAATTAAGTTAAACTAAGGTTATCGATATAAACCTTCCCTAAGGCATTGTGTCCTCTAGAAATTCCAAGTAACCTCACCTCTATATCAAGAGATGTCACAGTTTGAACATGTCGGACAATCAATGACTCTCATCTACAAGTGAAGCTAGAACAGACATTCTTCGACATAGTATAAGCGGATATCTATTTTCTTGCTAGCATGGTAACAATATTAGTGATGAACTACTTTTGGAAGCACTCAATATCGGAACAAATCTTGGAAGCCAACCACATTAGACACATCATACAACGTCGAGTTAGCTAGTGGTAGCGTAGTTAGCACCAACACCATTGCCCGCGGTTGCACATTCAATTTTCTTAATCATCCCTTCAACATAGACCTCATGCCCATAGAGCTTGGTAGTTTTGACGTCGTCATCGGCATGGATTGGTTATCTAAGCATCGCGCGAAGATCATTTGTGATGAGAAAGTTGTTCATCTTCCCTACAATGGCGAAACTTTGATTATTCGTGGGAACGCAGTGGAACTCAATTAGTATCATATCGAGTATCAAAACGGAGAAGTACATTAAGAAAGGTTGTCTTGTTTTTTTTTTTTTTTAGCTCATGTAACCGAGAAAAGTCGGAGGAGAAGCGACTTGAAGATGTTCCTATTGTCCGTGAATTTTTCAAGTATTTCCGAGGATTTACGGACTTCCACCGCACGTCAAGTAGAGTTTCAAATTGACTTAGTGCCGGAGTCGCACCGATTGCACGAACACCGTATCGCTTAGCGCCATCCGAAATGCAAGAGTTGTCTAATCAATTGCAAGAGCTTCTAGACAAAGGATTCATTAGGCCGAGTTCCTCGCCTTGGGAGCACCGGTCTTGTTTGTGAAGAAGAAGGATGGATCCTTCCGAATGTGCATAGATTATCGAGAATTGAACAAGTTAACGGTAAAGAATCGTTATCCACCCCTGTAATTGACGATTTGTTCGATCGGTTGCAAGGTTCTAGTATTTATTCCAAGATTGATCTTCGTTCGGGTTATCATCGACTTCGAGTTCGGGAAGAGGATATTCAAAGCGACATTTAGAACACGTTACGGTCATTACGAGTTTCAAGTGATGCCGTTTGGATTGACTAATGCACCGGCGGTATTCATGGATCTTATGAATAGAGTATGTAAGCCGTACTTGGACAAGTTTGTGATTGTGTTCATCGACGACATCTTGATCTACTCCAAGAGCAAAGAAGAGCACGAAGAGCATTTAAGGACGATCTTAAGGCTACTCAAGAATGAGAAGTTGTATGCCAAGTTTTCGAAGTGTGATTTTTGGAACCACAAAGTGCAATTTCTTGGTCACATCATTGATAGTCAAGGACTACAAGTTGATCCCGCAAAGATTGAAGCCGTGAAAGATTGGGCTACTCCAACGAATCCCTGAAATTCGACAATTTCTAGGACTAGCCGGTATTACCGAAGGTTCATGAAGGTTTTTCAAAGATAGCGAGACCTTTGACCAAGTTGACACAGAAAAACAAGAAGTACAGAGGGGAAAGAAACAAGAAAGCGCTTTTCGGTTATTGAAGCAAAAGCTTTGCGGTCGCCAAATTTGGCACTACCAAGGCATTGAGAACTTTGTTGTATATTGCGACGCTTCGCATAAAGGACTTGGGGCTGTTTTAATGCAAAACGAGAAGGTGATAGCGATGCTTCTCGACAACTTAAGACGCATGAGAAGAACTACACCACTCATGATCTCGAGTTAGGAGCCGTAGTTTTGCACTCAAGATTTGGAGACACTACTCTACGGTACCAAGTGCACAAGTGTTTATCGACCACAAGAATTTGCAATATATTCTTGATCAGAAGGAGCTTAATATGAGGCAACGTCGTTGGTTGGAGTTACTCAGCGACTATGATTGTGAAATCAAGTATCACCCGGGAAAAGCCAATGTTGTGGCTGATGCTCTTAGTCGGAAAGAGAGGCCTAAACCTTTAAGAGTTCGATCATTGGGAATGACAATTATTTCTCCTCTACCATCGAAAATCCATGAAGCACAAGTCGAAGCACTCAAGGAGGAAAACCGACCAAGTGAAAAGCTTTATGGTATGCCCGAAAGCGCAAATGGTTTTGTGAAGAGAGCAGATGGAGTACTATGTTTCAAGGATAGAATGTGGGTTCCATTGTATGGCGGAATACGAGAATTGATTATGCATGAGTCGCATAAGTCAAAGTATTCTATACATCCGGATCGGATAAGATGCATCAAGATCTTAAGAAGCTTTATTGGTGGCCGAACATGAAAGCGGAAATTGCCACGACGTTAGCAAATGTCTTACCGTGCTAAGGTAAAAGATGAATATCGAAGCCTTCGAGTTTACTCCAACAACCGTAAATTCCTCAATGGAAATGGGAACGATTACAATGGACTTTGTTACGAAACTTCCTAAGACATCGGAGGTTACGACGCTATTTGGGTAATTGTTGATCGCCTTACCAAGTCGCCCATTTCATACCGATTAGAGACTTATTCCATGGAGCAACTCACTAGACTTTATGTCAAGGAAATAGTCTCGAGGCACGGAGCACCAATATCTATCATTTCCGGCGAGATAGTCGATTCACTTCAAACTTCGGAATTCATTGCAAGATTCATTCGAACCAGATTAGAGATGAGCACCGATATCACCCACAAACCGACGGTCAAAGTGAAAGGACCATTCAAACATTAGAAGACATGCCGAGGGCATGTGTGATTGATTTTGGAAATGGTTGGGCTAACCATTTGCCATTGATTGAATTCTCGTACAACAATAGTTATCACACCAAGATCAAGATGGCACCATTCGAGGCACTCTATGGTCGAAAGTGCCGATCACCGTTTGTTGGGCGAAGTAGAGACGCACAACCATCGCCCGTAAATGGTACGGAAACCACCGAAAAGATTGTTCAAATTCGTGATCGACTTAGAACCGCCAGGAGTCGACAGAAAAGTTATGCGGATGTTAGACGCAAGGATTTGGAATTTCAAGTGGGTGACAAAGTTATGTTGAAAGTATCGCCTTGGAAAGGCGTGGTACGTTTTGGAAAGCGTGGAAAATTGAATCCGAGATACATTGGACCATTCAAGATTTTGAGCCGAGTTGGTCCGGTAGCTTATCGACTTGATCTTCCGTCAGAACTTAGTCATGTGCACAACACGTTTCATGTTTCAAACTTGAAGAAGTGTCTTTCGATTTAATCGCTCGTTATTCCATTGGACGAAGTTCGATTGACGACAAACTCAACTTTGTGGAAGAACTCAGAGAAATCATGGACCGCGAGGTCAAGCGGTTGAAACAGTCGTATTCCTATTGTGAAAGTTCGTTGGAATTTCGACGAGGTCCCGAGTTTACTTGGGAACGGAAGACCGGATGCGACGCAAGTATCCTCATCTTTCGCCGACACCGTTAGACCTAACAACGATTGAATTGTGGACCGAATTCCTTTTTGATGGGCGAATGTGACAACCCGTACTTTCGTGTCATTTCTACACGTTCATGTCTCATTATTTCAACATTTATAGTAAACTTGGTTTACTTGTTTCAAATCGCGAACCTTGGAGGTTTAGCGGCGAATTCATGATCATGACATCACGTACATTTCATATGGACTATGATTAGTCTACATTTCATTGACATCATGTGCATTTCATTAGTACATTCACGACATTTCATTTCACCTTCAACGCGTAATTTTATATTTAATAAATTTTTATCGCGTGAGTTTTTATTTTGATTATTTAATCCATTACTTTCAAAAATGATCCCGAGGTATTTTTAAACTTACATTTAGTTTATAAAACTATATTTTAGTTTCCTAGTGTTTTGAATTTATTTCGTATATTAATCGTTAAAGTTTAATTATTACGTCTTTTTCTTAAAAATTATACGATAATTATTTTATCACCCAAATTTCACAAGGAAAGTATTTTTACAATTTTTATCATCTCAATACAATCTATTTTGAATTATTAAAAAGTTACTTGCACCAAAAACTTCCATTTATCTTAACTTAACTTTGTTTTACTTATACTTTGTCAAATATTTGCACATTCTACTCAAACATATACAAGTATACATTTTAAAAAAAAAAAAAAAATTTATAATTAGGAGACAAGTCCCCAAAATCACGCCCATGGGGAGGGAGGTCAATTGATTGGCATGGTAAGTTGATTGTAATAAATACTTGCTTATATATAAAGTTTACCTCAAATAATATCTCATACTTTTCATTCTCATTTCAAAGAGTTAGTAGAAAAACTTTTCCTCTCTTCCTTTTGGGTCTCCAAAACCGGCCAAGCAACAAGAACAACCAAGGGATCAAAGTTTTCAAGCACAAGTGTTTTTACAACCTAGATATATCCTTTATATGGTTTTGAAATAAAACCAAGGATATTTAAGTTAATCCTTGTTACCTACACCTCTTCATTTTCACTAGTAAGCATATTCTTATCATTTTATGTTTCCTCTTCATTTTCATAAGTTTCTTTTCATTTTGGAGCTTATATGCATGTTATGTGATTTATACCATTTATTTCATGATTTTAAAGTTATATATACAATATGGTCATCCTATAATTACTCCCATGGTATTCTTTGGTCTTGATGGTGATTAGGAACCCATGACACCCTAAGAAGGTGTATGGTAGGATTAGATTAGTTTTGGAGTTGATTTGAAGGGATTAGAATAGGTTTTGTCCGAGAAAAACTATTTTCGATAACTATATTTTAAGGTTCTGTCCTTGTTTCAGTTTTCTGGAAAATCCGACAGCTAGTACGAAATTTTGGCCTTGATTTTTAGAAAATATACTTTAAAACGAATCCGTGGCCTTTTGAACGGATAAAAACGGAGTTATAACGAAGCCGTGGTGAATTTTTAAAGTTTGACGACGAAACGTACATTTTTCAGAAAATTTCAGCAAGCAGTTTTTACATATTTCGGGTCAAAAACGAGCCTTAAGCTTCACAAATTATTTCGACTTATCAAAAATATATTAGTATACTTGATACGGCTAAGGACATATTTTACGAGAAACGGATTTAAAACGACAAATATATGCACGTTTTATAAGGTTGCCGTAAATATTATTTTCGAAAAACTATATTATTTTTACGTTACAAGTATTTTATTAGTTGTAAGGGCTATGTTTGCGGCGCTTTTAGCCATGATGTGAAACTTTTATAACGAAATGTCTTCTAGTAAAATCAAGTTCATCGGCCATATTTTTCAAAACAAAAGCCGTTTGTCAAGCGAAGTTATGGTAAATTATTTACGGACGCTCAAACTTGGCGAAACTTATTTTCGCACACGATTAGCAAAAATCACTATCTTTAACCTTTAATATCTTTATGATCGAGACCTTTGGACGAAAACTCCTGAACTGAAACTTTTAGATATCGATACAAACTTTCCAAAACCGTCGAGTTCGTTCTCTAACGATCGACGACACCGTTTACGACTACTTTTCCGAGCCATTTTTGTTAATTTCATGATTTTCCTACGACATTGTTTTGCGACGAAAAATGGTAATTTCACCAAAAGTCATTATAAAACCATTGTAGGATGACATTTTGACGTAAAACATGTAAAGTCATTTTGATTGGTCAAGACGTCAAAAGAGTATTTTTCGACGACGAGTAATATTTTCAAAACCCGTAAATGGTATAAATAACATCTGAAGTGCATGCATAACATTACATTGCAACTCATGACATATCATATCATTGATAATAGGTCCCGTTGACGATTACATTAAACCTCGGTGTACTCACTTTTGCCGTTATTCCGGTTTATCCAAGTGAGTTTTCATAGCCCGTTTACATGCTTTTGATTATTTTCAAACCCACGGGAGAATACATTGCACTACATTTTTTGTACGATACCAAGTATGTTAAATTCAATTACATTGCTTAAGTTACCACATTTGCCAATTTGAAAGTCCCATTACTTGAACATGAACCGTTAATCTTTGAAGCGAGGATGAGTGGATAGATCTATCGAGGTGACGCCTCCATCCGGGTTGGTGAATCCCAACCGTGCAAACGGATGCATTTCATTTGATCACGTTACGGAGTTGTCTGCAAACACTCTGCAGGGCATGCATTATTGAGCAGTCTAGTTTGGGGTCATGGGCTTAGAGCAATTGTAACATTATTTTTACGTGATTGGATTGTCATGCATAGTCTATACTTGTGTAGTCGTATAAAACATTTACATAAACCTATGATTTCTCACCAACATTATTGTTGACCGCTTTTAGCAATGTATTTTCGTGTAATCGAGGCATTCATCATGACATGGTTTAGGGACCTACATTTTGAGTCGCAAGGCCGACTTACATTATGTACATTATGGTACTTTATTTCAAAACATCGTTTGGATTTGTAACATGGATGTATTTTAGCAAACTTTGTAAACCTTTTGGGACCGATGTTGTACTCGATTGTTTTATGAAATATCCAACGATGTGTTTTTAAACGACACTTTAGGTCGCTCAATATAGCTGTGATGTGGTGCTATGACAGTCAATCCCCAGGAATTCCATTCCCCTGCAAAACAGGTAAATTGGGGGTGTGACACAAACCACCACAAATCCGCTACTATCATCAAAATTCATCAAATCTTATCAGGAATTCATCACGACATCACTCCAATCATCATTTACACAACATAATTCGTCAATCTACACAGAATCATTCAAATCCACTCATAACAGATTTTCCCGCCAAAATTTCCACCACATCTGATTCTTGTTTCAAGATCAATTAGACACCATGGTTGCTGCTACCACCAGTAACAACTCATCAGAATCCACTCAAAACACAACAAACAATGATGATATCAAATCAGTTCATCATCCCCTTTATTTCCACCAAAATGATCACCCTGGACTTGTTCTTATCTCCAAGAAACTCACTGGATCAGAGAACTACAGTTCTTGGAAGAGATCCATGATGATTGCACTGAATGCAAGAAACAAGCTCAAACTCATCAATGGAGAATTTCAAGAACCTACACTCAATTCATCCATCAGATCACTATGGGAGAGAGCAAATGATATGGTCATTTCTTGGATCTTGAATACAGTTTCTGAACAAATTGGTAACAATCTGAGTTTTGTAAATTCAGCAAGTGCTTTGTGGAAAGAGTTAAATGAGCATTACTCACAACTTGATGGACATAGGATCTATAAAGTATCCAATGACATTGCAAACTTGAAGCAAGGAAATACCACTATTGAGCTCTATTATCACAAATTGAAGGGATTGTGGGATGAGTTGGATGCATTGGAAGCACTCTATGCATGTGTTTGTCCTTGTGATTGTGAAAATGGGAGGACTAATGGTAAAAGGGATCAAAGGAAAAGACTGATGCAATTTCTGATGGGGTTGGATGAAAGTTACACATATGTGAGGGGTCAAATTCTCTTAATTCAGCCATTACCACAAATGTCTAAAGCTTACATCATGTTAAGACATGAAGAAATCCAAAGAGATGTCCCTAAACCAACCATCACCATTCCTACAGCTCTACACACCACTGCCAACCATAGATCACAAAACACTGCTACCAGGAACAATTCAACCAACCACAACACATATTACAAGAGGAGTCCCTTCAGAAAAGGAGTTTACTGCACCAATTGCAACAAGGAAGGTCATTATAGGGGAGAATGTTACAAACTTGTTGGTTATCCACCAGGAAATCCCCTTCACAACAAGTACACACCTCCTAATCAAATCAACAATTCAGGGTCAAAAGTGAATGCAATCAACACCATGACTGGTTTGGATAACACCACTGATACCACCAAATCTATATGATCCTTCCACCTCATCACTACTTCTGCTACTGATCCATTTGTGCATTCAAGGATGGATCGACTCCAAAACCAGCTAAATCAAGTTCTCCTCATGCTTCAGAACAATCCAAAGGAATTCACTACTGGTACTCTTCCACACATGGCAGGTAGATTATCTTTTATAGCTTCATTTTCACATGGTTTTTTAGATATTTGGATTATAGACAGTGGGGCTACTGACCATATATACATATCTCTTGATAAAATGCATGACATTCACACTCTTAAACATCCAACACTTGTTACTTTACCCAATGGACACCAAATCACAGTTGATACAGTGGGGTCAGTCAAACTAACACCAACTCTTACATTCACAGATATACTTTATATCCCCGCATTCACATATAACCTCATCTCCATTAGTAGGCTCACAACAACCACACACTCATCAATCACTTTCACTCACAAACAGTGCATTTTTCAGGGCCATGATGGCTTTGTGACTCAAGGATCCCTACATGGTGGACTCTACACTCTCAACTCTTCACCAACTTCTGCTACTTCAACCATCCTTTCCACCATTGGTTCATCTCAACTATGGCATGCTAGACTTGGACACCCATCCTATCAAGTTCTTCAGAAGATCAAGACTTTATCTCCTTTCATAAAATGTAACTCAGAAACCATTTGTACCATTTGTCCATTAGCAAAACAACATGTTTTACCTTTTCCTTCTAGTACTTCTCATGCTACAACTTTGTTTGAACTTGTTCACTTAGATGTTTGGGGACCATACAAACAACCTACAATCAATAAATGTAAATACTTCCTGACAATTGTTGATGATTTTTCAAGAGCCACATGGACTTATCTGTTACCAACTAAACAACATGTTTCCACCACATTTCAATCATTCTTTATTTATGTTACCACACAATTCAATACATCCATCAAAAGGATAAGATCTGACAATGGGACAGAGTTTCTAAATGAATCCATGAATACCTTTCTTCAATCAAAAGGCATTATCCACCAAACATCCTGTCCATACACCCCTCAACAAAATGCAAGGGTAGAGAGAAAACATAAACAACTCTTAGAAATGGCAAGAGCTCTATACTTTCAAGCACATTTCCCTCTACACCTATGGGGCTATTGTATTCTCACCTCCACATATCTCATCAACAGGCTACCTTCTAGAGCCATTAACAATAAAAGTCCTTTACAACAAACCACCACCACTTGATCATCTCAGAACCATTGGTTGCAAAGCTAATGCTTACATTCTCACCACAAACAAATTTGCTCCTAAATCCACATCAACTGTCTTACTTGGTTATCCACAAAATCAGAAAGGTTACCTCTTATATGATCTACAAACCCACAAAATCATCACCACTAGGAATGCCACATTTGATGAACACATCTTTCCTTTTCAATCCACCATTGACACCTCAACCCAAACAGACCCATACAACTCACCACTTCAATATACCTCTGATCCACCAACACCTACACCTACACCTTTCCTATATCAAACACATCCTCTCCTATAACTTCTCCTGAACAACCATCAACTCCCACACTGATACTCACACATCCTCAGTTGCTGAATCACCACCACAAGCTACACAACAGTCAACATCACCCACTACTACACCAACACAGCCAACACCATCTACTACATCATTCACTGAACCATCACTACACCCAACACCACCCACTGAACCCTCCACTACACTACCTATACCACCTCCTCCACTGAGACAATCCACAAGACCCAAAACCATTTCTAAAACTCTCACAGGCTTTCAATACCAACTACCAAAATCTTTTCTACACAATGTCACAACAAAACATCACCATGCTAACTACATAAATTATAGAAACTTATCATCAAAAACATTGCATTTCATTTATAATGTCACCACCACCCATGAGCCCCACTCCTATTTTCAAGCATCTAAAGACCCTAAGTGGAAGGAGGCTATGCAAAGAGAAATCACAGCACTTGAACAAAACAACACATGGATCTATACCACATTACCTCAGGGCAAAGTACCCATTGAAAGCAAATGGGTCTACAAGATCAAGCTCAAGGCTGATGGTACAGTTGAAAGGTACAAGGCCAGGCTAGTGGCAAAAGGGTACAACCAAAAAGATGGAATTGATTTCAAAGAGACATTTGCCCCTGTAGCCATGATGGTAACAGTCAGAACATTGCTTGCAGTTGCAGTTCAACAAGACTGCTACATTGAGCAACTTGACATTAACAATGCCTTCTTACATGGTGATTTACATGAGGATGTATACATGACAGTTCCACAAGGCTACAATCACAAGCTACCACCAAACACAGTCTGCAAACTTACAAAGTCCTTATATTGTTTGAAGCAAGCAAATAGACAATGGTTTGAGAAGCTGACAACTTGTCTACTTCAACTTGGATTCAAACAAAGCTATGCTGACAACTCTCTTTTCACCATTATGCATCAAGGTAGTCTTACTTCTCTACTTGTTTATGTAGATGACATCCTGTTAGTTGGCAAACAATCCTATTCATCATGCTAGAACTAAACATATTGAAATTGATTGTCACTTTGTTAGAGACAAAATCAAAAAAGGCAAAATCAAACCCTGCTTTGTTCCCTCAAGGTTCCAATTTGCAGATATTCTCACAAAAGGTCTTAGCAGGGTACTTCACTATAATTGTCTATCCAAGTTAGGCATATGTGGTCCTTTCACATTGCCAACTTGCGGAGGGGATAAAGAGAGTACAACAGTCTCTACAAGCTACACAGCAGTCCCAAACACTCCTACATGCAACACAGTTCAAGTTCAGAGTCTACACAGAGCTGCAACTCCTCCAAAGATGAAACTACTTCTTAACAAGTGTCTAATTCAATGTAACAGTATGTAGTATAGTCTATAGTGTTAGCTTAATCTTGTAGCAGTTACACATATAGTTAGCATAGTTTAGTTTCATGTAATAGTCTATAAATAGTTTGTACTGTACACTTTCTTCTTTCAATGAAATACAATTCACTTTTTCATTCTCTCTACACTACCCTCTGTTTCTCAACAATAACATTTATGGAAAATTGCTTTGGCGTGACATTTATTTTAGCCAAAAAAAATTGAACATTAAAATATATAAAACATAAGGTGAAGCCAAAACACTACAAAGAATCACTCCTCGCTATGAAGGTAATTCACAAGAAAATGTATCAAGCCAAATAAAAATTACATCATAAACATGAGCAACTTTTGCAACTTGTTGAGCCGCAAAGTTACATGCACGAGGAGTCCAGCACAACTGCAAATTCATTTGAGATTTCCAATATTAAATATCTGGAACCAAAGCCGCTAAAGACCAGCGTGACACATCTTCTGTAGAAGCAAGTGAAATAGTCGACTGAGAATTAGATTCAATAAAGGCATGATTTCATCCCTTTGTAGCAACAAGGATACAAGCTAATCGAATGTCACTCAACTCAGCAGCAAGAACCGATTTACGACAACACTTTTCACCAAAACATTTAAGCAAAAAGCCATTACAATTACGAGCAACATTCCCAATAGCGGCATATGAGTCTTTAAAAGAGGCATCGCATTTAAGCTTCACAAGATTTGAAGTGGTGGGTATACTTATGTGAACTTTCATGCGAGGTGTCAGTGGTTTTCGGCATAGAAGTGGTATCAGAAGAAGCAACTGACTGAAAAACATCATCATTGATCCGAGCTTCCAAAATAACACTAGCAGGAAAAAAAATTACTTGTTCAAATATGTAGCAATTTCTTGCTTTCCAAATAGACCATGCAAGTATGGCAAAATAAGACACGAATTTGGTAGAAGCATATTTAGATTGGAAAGGTTGTAACAAAGATATTACACGAGAAGTAATAATATACATGGCAAACCATCTAAACGAAGGCGCAAGTTCGAGCCGAACCAAGCAGGATTTGTCCATTCGCATTCGCATAACAAATGTTCTATAGTCTCAGGGAAGGAATGACAAATGACGCATGTCGGGGAGGTTTCACAGTTGCGTCGAAATAAAGCTTCTCGCGTAGAAAGGGCATTTGAACATGCCTTCCACCAAAAGTTCTTAGAAAATTAAGAGAAACGATTAATACATTTTGTACAGTGAATGAATCCTTCATTGAAAGCCTCTATAAACACAAATTTGTTTTAGAGTAAATTACACCGTTCGTCCTTGTGGTTTTGCGTTGACCGCGAGGTTTAGTCCTTGACCAAAAAATTCAGACCGCACGCCCTGCTTAAGTGTGAAGCGTTATGCACTGATTCGTCCCTCCGTCTAGCTGGGCCCACTAACTCTTGTTAACTCTCGTTAAGTTGTTTTCCTTTGAGGGGTATACCCGTCATTTCCCATTCTTTATCATAAACACTACTTTTCAATACTCTTTTTTCTTCATCTTCTACATCCTTCATCTTTTACATCAACAATACTTCTCAATTTTCCAGGCACCTTTCCAAAAATCCACATCAATCAACACAAACATAGAACACATTAAAAATTCCAACCAATTTAACATACAAACAAATAATTCCCAGGCAACTATGAACTAAAAATCACAAACCCGTTCCATTATTCATTAAAAACATATAAAGAAGATAGAATTTCATCAAACACAACAAAATCAAACAACAAATTGCTCCTTTTTAAAAAAAAATTACAAACACAAAGATAGAATTTCATCAAGCCATCTATCCATTCTTATCAACAAGTACCCAATACCACCACGTCAGATCTAGTTTATTGTTTAGGAATAGGCACAAGGTTGAACAAATGTTGAAGGATGAAGAAAGGGATCTGATTCTCGAGCAAAATCAAGTCATGCCTCAACTGAAAAAACACTTGGTATGTCGTGAGAAACGGATCCCCTCTTCGTCTAATTCCTTTACAACAAGACTTGTAAAAAAGCTCGATAATGAAACAACCATCAATCAACATCATTTCCACAAAATCATCAGTCTTCATTTGAATTTCTTCCCCATAGCATTTGCGAGCTCGGTCTTCTAACTAAATCGCACCTCTCATGAAGACGAAAAACGTGGGAAACAACTTTTTAATGAAAAATTAATCATGCCAAGTTAAAAAAAAAAATTATTTTTTTTTCTTTCTTGTGCCTCGACAACAAAAGCAACAAGAATATATTCGAAATTAATAAAATGTGATTACAATGAAATGGATTGAGGAAGAAACAAGAATATATTCTTACACTATTTTTATGAACACCGAACACAAAAACTCCAATTGGAGGTGACCCGGTTCGATTTAGACCAATTAACTTATGGGATAGCTTCCTCTTTCACCCAAGAATAAAACCCCTCAATCAATTTCAAAAAGCCCTTTGATTTACTCAACCCTAATTTTCGGATCTTTTGAGGATGATGATGAAGACTATGATCAATTCGCTCTAATTATAGTTGGGGTTAAGGAATTGATAGCTCTAGCTCTTTTGACCTCGCGTATAGGGTGTTACCCTTTCTTGGCTCTCTTAAATCCTCCATAGCATGCTTCATGTGATGTCTAGGCTAATAGGGATCTATTTGTGGAATGGAAGGTGATAATCTTTTGCATTTCAGAAGGGAGGAAGGATTCAGTTTTTATGTTTGTTTGAGGATGGGGAGACAAGAGCAGAAAAAAAAAAGAATGTGATAAGGTTTTGAGAAGATAGCACAAATCTGCTATAAGGGAAACAAAAGACAAAAATAAAAAAGATAGGGAGGGTATTTTAGTATTTTTACCCGAGTTTAAGCTGGTCAAACTTGCGTCGTTTGGTCGAGGACGAGCAGTGCATAACGTTTCACACTTAAGGACGTCGGTGCAATTTTTTTGGTAAAAGGACTAAACCCTGCGGTCAACGCAAACCACAAGGACGAACGGTGTAATTTACTCTTTGTTTTATGGAAACCAATTTAATGAATCTTCAAAATCAAATGTTTGACGAATATCATCATCATTTTAGCTTCTTTTTTGTTAAACATAGAACGAAAGGTTGATCTTACCACCTTCCAAAGAGAAAGTTAACATTGCCGAGGCATCAGATTTTCCATGTGTTTTACATAAAATAACTTGGTTTTTGTAATGCTTAACTTGTTTGTAGTATCGACACAAGACTTAAATAAGTAGTTAGGTGTCGTGTGGTTTCGTTGGTTGAGTTTCTCTTTGGATTGTAAATCCTTTGTGAGAACGTATTGGGATCGTGAGTATTTAAGGGTTTTTTTACTTAGAGGTATGTTAGATAATGGTTGCGGATTTTACACTTGGATTTGTTAAAACCGTTATTCCAAAAAAAAAGAAAAAGAAAAACAGCGTCTCGAGCTTGTTTAAGGATCTGCTAGTATTACATATCAAACCAAAATTTACTATAACATGTAAAGTAAGACATAATTTCCCCTTTTTTAATAAGAATACGATGTTCAATTACTACCAACTAGTAGTTAACGTAGTTTTGCTACCTAGCATCTAGTGCAGTGACTGTGACTTCGTTTATGGTCGTGGAATCATATTGTTTGCTCGTAAAATAAGTTTCATTATCTCTTTTTCCAATAAAGAATCCAGGGTATTTTGGTTGCTGCAATTGTACAGTCTCACTACTTAACATCAACAACACCTTTGACATACTTGGTCTGTCTTCTGGCTGTTCTTGCACACATAACAACCCTATTTGTATGCATTTTAGTACTTCATCTTTCGAATAATTGGGCCTGAGAGATTCATCTAATAATTTGAAAGGATTCCCTTCTTCCCATAACATCCATGTCTGAAAAATAAAAGATTTGGTTAATATATGATATCTCAAAAACCTTATAAGGAACTAATTGCAATTCTCTGACTGTGTATGTAAGCTCCATAAACTCAGATGCTAGATTCTTAGAATAAAAAATGTATACTATTGAAAAGATACTTTGAAAATCTTTGAAATTGCATTGTTAGTTCTTACATAGCTAAGGAGACTAAGCTGGCTACTTGTGTAAGACGATCTTCTATTCTTTTGACCGCTCACTATCTCGAGCACCAAAACTCCAAAACTGAAAACATCTGATTTTGTTGAGTAAGACCCATCCATTGCGTATTCTGGTGACATATAGCCACTACAAGAGATTTGGGTGAAAATAATTAAGATACTACTACTAAGGAAAAACAAAATATGTCATGAAAAAATGCAAGTGATACCATGTTTATGTTTGAGATTTCTAAGCAAGTGGTACATGCTAATTCTTTAGATCAAATAAGCCTTTAAAGAGTAGCAACCTGATATTACCCCATATGTTATTGATCTTTTGATTAAAGTACAACAATATGATACTTACTATGTTCCAACCACTTTCTTTGTTTCTGCTTCAGTTTGATCACGCCCGAATATTCTTGCCATACCAAAATCCGATATTTTGGGGTTCATATCTTTATCAAGCAAAATGTTACTTGCTTTGAGATCTCGATGAATGATTTTAAATCTTGAATCGTGATGAAGATAAAGAAGCCCTCGAGCAATACCACATATGATATTAAATCGTATTTGCCAATTTAGCTTTACACTCTCTTTCTCTACATTAAATTTCAAAAAGAATCTATAATCTCAGACAAAATAGGCTAGTAAAATGAACAAACAGACATTTTGATGAACTTACCAAAAAGAAACGTATCGAGACTCTTGTTTTCCATGAACTCGTAAATCAACAACTTCTCTTTAAGCTCAATGCAACAGCCAAGTACTCGAACGAGGTTTCTATGTTGAAGTTTTGCAATCAACCTAACCTCATTCTTAAGTTCCTCAATCCCTTGATCAGAAACTTTCGAGAGCCTTTTTATTGCTACAACTTCGCCTTCCGTTAATATACCCTAATATTATCAACCATCAACATGTCACTTTGTTTATTTGATGCTCACATAGTGCATTATCCAAATTGATATATGTAATGCTGGCACAAAAAAAATGTTCTACCTTATAAACAGAGCCAAATCCACCATGCCCAAGTTTATTTGCATCCGAGAAGTTGTTTGTTGCCATAGACAAATTTGTAAAATCAAACGAAGGTAATTCGAGTTTATCCATCTTCGTTTCTTGATAATAATGTCTTTCACTTGGCATACTAACCCTATCGTTCAATAAGAAATCTTCTACTTTTTCTTGTGGATCTAATGCAGAACATAACATAACATATCTCAATACATACGCAATGATAACTTTAAAACAGTAAACTAACGTGTTTAACTCTGAAATGTCAAATTTACCTTGTACATTTTTCTTGGATATTTTCCTCCTTTTCAAGTAAAATGATATGAGTAGAATTATAAGCATAAAAAAACCACCACCAATGCTAAAGGCGATAATCATCACAACATTTTTGCCATTGCCAGAACCATTTTTAGAACTCCCTTTAATCGGTGATTGGACTGCAACAAAAAAAACTTATTATTGTTAATCTCTATACTTCCAAATTTTAGTTTTAGTTAGAAACATACTTACATACCTATATCAGAAGCTGCAACTTTAACATAAAGATCAATTCCACCACCTTCTGAATCATCAAACTGCCTCATATCCATAAGATCCACTTCCCAAATCGCACAACCAGACCCGCCCCCAGAAATATCCATATTAGAATAAGCGGCACAAGAACAATTCTTTCTACAAATCTCACCACATGTACTCAAATTCATCTTTTCATCAATAAACGCTTTCGATCCATCAGGCAATCTCATGTTCTTCATTGGTAAAACTTATCCGACCTGCAGTCCAAATCAGATGTCCTTACACACCCACCCCTCCCATCTCGTAACTCCCATGCTTGTTGGTCTTTTGGTTTGAATCCAGTCATACACTTGCATTTTGGAGTAACATTTGCATCACAAACGCCAAAAGGTCCACATAAACCATAATTATCACATCCATTACCAGGAAGAAACCAAAACAAACTCCAAGATTTTGTTGTTTCAACCCAAATGTATCTTTGTAAAATACCCGAATAATTTATAATCACTCGTGAATAAACGGACTTATTCAACATTTCAAATGAATAATAAATCTCTTCCGGATCATCCATAAATTTAAAGTTCATTATATTAACCCCTTTCATCTCAGGTGTACCACTAAAAAATTTTCCTGTCCAAGGTCCAGTTCGGGAAATTTTTGTATCGTTTTTCCATATCACAAGCTCAGGGAAACCTTCTAGGTCCATTTTAAGAGAATAATCACTGGAACTAGGATCCGTGCTATTCTTCCATGGCGTTAAAAACCAAGTCTTTCCTGTTTTCCGACTCCACCCTAGTTTCATCTCGGGTAACAAGGTGTCCGTCGGATAATCAAAGCTTTGCCAAATATAGCTCTCTGGGTTTTCATCATTTTCACGCCGAAGCACAAAATTGCCTGTTTCGGTAAAAAATCAATTTATATATATCAACTACAACTAGGGATGGAAAAACAACCCGAACCCGACGGGGAAATCCAAAACCCGAACTAAATTGGGAGGGGCGAGGCATGCTTATTGGGTTACGGGCTGGTTTAGGGCTTACACGAGGATTTTAATCGGGTTTGGGATAGGGAGCGGGAAATAACATCCCCGACCCTCCCCGTCCGAATAATATATACACATATACAAATATATTTATACTTACAGAGCTAGTGTAGCAGACACCAACAACACGTTATTCGTCTACCACCTTAGCGCCACCTCATCACCCTCCCAATAACACACCAATAACTTAAACACATTAATAACAAAAAAAACAAATAACACTTATTGGGTCCCACGAAAAATACACTCACTCACAAAAATAAGGACGAATGGCAGCAGCCATTGCATCCACTATTTTGCATCCACTATTTTACTAATGGCGGACGAATAACATGTAATATGGTGTGGTATAACACGTTGTTGGTTCTTAAAATTTACCAACAGCACGTTGTTGGTTCCCGATACCAATAATATCCTACTAGTATTTTGTTAGTATTTACGTAATAATTTTTGTTCTCTGATATTGTTAGTTTATTATCTTTTTAAGATTGCAAAATTGTGATTATAGAAACTTCTTTAATGTTATATTTTTAAGTTGTAATTTTTAGCAGTGTAATTTATCATTATTTATATACATTACTATCATTGAAAACTTATAAAACTTATTTGTAATTGATTATTAATAGGTTCTTAATTTTTCAAGCTATTGCTAAAGGACTAAAAATAATAATAAATGTGAAATTCGGTTTTCTTACTTGAAAACAAGCAAGTTTAATCTTATATGAAGTTTACAATTATAAGTTTTCAAGCAAAAATATTTAAACAAATATCAATAATAGCGTATTATCTAGCAATCTAAAGCGTCGAAAAAGCGCATAAAACAACCAAACATCAATCTAAAATATAAAATGCTGCGTCTTTTGACTTTGCACTTTTGTTAACTACGAGAATTGCAGAAAGGAAATTTTGAAAAACACCGATATTGTTCGAAAACAAATATATAATATCTATAAATAAAACAAATTTTAATGTATAGATAGTAAACAACACATTTTTTAATAGATAAAGTTTTATACTTAAATCTTTAAAATTAAATAGCAAATCTTTTATATAGAAAGTTATATAAAAACATATCGACGAAGGGGGGAGGTTGGCGGTTCGGTTTTCTTATGAGGAAAAAAAACCCCAAACATTGGTGTCATCCCTAACTAATCACCAACTTACTCTTAGAACATTGAAAATCCGTGAGGTTAAATTTATTAATCATAACTATTTATAATAAATGTACATGACATACAATATTAAAACCCTAATGGACCCGAAGTACACATGACATACAACTGGGCCTACTAATTATTGTCTAACACTCCTGCGGGCTTGGGCATACTAAATCTTGTCGAAAGCTCGGACTATAGTAGATCGAAAAGTCGAAAACTCAAAACATTAAAGTATTAACTATTTTTTTGATGAAGATGTCCGTAGCAAGCAAAAGCAAATCTTCAAACAACCGCATCAACGGAAGCAAAACAAATAGCAAAGCAGAAGTGGTTGTTGGCCGACAACAACGATATTTTTTACCATATTTTTCTTGTACTTGATGAGAACATGGCCAGGATCGCAATGGTTCAATTGTTATGATATCAATCGTAATGAGCAGACAACATAAACAATGAAAGAAGGATAATTTTTTTTCCTTTTCGTAATGATGATGTAAACAATCACAAAGATGCAACCAAAACAGAATTCAATTGGCTTGAATTACATGTGTAACGAAAAAATTAGAAAATACTTGGCGAAAAAGAAAAAAAGAACAAGTAACCGTTGGTATAGGAAGAAGAAAGTTACGGTAGCAGCAAGGTAAGAAACACAATTAGATATGTAAAAAATCAACGTTAACTCAATCCGGTCTTCCACGGGGTATGAAGGACGTGAGATGTAGATAACCTTACCGCTACCTAAAGGTAGAGAGACTGCTTCGAGAGAACCTCCGACCTTTTTGGAGGGAGTGAGGATCGAACCCTCAACCTCCCTGTACAAAGGAGAGGGGTTTTCCAACTGATCATTTTTGGGAGATAGGTAGGTTTGACGGGTGGTACAGAGGCAACAACTCATGGCGACCGACTAGGTCTTGGATCATACACGCTTTAATACCATGTTAGAACATTAAAAAACCCGTAGATTAAAATTTATTAATCATCACTTATTTATAGAGTACACACAAGGCCGTTCCGTGGTATTTGAGGGCATGTGCCATACTTACAATGTAAGTTTTATGAACACGAATGATTTATTTGTATGCAAATAAAGTCTATAAGGTGCAACAAAAGAACTTTTTATTAAGTTTTTAAGAACATTAATAAGCATATACAAATTATTATAGTTCGTCAATCGTTATGCTAATATTATTGGGTCACCTTTGGGAATTTTTTCTGTTAATACAAATAAGCCGTAAAAACGTTTATTTATATTTTACGATTTTCTAATTTTTTGTCGATAACAAACGTAAAATCATTTTATCGAAACAAATAAAATACGTAAATAGTTTGAGCAAATAGTTTACTAACACACTTACATTTTCATATAAAACACTAAACAAGTAATATTGTTTACATTTTATAGAAATGCATATGTATAACAACTAGTATTTACATGTACTTATATATACTTAGTATATATATTGTAATGGGTAATGTAATGGGTAAAAATCTAAGTATTTGACCCATTGACTAGATACATTGAATGTAGTTGGGTAAAACCCAAAGTCCATGACCCATACCCATGGAGCATGATCCATAACCCATGACCCATTGCATGACATCATGCATGAAGTCATGTTGGGTATTATCTATAACCCATGGAGCTAACTCATCGATTAGATCGATCAGATCTTCTAGATACATCAGATCTATTTAGATACCCATGATCCAAAGTCCATGACCCATGACCCATGATCCATGACCCATAACCCAAATAGGAGGAGCGTATGGCGGATCCCCCAATTTACACTGGACGGATCCCTCATGTAAGGGATTCGTGGGATCCGGGGAACAGTAGAGTATTTTTGCCTAAAAATAGTGAGTCATTTCTTTATTGTAACTTGCTTTTTCACACATAATTTCTCTTAGTATTGTAAACTCTCTAACCTCACATCCAAAGGATCTTTCTATGTAGTTTTGTGTTTGTGTGATTCTCAATGTTCCTCTTAAAGGCGAGATTACCACCTCTTGAAGTTGAGCAAGCTCAAGTCCATGGGTTGCCAAGCTTCGTCATCACCAAGAGTACTAATGTTATCTTGTTGATAGTTCTTTCCTTCCTCCTTAGAAGTGTTGTGTTGAAGGCATAGGTGAAAGATGCCAAAAGGGTCAAGTCGAAGGCATTAGTGAAAGGTGCCGAAGGTCCGTGTCAAAGGCACTAGTGAAAGGTGTCAAAGGTCCGTGTCGAAGGCATTAGTGAAAGGTGTTGGAGGATCGTGTCAAATGTATTAGTGAAAGGTGCCTAGGGTGTATAATCGATATGGTGCATCGATGTACAAGATAATTAGTTTGGGTCAAAGGATATTGATATCCTTGATGATGTTGTAACAAGGAGTGGGTCTCCTTTGGGATAGGTGTAGTGTAGTGTTGGGTAATAGTTCCTCCTTTGTAATGGAACTCGGTATCAGCCTTGTACCGGATAAAGTGTAGGCAACGTTGTGATAGGTTTGGTTCTACCTCGTGGAAGAACCCGTGTCTAGCCTTGTCTTAGGATAAAGAGTACGCGACGTTATGAAGGCTTCTCCGCCACAAGGAGCTTCAGGTGTGTATTGATTACGAACTCGAGTAGGTGACTCGGGAGTGGAGTAGGCAAGGAAGGTGTCCTTGTGGCGAACCACTATAAATACTCGTGTCGTGGTTTTTGTGCTTGATCTTTTCTTTGCATTGCTTATTTATATGCTTATCTATCAACATCCAACACACACATTTAATAGATTGACATAAGTCGATCTAAATAGTTTAAAACTAAGTTTTATCGGTAGAAACTATTCAACCCCCTTCTAGTTTTCCACAATTGGTACGAGCTTCGTTACCAAGTTTCTTGAGTATGTTGTACTTTAAAAACTTGATACGATCGATGTATGATCGAGAACTACAAAGAAGGAAATCTTTTAAAACAAATTTTTTTTATGTTGGATAGTGATAGATTATTCTAACAATTTCTCTTTAAGAAATATTCTTGCTAGGACTCTTCCAAAGTCTTCATTTCTATCCAAAGAAAAATGAAGTCAACTCTCAAGGAAGAACCCAAAAGTAATCTCAACCTACTTCTACTAAGTACAATGGATTACTTTAAAAGCTCATGAAGTATTTCGGGTATATGGTCTCTATAAACCATATCAAGAGTTTAGAGGTATGTTCGCTTACCCACAAACTAGCTGATCTTTATCTATAATACGCTCATATGAATATGTTGATGATATGAGTCTTATTCCTATGATAAAAACCATGCCTTTAATTATTGTCTTATATATGAACACATGCTTTAGGACGTTAACTTCAATAGTCGCAAATCTTTTAAAGTCTCTCTTCACCACTTTCCTTACTTACTCATCATCAGTAATAGTATTCCTCTTTGATACTTTCAAATACTCTACGCCGTCTCCACAAAATAGATCTTTGATGGTTAACTTATCAAAATCAACTAACCATCGAAACACCTTGGCCAAACGTCTATTCAAGTAGGAACCTCATTTTATAAGTTCTTTTTCAAAATAAGTTATTGTATAACTTATCACAAGTATAAAGAATGTTAGGTTTTAGGTTCCTTGCATCAAGAATTACTCTAAGTACTGGAACCACGGACAGGTTTGATATAACCACAGACAGAAGAGTGTAACCACGGATGAAGACAACCGCGGCTAGTAGTATTGTGTAACCGTTGATAATATATAGTAAGCACTGCTAGTCTTGTATAGTCGGTTAGTTTATTGTATTAGATAAATATGGAAAAGATATTTATCTTGTAGGTTACGATCAGATATTGTATAGGACTCCTTAGCCTATAAAAGGAGGTCCTAGGTTAGGTTAGATATCGTATGTTTTATATCTAAGGTTGATACACTTCAAGGTTGCAAAACCGTAATCTTGTAAGAGTATTAGTATTAATAAATAATATTGAGGTGTTGAATGTTAATTGTTCTTCTTAAGATTAAGTATTAAATTCGCGTAATACTTGATAAGCTTTTGTTATAAGTCGTTTCTATATTAGATCGTTTGCTCAACTGGGATCAACAAGTGGTATCGAGCTTGTGATCTAGAAACTTTAACCAAGAATAAGTCATTAATCTTTATTCAAGTAAGTTAAGATGTCCAAGAAACTCACATGGTAATCGCTCAAAAGTGCCCATGCTCAAACATGGTGAGTATCAATCGGAGGATGCGAATGAGGCAATACATTCGCATGATTGATTATGCCTCGGGATGTTGTTGAAAAGGAGACACTCTTCCTTTGAAGGGTGTGGATGGAAAGGAGGTTGCTATAATTAGTGAACCCGATAAAGCTAAGAGGAAAATGGAGATCAAAGCTCACAAGATCTCTCCACGGAATACCTAATGAGTTTGCATTGGACTTTGATCAATACGAGTCCGCTAAAGAATTATTGGATGCTCTCGAATTAAGGTTTCATTGGTAATGAAGCTACCTAAGAAGTCCAGGATGAATATGCTCAAGCATCGGTTTGAAACCTTCACCGCTCTTAGTGGTGAAAAGATTGATGGTACATACAATAGACTTCAAAAGCTTATCACCAATCAAGGCGGTGGGTTACAAGTTCCTTCAGAAGATATTAATTTGAAGTTCATTAGGAGTTTATCATCTAATTGGGCTATTCATACCATTGTGTGGAGAAATAAGACAGACTTTGCTACAATGACTTTAGACAACCTCTTCAATAACTTGAAGGTTTATGAGTCTGAGAATAACTTTGCTCACTCGTCTTCTTCTAATCAAAACATTGCTTTTGTATCCACTAATAACAAAAGAACACAAGATGTATCCACTGCTGCTTATGGTATAACCACGGCTATTGCAAACAATACCACTGTTAGTGATAATGTCAATGATGGTGCAATTTGTGCTTTTCTATCAGATTTAACTACTAGTGTTGATGTTTTGAATCAAGATTTAGATCAAATTGATCCTGATGATCTTGATGAAATTAACCTTCAATGGCAAATGGCAATGCTAACTCTCCAAGCAAGGAAGTTTCGAGAGGATGGAAGACAGGTTAGGTATGATGGACAAAGGAGAGCTGGATTCGACAAAAGCAAGATGGAGTGCTTTAAGCGCAAGAAGAAAGGTCACTTTGCTAGGGAATGTCGAGCTCTAAAAGAATTGAAGGCATTAAGAAGACAAGAAGATCCCGCTACTTCTTGACTTTGGTTGCTCGGGATGGGCTTGGTGATTATGATTGAGTGATCAGATGAAGAAGGTCCCAATGCGACTTTTCTTGCTAGTGAAGCTTCAAAAGAGCATAACTTTGCTCTAATAGCCACGCTTCATCTTCCGGTTCAGATTCGAGGTATCTAATGATTCTAAAACATCTAATTGTTCTTTTAAATCATGTTCGATAATTTAGAATCTCAAAAGGCTATCACCGAGAGTATGAGAAAAGAAGTAGAGATTGACTCTAGATAACTTAGGATATAGAGTTGAGTGCAGAGGTGTTGAAGAAGCTAAAATTCGTATTAAATGTGAGTTTGAGTATGTAGAAAAGATCAATATACTAGGTGGTGAAATTGATCTTAAAAGCGAGAGATTAAAATGCTTAAAGATAAACTAGCAGAGGAGAAAGTGTAAAACTACAGCCCTAGATGAAAAAGAAAACATGTTGTTAGGGTTGCTAAAACACAATATGCTTCTCGATCTAGTAAAGAAACCAATAGGTCAAAAATGTTCAAAGATGGTCTTGGTTTAGGATACAATGATACGCCACCACCCTTTGATGAAACATGCACCACCGCTAAAGAACTGTCATTTAGTAGTGAATTCTTTTAACAAACTGTTGAAGAGATAAATAAGATCAAACACCTAAGATAAGTTCTAATAAGTTATCCGATGCACCCATAATAAGATTGGGAATCGATTTCGAGGATGATAGAACCGAATCAACTAAGTCCGAAAAGATAGAGGCAGTTAAGAAAGTTGATTCTAAGCAAGTCAACCTTGTACCTAGATTTGGAGCTAAAGTTACCAAGAAAGTTGTAGAGTACGGTGGAAATTCCTAGGGACCGATGAAACATTATAAACCTAGGGGTAATCAAAGAAGCTTAAATGGTCTAATTTCTAATGATTAGGTGATGAGTTTCAATGTGTTAAAAGGCTTGTTTTGTGTGTGGTAGTTTTGAACACTTACGAGAACTTGTCATAAAATGCACCACAAGTTTGGAATCATTGGAGGAGGTAAATCATCAAACTTTTCAAGGAAATCAAACCTCATCCTAATAAAGAATATGATTCCAAGAGGTGTTGATGAGGAATGGGAATACAAAATCAATTGTCACTGCTACACCTAAATGGGTTCCAACCATCGCTAAGCAAAATGTAAACACGGCTAAGCGTAATCAAACCATCATAGCAAAATATCACCACCGATTCAAAAGAAGTTTTAAAAATTCCAAAGGTGATAATTGATACGATGGTTGGAAATCATTTTATGTTGTTAAGGCCTCAAAGAAGTTGGCAATGGAAGCCTAAGACCAAGGTTTTACCACATGTCAACTGTGCATCAATGGACCTAAAGAAATTTGAATATTTTGATGCACAGCACCTAAGTCAAGATCTTGGGTCCACAAGAGGAACTAACTTGTGTAATTTTATGTGCGTGGCAATCTTCAAACCGAGCTAAAAGATAAAGGAGTTTTGATAGTGATTGCTCCGGGCACATGACTTGGGATGGAAGCAATCTGGAAGATTTTGAAGCTTATGATGGAGGTTATGTGGCATTTCGCAATGATCCAAAGGAGGAAAGATACTGCGAGGCACAATCGTAGCAGGAATCTAGACTTTGAAAAGTCTATTTGGTCTGAGGACTTAAGTACAATTTATTGATGTTTCTCAAATGTGTGATAAGAAAACGGGTACTTTTGGGAAACCGAGTGTGGTGTTATCTCCCGAGTTTAAGATGCACGATGAGAAGTTTATACAACTTAGGGTACCTAGGAAGGAAAATATATATTGTTTTGATCTTAAAGATGTTCTTCCTAAAGGTCCTTATGTTTGTTTGCTAAAGCATCCGCTGATGAGTCAAAATAGTGGCATAGAAGGCTAGGTCATCTCAATTACAAAACAATCAATAAACTGGTAAAAGGAAACTTGGTGAGAGGTTACCTTCAAAGGTTTTTGAGTGTAAGGAACTGTGTGTAGCTTTGTCAAAAGGAAAACAACATAGAGCTTCTTGTAAGACCAAATCAGAACACCATAACACAACCACTGCTTATGCTTCATATGGACTTATTTGGACCTACCTTTGTTAAGCTTGAACCATAAGCAGATTGCCTAGTTATCACCGATGATTATAGTAGATTTTCTTGGGTATACTTTTGGCTACTAAGAGTGAGACTAGTGAGATTCTTAAGAGTTTCATTACTAAGATAGAAAATCTAGTAAATCATAAGGTCAAAGTAATCATATGTGATAATGGAACCGAGTTTAAGAATGATGTGATGAATCGCCTGTAGCTAAAGGTATTGAAAGACAATTTAGTGTTGCTAGAACACCTCAACATAATGGTGTAGCCGAAAGGAAAAATAGAGCACTAATTGAGGTCGCTAGGACAATGTTGTCGAGTCTAAGTTACCAACTACCTTTGGGTCAAGTCAGTAGGAATTGCATGTTATGTGCAAAACAAGTAAGGTAGTGAAGCCTCATAACAAGACCCCCATGAGTTGTTACATGATAGAAGCCAATGGTTGCATTCCTAAAACCTTTGGGTGCGCCTGTTACCATTTTGAATACCATAGACTACCTAGGCAAGTTTCAAGAAAAAGCGGATGATGGATACTTTTTAGGCTATTCTACAAATAGTAAAGCCTTTAGAGTATACAATAGGAGAACTAGACTTGTCAAGAGAACCTACATGTTCAATTCGGTGAAAAGACTCCTAGTGTTGAGACCAAAGGACCCGACCGGTGCTTAACATTGATATGCTAACCAAATCTATGAATTATGAGCCTATCATTGCGGGAACTTCCACTAATGCCGATGCGTGTATACAAAAGGATTCTCAAGTAGATACATCTTCAAAGGAAGCCGATTCTCCAAAGGAGTTCTATTTGGTTGAAAAGTGGAAAGTCGGTTCTCGCTCCTTCCATCATACAAGTGAGGTCCCTCCGATGATGATGTATCAATCTTGGAGGCAATGTTGATCATCATCAAGATAAGGACGAGTTGTTGCAAGATAACTTAGTGTCGGTAGAAGAAATTGAAAAGAAGAAAAGCATCTGCAAGCAACGCTAAGCCTACTAAAAGTGCCGATAGGCCATCCAGAACGCCGACAAGCCATCTTCTACCACCGATAGTTCAAGTGAAATTCGCTACAAGTAATCGGAGATAGTACTTTCTTTCGACCTCATCCAAAGCCACTATTTGGTGATGAGGAGTATCCACATGATCCTAATATGCCCGATTTAATAGAGATTGATACTCCCATCGATGATGAAGACATGGATGAATTCTTCAATGCTAATTTGACTAATTTGGAAACCGAATTAATGAAAGTCCAATTACTACTACCGTAATTCACAAGATTCATCCCAAGGAACAGATTCTTGGTAATTTGAATACTCTGCTCAAACAAGAAGGGGATAAAGAACATGAACCCTTTCTCGAATACGGGTTCTTTGCAAGATCTCTTCACAAAAGAAAGTCATAAAGATCGCAAAATTGCTTGTTTGCTTGTTTTCGTCTCAAAAGGAGCCCAAGAGAGTGGAAGAAGCTTTATGAAGAAGAAGGTGGGTAGAATCAATGCAAGAGAGTTTTCGGCTCAAACTTCAAGAAGTTTGGACATTGGTTGATCTTCCAATGGGAAGAGGGCTATGGGACTAAATGGGTGTTCGAAACAAGAGGATGAAAGAGGAATTGTAGTGAGGAACAAGTCAAGGTTGGTTGCTCAAGGATACACTCAAACCAAGGTTTGGACTATGATGAAGTATTTGCACCGATTGCAAAGGATAGAGGCAATTAGATTGTTTTGGCTTATGCTTCATTCAAGAATTTTGTTGTGTATCGATGGATGTTAAAAGTGCATTTTATATGGCACTATTGATGAGGAGGTTTATGTTTGTCAACCTCCACGTTTTGAAGATCCCGATCATCCCGACAAGGTTTACAGTGAGAAAGGCTATGTATGGATTGCATCAGCCCTAGGGCATGGTATGAATGCCTATCTACTTATTTGATGGATAATGGGTTTAAAAGAGGATCGATTGATAAAACTTTGTTCATTAGAAAGCACAAAGATGATATTTTATCGGTTCAGTCTATGTCGATGACATCATCTTTGGTTCTACTAACAAGGAGCTATGTAGAGATTTTGAGAAACTTATGCATGATAAGTTTGGATGAGTTCTATGGGAGAACTCGCTTTCTTTTGGGGCTACAGTTCAACAAAGGATCGATGGTATTTTCATTAGTCAAGACAAATATGTAGTAGATGTGTTGAAGAAGTTTGGGTTTCAAGATGTAAAGAGTGCAAGTACACCCATGGAGACTCGTAAACCTATGCTACCGGATGATGGAAGTCCTAAAGTTGATTTGAAGTTGCATGATCCATGATTGGATCTTTGATGTATCTTATCGCATCTAGGCCGACATTATGTTCTCGCCCGTGTGTGCAAGATTTCAAGTAACACCAAATACCTCGCACATGAATGATGTTAAGAGATCTTTAGATATTTGAAAGGTCATCCTAAATTGGGCCTTTGGTATTCTAAGGATTCCCTTTGATTCAGCGGCCTACACCGATAGTGACTATCTTTGGAGCTAGTCTCGATAGAAGTCTACCAACGGAGGATGCCGGTTCTTGGGAAGCAGTTAATTTCTTGGCAAGATAAAAAGCAAACTATTGGGCTAATTCTACAACCGAGGTGAATATGTGGTCACGCTAGTTCGCGGGTCAAGTTCTATGGATTCGTAATCAATCTTTGGATTTTGGTACAATTTTATGCATACTAAGATTTACATTGATAATAAGACAATTTGCATTATCAAAAATCCTGTTTTACATTCGAGAACTAAACATATTGAGATAAGACATCACTTTATTAGAGATTGTAATGAAAAGGTTGATTCAAATGGTAAAAATCCATACCGATTTCAATGTTGCCGATCTTCTCACCAAAGCTTTTGATGTGGGAGGTTTCGAGATCTTGTAGTTAGTATTGGAATGATTAATCTCTAAACTCTCAAATTGTTTTGTATAAGTTTGTAAAAGAATTGGCCTGTTATTATGTAATCTTAGTATTGCTATTTCTGTAATATTCACCGATAGTGTTGCTCTAACCACCGATAGAGTTGATCTATCCTTCGCTAGTTGTTCGTGTTTCCACTAACCATTGTGCAGGACAATGATAAGTCATTATAGAGATTCAAATAATCGGGTTACATTGTTAACAGTTCCACTTACCACAATGAAACTTCAAGTGCTACCTAAAGACTACATCTATACATGATTTTCTACTAATATTTCTACTACTACTATCCTTGCTTATATCTTTTGAATCTGGATATGCATTTATCATATGCATGCCCAAGATGACAAAGCAAACAAGGATCAAAATGGAAAGGATTGATTGATGCAAACGAAGAAGTTGAAGTCGATTGTGGCGAGATAGATGGTTGATATGATATTCTTCTTGTGCTCCATCTTCTCTTTCCACCATTCAAGAACTTACTCCATCTTCCTTTTTCACTTCCTTGTTACGATGTGTGAAGAAGCACCACGACTTGGTGACTAAGACCAAGAACCATCTCTCCGTCCTTGGAGTGGTGGGTTTCTTCTTTCGTGGTCTTGGTTGGGGTTAGATGATGAAGGTTTAGGGTTCAAGTCCTCTTCTGAAGAGTCATCGAGTCTTGAGGCATCACTTGATTCACCACACTATCATCTTCGGATGATGGGAGAAATGGGGATTTCTTGATCTTGGTTCTTGTGGAGGAAAGTAGGACAAACCATGGGTTTCCATTTTCACTGATGATGAAGATGATGAAGAGGATGTGGAGGAGGTTAGATCAACCACCTCCGGTTTGTTCCAACTAGGGTTCCACATTTTGATTGTCGTTGATGGGGATTTTGGAGCAATTAAGGTTTTAACTTTTGATTGGTTTGGGCATTATGTGATATTGGGTTCTTTTTATAAGCAAAGCTATGAGTTATGCAAATAAATGAGGCGTGTTAAATGTGGTTGAGGAATTAATGAGATACTTGGGCGCTTACTCACAGTTCTAGAAGTTGACTATCTTGACTTTCTTTGTGGTAACCGCGGATAAGTGTTTTGGAACCGCTTCGGTCTCTCTAACCACCGCTAACTCTAATCTTCAACTCAGTGTTTGTTTTGTGTTTGTCTTGCGGTAAGAAGGCTTTGTGTGCAAAAGGAGCTAGTGTGTTTCACGCTTGTGTTAGTAAAAAAAAAAAAAAAAAAAATTGTGTAATCCTTCATATCTTGTGAGATCATTTTTCAATTGGCACAGCATTTGCTTCCTCTAATTTGGACAAGCTAGAGGAGTAATCATCTCGATCCACCGATGGTTTGTTACAATCATGGATAGTTGTTATGGAACAATGGATAGTATGATCCTCTGTTTTGGATACTACAGGGGTTGTTTCAACACTTTGGCAAAAGTATATATCTATCCCCAAAATCACGGATGGATCAATTTACTTGATCTTCAAACCACTTCCAATTGGCAATACCCTTAAACCCTAATCACATTTGTTGATTTCTTCACCGAACCCTCTTCATATCCATCATTACTTACAATGGCTAAAACGTATTCCACTTCACATAATCTTGTTGCTATTCTCACCAAAGATGTTCGCTCTGAAGGGTTTCATCAAATGATTGATTTTCTGATTCATAGTCCCATTCACTATGCTTTAACTGTTAAACCCACCATTCTTAAAGCCTACATTCATCAATTCTGGAGGAATGCTACAATTGAGAAGGTTGATGGCATGGAGGTGTTTAGTATTGTGGTGGATGAGAATGCTATTTCGCTTCTCGAGAGATCATTGAGAAGTTTCGAGGCTTGATGATGCCGATGGTGTTGATAATCTTTCATATGTTGAGATTGTCACCGGTTTGTAGAGATTAGGATATACATCTGAGGTGAAAAGGTACAATTTTTAAGAGTTTCTTTTCACAACAATGGAAGTTTTTGATTCATACTTTGTTGATGCGCATGAGTAACAAGACCATGTGCTTTAATGACTTTCCTTCAAAATTGCTACTGCTATTATTTGTTTGTCCGATGGAAGGAAATTTAATCGGTCTAGGATGATATATGAGGGGTTAGTTGTAACATTAGGAAGAAGGGTAAATACTATTTGTATCCTAGGTTTGTTCAACCGCTTGTGGAACATCAAATAAAGGAACCTGAACATGCTAGAGTATGAAGTACATCATATGCTTCCTAGAGTTTTTGCTCATATGCGGAATCACCACGAATGTTGTCATTAGAGATGTTCCTTTATTTCCTCACATGCTTACTTTGCCTACCGATTACGAGTTTAATGAAGGTCTTGCATCATGGACTAGAGAACACAGGCACCAAGCTTCCTCGAGGCTAGTGTTAGTGGTATGGTTAATGAGGTCATCACATGGAGTGGAGGTGACATGATTGGAAGGGCTTCCACCATCGATTCATGCTTTGATCTTTGGTCGGGATGGTGGAAACATCAATAAGACCCAACCTTGGCAACTCCTAATGTAGAGTTCTTTGGAACTTAACACAAAGTGGAGGTATCCCAGCCAACCGGGTCGCCTACAGGTACATAGATGATCGTGCCTCGATGCGGTGCTATGTCTTCTATATCCAAGGATTCACTCTCCTGAGCGATTAACACATTTCAAGTGATGAGGATAGATTGAACCCCGACAATGACTTGGCGGTTAATGATTTTGTACATGATGACTTTTCCAATGAACCACCTCTCTGACCCAGTTCACACTGGTGAAGTGGGGAGGATATTCTTGAACGTTTAAATGAATTAACGGTTAAGTGTGCTAAAATGGAGGATACAATTTCAGTCTACAGAGTTGGTTGTGTTTCAAGGTAATGATATTCTTGAGGTGAAGCACGTGGTATTCGTTTGGAGAAAATAAAAGACCTAGAGTTGTTGTTTTGAAAGCTATACGACGAAAGAAAAGAAGGTGGACTCTCTACCGCTCTCGAATGCGAAGGATGTATCCAAACAGGGAGGAGTGATGGCATGAATTCGTGGGAGGCTGTGGATGTATCTGTTGGGGTAACTATGGAAGAAGATGTTGATAGTGGAGATCAAGATTTTTAGTTTCGATAAAGATGGGAATGAGGTTGTTCTTGAAAAATTGAAAATGTTGAAGCATCGCAGAACATAACAAGCGATAGTATACCGAAACCATGGTTAGTACTCATGTTCCTACCATCACACACTCCATCGCTATCATAACCACTTCCATCGTTGTCACAACTCTCTATAATACCACCCAAGCCTAAAGAAGAGAAAGAAGTCGCAAGTACATTGATTAATCCGAGCAAAACATCATCTATACCTACACATATCATTGCACCGCTTTATCTGCTTAATCATCGCAACCAAATCTAAAGGAAAAGTTTGGTTATTGGTGAACCTTGAAGAAGAAAGTGGTTCAACTGATGTTGGAAAAGGTAAAGAGAAATAAGTTTAAAAATAAAGCGTAACAAGAGGCTTATGATGCAGAGTATGGAAGAAACTTGTTGGTCAAGACCAGCACTTTGGATAAAAGAAAGAAAGAAGAGGAGGAAGCTAGTGAGAAATGGTTAGTCAGATGGTATGACTCACAAAACTATCTTCAAGCTTCTTTACAAATACTTGATGAGTTTACTGCACAAGAATGGAAATTGTTGGATGATGAGGAGAAAGCTAGACTAATGAATGAATGGGCAAGGAATGTGAGCAAAACAAAGAAACAGGTTATAAGAAAGAAACCTCCTACTATAGCTCAGATGAGAAACGTACTGATGAAGATTATTAAAAATTCTGACATACATGTTCCTGATACTCTTAGTAGGTGTTCATTTGAAAGAATTTTTGAAATTTATGAGAGATGTATGAGGATTAATAAATATGATTTCTGTCCGATGAATTCTAAGAAGGAAGAAGAGTGGATTAAAAAAAATGATGAATGGATTCAAAGTAAAAGAAAGAGAAAATCTGAGGTTCAGGAGACATCTGATTCTAAAAGATTGAAAGTTGTTGAAGATGTAAATCAAATCATTTCTTATGAGTTTAAGCTTTTAGTTGAAGTGAAGGAGTTTGGAAAATTCAAAGACTCAATAATGAAGTTTCGAGTATAATAAATTTTCACAAATGCTTCAAGATTTTGATAGAGATGATTTGATGAATCTTTGGATACTTTACAAGAATAAATTTGGTGAAGTACATCCAAATGATTATCATGAGAGGTCGGTGTATCATAATTTGAAGATTCTATTTGAACCTACTCATGATGAACACGAATGGCAAGGACTCTACAATGGTCAAGTTACTAGATGGTTTTTATATCAAACTTGTGGAGTTCATGTTTTAACTATTTCGGAAAGGTTATTCATATGCTTGTAAGGTGATTATCCTCAATCGAATAAGCATCCGTGAATAATTGCTCGATGTTGAAGCCTGGTTGTATCAAGATGTTAGTATCTTATGATGGTCAAGCTTATGATTTGTTGTCAAGTATGAGAAGATACTTAAAGCTAGTAAGTGTTTGGCTACATCCTCCAATTCGGATGTTTTGAGCTTAAAGAAAACTTGAAGAATTTCGCTGGAATTTATCAAGTTTAGGGAGGATTGTTGGGTTTTAGGTTCCTTGCATCAAGAATTACTCTAAGCTTGGAACCACAGACGTGTTTGATATAACCACAGACGGAAGAGTGTAACCACGGATGAAGACAACCATGCTAGTAGTATTGTGTAACCACGATAATATATAGTAAGCAATCGCTAGTCTTGTATAGTCGGTTAGTTTATTGTATTAGATAAATATGGAAAGATATTTATCTTGTAGGTTACGTATGGTATATTGTATAGACTCCTTAGCCTATAAAAGGAGGTCCTAGGTTAGGTTAGATATCGTATGTTTTATATCTAAGGTCGATACACTTCAAGGTTGCAAAACCCTAATCATGTAAAGAGTATTCGTATTAATAAATAATATTGAGGTGTTGAATGTTAATTGTTCTTCTTAAGATTAAGCATTAAATTCCGCGTAATACTTGATAAGCTTTTGTTATAAGTCAGTTTCTATATTAGATCGTTTGCTCAACTGGGATCAACAAAGAATAAATCCAAATAATTTTTTTGTCTACAGTAGCCAGTTCCCACAAGTTGTACTAGCCGGATCCCTAAAACAAGGGATCCGAGGGAACCGTGTCACAGAAATCAGATATACGCTTTTCAAAACAAAAATAATCCATTTTCCCTCTCCCCACAAACACAAAAACAACCTAACTTCTTCTTCCATCTCCATAGGGCCTCATATTCTCAAGCATCTCATTCTTGAACATCATTTTAAGTAATTACACTCATATGTTCTATTCATCATCATCTTCATCCTAGGGTTTATGGTTTTAGACTTTTCAATTAAGATTCAATTGATCACCAATTGAAGAAATTAGGGATTGCAAAAATTAATTGCAAAAGGATTCTGTATAATTAAAGGTTTTTCAAAATAACATTGTTAATACAAATCAAAACCATAAACCCATCTTGACAAATTTCACCTAATTGGAATATTTATTTTCTAGGATCAATCATGCCCAAAGCTACTCAACAAGATCACCATGACACCGTCCACTACCTCTCTAGATACTATCGAAAATAAGAGCTCTCTAAAACCAATCGCAAAATCTTCAAAAAGCTTGAAAAACGACTTATCCACGAAGGTCTTGTAGTCAAGGAATGTTTTCTTGAAAACACCGACATTCATCAAGTCTTATCAGCAATTAACTTTGATTGTCTCTTAGATATTAATGAACAAATTTGTTCGGTTTTTATCTTTGAGTGTTACAAAAGTGTTAGGATCATTCGAAACAATGATGAAAGCATCTCAATCACTTTTATTGTCAACAACCAAACCATCACCTTACCCCTCAACACCTTTGCACAAATTCTTCACATTCCATGTGAAGGAATTTGTATGTATTCCCAAGATTGGGCAATATCCGCTCAATCCTTTGCACTAGACCCCAAACCAATCTATCACACTCCTCTCGATAATCCCGTAGTTGTTCGTGACACCATCTTCAAGATAAGAGCCGACCAATCTCGTCTCAACTGCAACAAAGAACTCATTCATCGTGATCCCTTTCAAATGGAACTCTCCGAGATAATTCCCATTTACAAAAAGTGGGAAGAAATCCTTAGAGAAAATGTTATTTGCTTGGTCGGGAACAAAGACCATCCCAATGCGTGTCTTGTCCAAATGATCTATTGCCTCATCCACCAAATACCATTCAACCTTGCCTATTACATGGTGAAAAGAATGGTAGGTGTGTTCAAAGTCAACAACATGGTACTTCCCTATGGTATGCTCCTAACACGACTCCGTGAGTATGTTAGTGCAATGCAACTTTCTCCTATCAATGATGATCATTTTCTTGCCAATCATGTTATGGTACCACTTACCAAACAACCTTCTAGAAGGCTCATGATCAATGGAAAATGGCCTCGTGCTCTCTCAGACTCTTCGGACGAAGATGAAGAAGAAGTCGACCCCGTTGCTAATTTCCAAATCGACCCCATGACTTACTATGAACAACTTCCCACTCTTCCAAATGAGTCTGAAGAATTCAAACAAACAAAGGGGATGATCAAATGCCTAACTCACTACCTCATGAATTCGGGAAAGAAGAAGGGAAGAGATTGACGAAAGAGACATTTTTTGCATGTCTTTATGGTTATTTTAGTTACTTTAAGATCATTTAAACATTGTACGCTTATGATTGTGCTAGACTTACTTTATTACCTTTATGTTTGGTTATTATCATGATTACTCGCTTTTATGTTATTATTGTTTGTTTACAGTAGAAACTTGTAGTATTAGTATGCATCATCTAGTGCAAAATCTGCACACTAACTGTAAAGCTACTGATCTGCAGTAACCGGATCCCTCCTTTTGAACTAGCCGGATCCCTCCATTAAGGGATATGTGGGATCCGGGCAGATAGAAATGGATTTGCAGACCTCCACACATCAAACCATTACCCTAGACCATATCATGCTAGCTAAACATGATTATTTAGGATCACCCAAGTCTTCCTCAAGCTCAGTAGGTCTCACACTCACTCATATTTAACTTAGGATCACATTCAAGGTGTTTTTTGATTTATCACTTCACCAAAAGTCACCATATTTCTGCTCCAATACTCACACATTGTTCCTCACATCTCAAAACACTTAGTTTGATATTTCTCTCAGATTTAACAAATTGATTTTAGTCATTCTCACCTTAAAATAGGCCAAAAACGAGTTTTTCATTTATCATGATTTTTAAGGAATTTTCCAAATTTATTTCAAATTACCATATGATCTCTAGGATCATTTAACACCACATGACACTCTCAAATTTTTTAGTGTCATCTTTGATTACCCATTGGTGCTCATAAAGCCCCATTTCTTTCCATAAAAGGCAATCATTAGCTACCATCAATCATTTCTCTTGATCATTTAAGACCCTCTTCATTTATGACACCTAAGAAGACTGAAACACTCAAGATGTATAGGTACTAGACCTTACAAAACATATGTTTCCTCTTTCCTTGGCTGCTAAGAGCCGGATCCCTAGGCTTAGCCTAGACGGATCCCTCATTGGAGGGAACCGTGGGAACCGGCTGTACAGAATAAGCTAATCCTAGCTAAAACAATCATTTCAAACTTTCCTTGCTAACTTGAACACTCCATCTTGCCTTAATTAACCTTCTTGATCAGTGCAAATCTGAAGTTGACTCTTGTGCATGCAAATCATTGAAATTTGAAGGATCTTAGTGGCTTAAGCTTTAAATTCACTTGCCAAATTCCTTCCTTTATAAACCGCCATGCTAGTACTTCTAAGTCACCATCTACAACTTCATTCTCAGCAACTAGAAACCTTTATCTCACTAATCTTTATCATTTCATCATGAGGAAAGCTCCTAGTGTCAACTCCTCCACCAAAGGACAACCCAAGAAACTTGCTCGTGTTGTACACGAAATTTCTTCAACCGAATCATCACCCGTTAAATCCACAAACGCTAGGATTTCCCCTCAACCAACTCAACCAATCAAACCAATCCCCAAAAGGATTGTTCTCACAAAACTACCATTAACAAACACTACTATACCTCCTAAACCAAACACCCCTATTTCCACTAAACCATCACCCTTAGTGACTAGAGCCATATCATTCACCATTCCACTTTCATCTCCACACTTGTATAACTTAGAGGACTTGCCCTCTAGGCCATCTCATCCTCCACCATTGCCAACATTCTCCTCAATAGAGAGAATAGCGCAACAACAAAACCATGGTGTTGAAACGACACTAGCACCGGTATCCTTTTCTCCATCACCCTCGAATAGTCCCTTTTGGATTATGAGGAATCATCAAAGTCAACTACCTGATCATATGGAAGTAGATACCTCTCTACCACCGTCCTCGACACACATTCCACCACTATCACCCTTAGTTGATTCACCTCAAAATGTACCTTCACAAATCCCTCTTTCTTTTGATAATCCTCAACCTTCCTCATTCAACCTTCCATCTCAAACCACTCTATTTCTACCACCACCACTTCCAACCCATGACAAAGATTGTTATCATTGTCAACATGTCGAAGGTTTAGTACATGAACGATGTGAAGAGCTACGTTTCATGTGTTATCACCTCCTCGAACGTTTCGATGAGGTCAACAAAACTAAACATTCCTAAGCTTAAGGATTCAAGTGGTGTTCTAGTCTTAAGCTTAACTTAGATTGATTAGGAATCATATTTCATGTTTTTGTCATTCCCTTAGTTTTAGAGATATGTATATCATTTCTCGTATTTTTATTGAATGAAATTACATGTTATATGTCATATTGTCTTGAGAATATGTTTGGTGCCTTAATACATAACTATTGTTGGTGTTGACACCACACTTTATATCCATATTGTTGTCTTAAGTATGCAGGCAGACGGATCCCTCACTTTGGCCTAGACGGATCCCTCCAAGGGAGGAACCGTGGGATCCGTGCAACATGAACAAATTTTCTTACTAATTTGAGTCTTATTTGCAGGAAATTATGCATCATATACTTGTTTCTAACATTTGTTTTGTAGATTTTCAATATACACTTGAAGACTTTGACACCCTCAACAAGGGGGAGTTTCTTGTCAAAGCAAAACATTGCAAAAACGCTTGCAATACTTTCACATAGGATTACATTAATACTTGACGTCCACCTCACAAAGGAGTACTCGTCAAGGGGGAGCATTTTTCGTCATAGACGAAACCATTTGCAAGCGAAATTGCAAAACACTCGTTTAGTCTTCCTAATTACTTGACGCCCTCAACAAAAGGAAGCACCCGTCAAGGGGGAGCTAAGACCAGAATCCTTCTCTTTTCTTACTCTCTATTTTTCATACTTTTACTTTTCACATGTTTTTATTCAAACAATGTGTTAGTTTCTTTCATCGCTCTTTTCTTTTGACAAAAAGGGAGAAGAGTAAAACTCTAATTCAAACTTTACTTAATTTTAGTTTTTCCTTAAAATAATCTTATGTTTTATCATCAACAAAAGGGGAGATTGTTAATACAAATAAGCCGTAAAAACGTTTATTTATATTTTACGATCTTCTAATGTTTTGTCGATAACAAACGTAAAATTATTTTAACGAACAAAAAAAATACGTAAATAGTTTGAGCCAATAGTTTACTAACACACATACATTTTCATATAAAACACTAAACAAGTAATAGTGTTTACATTTTATAGAAATGCATTTGTATAACAACTAGTGTTTACATGTACTTATATATACTTAGTATATATATATTGTAATGGGTAATGTAATGAGTACAAATCTAAGTACTTGACCCATTGACTAGATACATTGAATATAGTTGGGTAAAACCTAAAGTTCATGACCCATACCCATGGAGCATGATCCATAACCCATGACCTATTGCATGACATCATGCATTAAGTCATGTTGGGTATTATCTATAACCCATGAGCTAACCCATGACCCATTAACTAGATGCATTGCATCTTCTAGATACATTGTATCTATTTCAATACCCATGATCCACGACTCCATGACCCATGACCCATGATCCATGACCCATAACCCAAATAGAGGAGCGATGGCGGATCCCCTCGTTAATCGAACGGATCCTCATGTAAGGGATCCGTGGGATCCGGGGAACAGTAGAGTGTTTTTGCCTATAAATAGTGAGCCATTTCTTCATTGTAACTTGTTTTTTCACACATACTTTCTCTTAGTATTGTAAACTCTCTAACCTCATATCCAAAGGATATTTCTATGTAGTTTTGTGTTTGTGTGATTCTCTAGGTTCCTCTTAAAGGCCAGATCACCACCTCTTGAAGTCGAGCAAGCTCAAGTCCATGGGTTGCCAAGCTTCGTCATCATCAAGACTACTAATGTTATCTTGTTGATAGTTCTTTCCTTTCTCCTTAAAAGTGTTGTGTTGAAGGCATAAGTGAAATATTCCAAAAGGGTCAAGTCGAAGGCATTAGTGAAAGGTGCCGAAGGTCCGTGTCAAAGGCACTAGTGAAAGGTGCCAAAGGTCCGTGTCGAAGGCATTAGTGAAAGGTGCTGGAGAATCGTGTCAAAGGCATTAGTGAAAGGTGCCTAGGGTGTATAATCGATATGGTGCATCGATGTACAAGATAGTTAGTTTGGGTCAAAGGATATTGATATCCATGATGATGTTGTAACAAGGAGTGGGTCTCCTTTGGGATAGGTGTAGTGTAGTGTTTGGTAGTAGTTCCTCCTTTGTAATGGAACCCCAGATTCAGCCTTGCACCGGATAAAGTGTAGGCGACGTTGTGATAGGTTTGGTTCCACCTCGTGGAAGAACCCGGTGTCTAGCCTCAGACGGATAAAGAGTAAGCGACGCTGTGGTTTTCTCCGCCACAAGGAGCTTGTGTTGTGTATTGATTACGAACTCTCGAGTAGGTGACTCGAGGATGGAGTAGAGCAAGGAAGGTGTGCCTTGTGGCGAACCACTATAAATACTCGTGTCGTGGTATTTGTGCTTTCTCTTTATCTTTGCATTGCTTATTTATACGCTTTGTCATCAACATCCAACACACACATTTAATAGATTGACATAAGTCGATCTAAATAGTTTAAAACGAAGTTTTAATCAGAAACTATTCAACCCCTTTCTAGCTTTTCCACATTTTCGACTCTATATATGACGGTCTTTAAATTCTAAAACATAGTACTAGTACTATACTAGTAATGGTTTTCTCCTTAGGGCTAAAATAGTCAATGTTGTAAACGTTACTATACTATTGTGGAGATAAAATTGAAAATTAAGACAAAGGTGTAAATATTAAAAACTACTTTTCATCTTTTCTTTTTGTATGAATGAAGGAATCATTAGTTTTAAGGCCTAGAAGTATCAAATATCATGCTAGAAATCAAATTAAGCAAGCATTGGTGTCTATAATTATAGCGCTTCATCTAAACTTATGGGGCTTTTACAGATTTGGAGGTTCTGTGCGGTTGAGCATCTTACACATGCTCAAATATAGCCATGAGTACACATGAGACACAATATTAAAACATTAATGGACCGAAGCGTACAACTAGGCTTGGGCCTACTAATTTATTGTCTAACACTTACTAATTACTCCGTAAATATTTACCAATACCGCATACTACAAACAAAGCTAAAGGTTATACACTTATACTCTTATATGAATTTGGTACTAGCTAATTTGAACTTATCTTTTAATTTACTCAATATAACAAGACTAAAATGTAACTTAAGTTTCCACTTTTTCTATCTTGTAAAATAAAAAGTTACCGTTGTTTAGAAGTTGAGCAACAGTGTTCACCACAGGTATAGATTGGTTCGACGACCAAGCTGAAGTTTCTGATTGATCAACAAGTATTATGTTGCCATTTTCGCCAATTATTAGTTTCCCGGAAGATGTAGATATTGGGTTGTCTCTATTAGCTACCCAAACGTATGTTCTCTCTTGAATTTGCTTGTACCAAATGGCTACATACAAATTTTTATCACTTGTACTAAAGAAGCCGAGCTCAAACGCATCGCCATTGGATACTAAAGTTTGATTGATCGTAAGTGGTGCTGTTGATGTGATTGTATCAATTGCTTGAGACAGAAAAGGGATCATAAGAGTGTATATGAATATGAAGATGCTAGCATGGTTATGGAGGCTTTTCATTTTTCAATGTTCCAGTTTACATTTTACTTATTTTTTGTGTTCATTTATTAGTGTCATTTTTCCAATAATTTGTGGTCAAATTTCCAAATGTTGAAAATACGGCCAAGTTGTTGAATATTGAATATACTGTATGCAAGTAAACGATAAATATGTTGTTTCAAGGAAACAACGTATTGACATGGACTGAACCAGGGGTTCTCGCGAGGTCTCGAGACATCTATGAATTTTTTTCAATATAGTGTTGATTTTGAAAAAAACATAAACTTTTCTTAAAACATCTTTAATGCATCCGGTCAATCGAAATGTATTTTTATATTACAGTTCAAAAAATTTTATGCACCCCATCATATTTAATCCTGGTTCTCTTCCTGCTCATTGAACATAAATTGATAATTATTGTGTTTCTAGATACGGTATAGATGGTTATTGTTTAGATACGTTGTACCATTAGTCTATAAGTTGCTTAAAATCTTGTCATGTGTAAAGGGAGGTCTTTGCTAGAAAAAATGAGAGGCATGTTGAATAAAAAGTATTTCCAACCAATAGAAATAACCTTTTTATCCACATTGTGCGTTTGCTAGATTGCCATCTCATCTTCAACATCATGTGTCCTTTTCCAATATCTTGTATTCCAAAAATTGCACTAAAGGACATAATACAATTTTCTATTAATTTTATTTTATAGTAGTAAACATTTAATTTTGAAATATTTTAAAAGATTTTGCTAAATATGTCTTTAGGAATTATGTTTAAGCATTGCATAAATATAAAAATAACAGTAAATGAACAACAAATATACATTTTTTAACTTTAAAATAATTGTATGTGCATAATCATGAGATTTATGAATTCACTAATGTTCATACTTTTGTTTAATACCTTGTCCATTCAATTGGTAAAATAAATTTGAACCTATTCATTTTTTTCAAAGAATATAAGAAAGGGGTAGTAGACAATAAAGTAAAACCTGTTTATGAAGTATGTCTACACAAATTTTCTATGTTTTTTCTCTCTTTTTCTTTCATTTTACTTGTATACCTTGTTCAAATATATGATTTGCAATGCTTGATTAATTTACTAAACGTACATTTAATTTAGAAAAATGTATTCATCTCATATAAAAAAATAATTCTAAGATGAAATAGCCAAAAGTTAGGCACTTCTAAAATAAAATTTTGTGGAAATGATACATCATTTAGATAACATGCACACTAGGGGTGAGCATCGGGTCAAACCCGACCCGACCCGACAAAAATCGACCCGAACCGAAAAAAAGGAAAAAAACTCAAACCGAAAACCGAACCGAGAAATATATATCAAAATCGAAACCGAACCGAATAACTCGATTCGGGTCGGTTTTCGGTTTTGAGTTAAAACCGACAAAAATCGATCGATTCAAACGAACCAAAAAGTCGGTTCGGTTCGGTTTCGCCATTTGTCGATTTTGGGTTTTTTTGGATTTTTCAAATTCACCTAATACACACAATCTACTTCAATATATTTTGTATCTCATATAAAGCACAACATTGTCAATAGCATGTGTTAAATGAAGATAGTAAAGCGCGAAAAATGACTTCATTTAAAAGATGTATCGTTATCAATCATGATTTGAATCGTCATAACCACGACGATGATTAGGGCGAAACACGACTTCATTAATGAGTACTCTCGTTATTAGTCAACATTCCAATCATAATTAGCGCGTGCGAACGATGATAATTAAAAGCGAAACACGACTTTCTTAAAAAGTACTCTTGTTATTAATCATAATTCGAATAAGCTAGGTTACCATAAAAGAGAGTCTACAGGAACTAAACTTACCCTGCGGATTTCACAAACCAGCTCGTTGACATGATACTTGAACTAACAACTATAACAAAATTAATGTAAAATCTCAACACAATTCAATGACTTCTCATAACACTTGCAACTTCAATGAGGAACCTTATGTTCACGACTTCTAATTCTTGTTGTCCTCATTCTCTTGTGTTGCTTTCACCCACTTATCGTCACCAATCTTGTCACCAAAATCTTCATTCCTATTTTTTGACATTTCACAAGGGCGTAAATAAAGCTTTATGTGATCATTAAGGTATGCTTTTGTGCACATTCTAAACAATGTATGTTTGATACTATATTTTTAGTTTTATTGATAAAAACATGAAAGTCTTACTTGTGTGTGGGTGTGTCACTCATTTGCTTGATATCTTTCATGCAAATGTAACAACGCTTAAGACACTCCTCAAATTTTGAGTCATCGGGAGATTCCCCATCATACACGAGAGGGTGGTTGCCACCACCAAGGGTAGCAGCCACCATGGAACGCGGGATAGGGTGGCAATCTATCACCATGTTGCCATAAGAATGTGTCATTATTGGGCATCCGTCTTTGATGGACACAACACAAGTGTACTCCTCCGAGCTAGTGATCTCATTTGAGCTAATTGGGATAACATATAAGTCATGTGCACTAAAGCCGCGCTTAGCTTGAAAATCTCTAGATTTGGGATGTTTCCACTTCCAAAGCTCCCCTGGAGCGGAATAAAGAATATCAAGCGCGGTAAGTGTAGGACGAAACATTATGTACTCAGAATTGGACTGGAAAGGGATTGTTTCGTGGAACACGCCCATGAGACCGACCAATGATGATTGTTCTGGGATGAAAATGGATTTTTGTTTGGAAGAATTATTGACAAATTCAATCACCGAGTTGAAAAAGTATAAACTCAAACCTGATGACAATGAATTGAGTCGCTGACTTATTGAATTTCCCATTTTCCACTTAGAATCTGCATAAGACCGATCGAACATGTCATACATGTTTCATGACTATTAATTTAGGTTTTTGTAGGAACACATTTTTTTACATGTACATTCTAAATTGCCACTTAAAATAACCATAAATAAATTCATGTTTTTTTTCTTCACAAAATCATATGATTAAATGGTAAAAAAAAAAAAGGAAAAATTCAAATTCATATTTCAACATCAAAGGGAAAAGAGGTAGACATTGTCTTTTGCCAATTTTGTTTTTAGAAAAAACATGTCAAGCATCTATTAAGGCATGAACATGATTTTACATATCATGAGCATGTACCATATTCATGTTACATCTAGTAAAGGTTGTATCAAATTAAACTAGAAAATTTGTTTTGCAAACATTTGATTTTAATTAAATTTCGTCTAGAACTTGAGTGTTTGATAGTTAGTTCACTTATTAATTTATTATATATAAAAGATCTTAAAGTTTTGCTCAAACAAACAAATATAACTCTAATTTTCACACAAATGCATGTGTTTGATTTGTGTACATGTAAGAATTGTTGATGGTGAATATGAAATATTTGAAGAAAATTGTATATGATCTGAAATAAATAACATATGAATTACATTAAGTTGAAGTAATTGGGAACTCGAAAAACTTCTACCTTCTTTTCGCTATTTCTTTTGAGATGAATGCCACGACCACCCAAATGCAAGTTTATGTGAATGTATGTATAGTCGATATTTTATAAAATTGAGTAAAGACTGTAAAAGAACGATATATATAGACGCAAGATACATTGTCACTTTTTTACATAATACAATCACATGTTTTTTCTTTCTCTTTTCACATTTTACTCGCGCAAACTTGTAATATGGCATTCAAAAAGATTCCACGTTCTAAATAACCCAGAGGCTAAAAGTAAAAATGGATGAAAATGAATTCCTTGTATCTAAAAGTTTCATTTACCCTTCTCAGTTTCGACATTATATTTAGACAAACCTTAATAAAAAAACAAGTAAACAAACTTTAAGTCTCATATGAAGTGAAATACATGTGACATATTGATATAAACCAATTATCAAGCTTATTCTTAAGAAATGAAAATCACATAGCTATAACTAGTGATGAAATGAAAAGAAATAAATGGTCAATCACAACAAACGTATCAAAGTTAGATTGTGTATCATATGAAAGAAGAGATCTGATGATTAAAAAGACTAACATGAAAATGATTTTTAACCATACATTTTAAATAAAAAAGAAAATTTTATGAAAATATACATTTATTTTTGTAGATGCATCTGAAATGTGATTGTAATTTCTTATCAGTTTTTTCATTTTTTCCTCATTTGATAATAACTCTATGTACCATTATATTAAACATTTAATAAATTTAGATTGTAAAAATATAATGGTCACTTTTGCACTAGCACTTACATGTGGAAAATTCAAGCAAAATTCACATTGGTGAACACACCAAAAAGGTCACAAGAAACGTGTGTGACTATTTTATTGAATCATGTAAAAAAGTAAAGTAATCATTATTTTATAAAATTTAAAACAAGTTTATTGGTTGTTTGTCACGAAATAAGTACGTGTTGAATATTCTTTTTTATCTTCTATCGTATTTCTTGTTCTTCGGTGTTTTATTTTTCCAAATACGTTACGGTTTTTTTGTCTTACTATCTTCGTTTGTTAAGTTGTTTAATTCTGCAAAATCAAATAAGTCAAATAAATAAACGAGTAAACAAAGGAGCTTAGTTTGTTCGGACTGATATTTAGCTTAAATGTATACAGTCTAATCAATGTATCTTCGTAACTTATAAAGTTTGAACATTACATCTCTTATGACAAGGATAGTTGTCTCACTGCTAAATCATTTCATTCTCATCCCAAAATAGTTCATTTTACTCTAGTTTATATTTGTCTTAGTTGTACTTTTAAATCAAACTTTCAAATTTAGGTCGTTTACGCGTCTGATGGTCTTTGAAATGTTATATTAACTTCAAGTTTTTGCGTTTGAAGCGTTAAAAACTTGTTTGACACTCCAAGTAACAAATTAAATGTTTCACCACAACATTTTAGGTAAGTACAAATAGATTGTATGTCTATTGATCTGACTATCACACACACACACAATTTTTTTTTGTAATTACGCTAATTGCTTTGGTGAAATATTTATCTTTATACCTCTAGCATCAAACAAGTAAACGCGAGTGTCTAAGTACCCCACACATTGTGGTGTAATATAAAAAGTATCTAACGCGAGTGTCTATGTACGCTTTGAGGTGGATAGGTTTTAAACCATTTACTATAACATCATGAGGTCTGTTTCTTGTGAATGCATCTTGTTTAAACAAGTTGACAAGCACGACTGGGCGTAAGGGGTAGCATATTTAGAGTCGAGATATACCCTTTATGAAGGTTTCTATATCATTTGTTTTTGTAGTACGAAACATATCATTCAACACCATAGTCTTAAGTGTTTACGAGTAGTTAATCGAGGATGATGATCACTTTCCGTATAAGGTCCGCGCCCTACCCGCATAAAAGGTTGGCGCCTCCACACAAGAACTTGTGCTATCTATAAATGAAATTTTCTTATCCTTCACTCAATAAATGCATGTTTAGGTAATGTCACGCAAATGTTGGAATTTTGGTTTTGAGCCATTTACTTGTGTTACCCTGAGGAACATATAAAAAGTAACTTAAACACTTAACTTACTAATAAGAAGTGAAATATTAGGGTCGCACCTTAAAAAAAATCTTAAAAGTTGGCATGACTAACAATATGTCTACTTATGTGCTTATAAGCAAAAAATATTAGTAAACTCAAATAATACGAAAAGCACATCATAAGACACAATTAGATTATTGTATATTCAAACATGCAATTATATTTCAATAAGAGCAAATCGCATAAAAAAATAGTCATCTTACGTCTAATTTCAATTAGAAATACCATTTTTTCTCCCTCAATTTAAGGTATTTAACTTATCATACCGTACAATTTACGGATATTTTTACCTGCAAGTTAGGTAACAGGTCACCTATTTATTTATTTTTATAAAAGTTTTGTGTTTTTATTTAGTCTAAATATATCAAAAACCTTCATAAAAAATCGTCCTTTTTATACAAGATTCTAAAAAGCATTTTCTTTTTGTCATAATTATTTCAAGATTTTTAGTCACATTTTACTATTTTATAAAAATCAGTTTTGCATTTTTATTTAGTCTAAATATATCAATAGTCAAAACCTTCATAAAAATTGGCATTTTTTTATATAAGATTCTAAAAAGCATTTTCTTTTTTTCATAGTTCTTTCAAGAATTTTAGTCATGTTTTACTATTTAAAAAAAATCAAAAACCGATTCTATCCGTTTCTTTTTATAAAACTGTTTTGTTTTAGTTTTATAAAAAATAGTAAAAAACGTCAAAACATTTTTTTAAAATTTTCCGGTAGCTTCTCAATAGCGTTTTTAGTTAGGTTAAAATTTCTAGAATTTTTGGAGTTCTTTTGGTAATTTATTTTAATTTAAAGGCCGTTTTACTAATTAAATTAGTTTAAATATTTTTGTTTGTTTAAAAATTTTGTTTTTATTTTCTAAAATTAGTTCTTGTTAAGATTAAGTTTTTGTGTGAATTTCATATTTCAATTTGTACGAATGATGTTTTGTGACAAGAAATTTGGTGTAATAAGAGATAAGGGAGTGTTTGTTATTTTAACCTGCTTTGTAACATGCAAACTTAGTAATTGTCCAACATTGCACCAAGAAAAAAATTCGATACCTTAAATTGAGGAAAAAAAAGACAGATAACTTTAATTAAAATTGAACCTAATAGGAATAACTTTTTATGCGATTTGCCCTTTAATTAACTAGTGGCAATGAATAATGTGAAGTTTATTCTTTCTATGAACCTAATATTACAATGACATTATACTTTAACTATACCGTTAATTTCGTATTTATAATTACAATTCTAACAAGAAATGTTAAATATTTAAACAAATAATAGATTCATATATATATTAACACATACAGAAGAAGTGTCGGGTTCATACATATAAGAACAAAAAAATACATTATACATTTGATTGACGAAGTTAGAACTTACACAAATGCGAGAGAAAAACATCGTCATCAAACACAATTTTCAAATTATACTCCTACATAATATGTCTAGATTAGAAAATGGAATAATTTTTGATGGAATGATCGTTTCAAATCATGTAAAAAAATAAATATTATTGTGTCAATGATTAAAGGCGCTAGGTATTCAAGCATTATAGTTTTATTGTTGCCACGACACTTGATGCGCGTATAACGCGTCGGGTCAAAGGAAACTTCCTTTCGTCGAGTAATTTTCAACACCCAGAAGCAGTGAACCTAATCGTCAGTAGCCAGTAGTATCGGTAGCCTCTGCATTGATATCGCCTCAGGGAATAGGAATGCTAGTGAGAGATGTACTACGCTAAGGTTCGAGGTTGAGGAAAATTATTTTTATCTTTTATATTTTTAAAAGCTAAGGTAAAATCCTGGGTTTGGATTCGGGGTTTGGTACTTCTACCGATTACTCTACTATCTAATTATCTAAACTAATGGTAGTCTATGTCTATTGATGTGTGCTCGTATGATAATTAAAATGTGTCTACCTAGATACTATTACTCCCTAGTTATCTTTATTGGTGGTTGAATTGTCACGCCCTTATTCTTAACGCGCTATGTTTCTAAGGTCGTAGGGCATGTTTTTATCCCTAACTCTTTGAGACTCTCTTAAGGTTATTGCCTACGAAATCTCTAGGATTCATAAACTAACTCTAAGGTTCTCTTTGGATGTTTAGTCTACGATTCCGCTAAGTGAGTATAAACTAAGGTTCACAAAGATTACTCAAGCATTAAAAACACAACGATAGCCTAGTGCAATCCTAAGCCAATTCCAATTAAAATAAGAGATAACCAATCAATAATTAATAACTAGGTTTCATAAATCTAGGCAAACACACAAGAAATTTAGCCGGACATGTTAAACATGCAAGCATACACACATACAATCGAAGACATAATGAAATCAATGAAGTAAATTATTTATCTTAATGTAAAATAGGGTATGAGAACCCTAAGATATCGCCCAAACCGGACCAAAATCGCTTTAGGTTTTACCCACAAGTCTACCTCCGAAAATTCAAAATTGATTTCTATATATAATTTTACATTCACGGTATGCCACCTTATAGTTGGGCCGTCATTGTGGTTTCGCTCGCCAAGTCATCATTGGGACGACGCCACGTTGTGGTTGCGACGCCGCCTTCGTGAGTGACGCCGTCGAATCTCGGATCTAGGCCGTTCGAGAAGAAAAGTCTTCGACGCCTTACTTTTCAAAGCCCGACGCCAGTGTAAAATAGCAAAATCCATCTGAGTCGTCACAAATTTAATTACATAGAGGGACGGCCGCCCTCTGTTTGGGACGCCAGTGTAATTCCAAGATTGAGTGTCTTGATCTTGACTTAGCCATTTTCTTCACATATTCACTCATTTTCGCTCAAAATGCATCATTTCAAAGATTTTGCTTCCGTGAGACCTAAAAGTGAAAAGGAACGAATTAAGCAAGAACGGATATAAAGTAGGCAATTAAGGGCTTAAATGATCCCTTAAAAGTGTACGCTTAAATCCTTATCAAATATCCCTACACTTGGTATTTGCTTGTCTCAGCAAATGTGTTTTTGCCAATCAATTTATAAGTTGTGGGCATAAAACATTGGTTTAACATAATTCACAACAAGTAAAAGCACCAGAATAGTCATAACAAGCACGAAAATTATATACTAGCACCTCACAAGTGGTGTTTGGATTCTCTCATCTCGGTGTATATGAAATATAGTCAATCGAAATGGAAGATAAACACTCATTAACCGGTCATAGTACATAGATTACCATAGGCTTGACACTAGATCAAATCTCCACCGCTTTGGCGTAAGCACCTAGGAATAACTATCTAAGAGGTCTTTTAAAGGATTGTAACGTTAGGCTTACGGTTAGGGAAACAAAGGGTTTGGTTGGATAGGCGATTTAGTGGTGGCAAGTCAAAAAATCATATGTTACAAGCATGAAAACAATGGTGTTGCTAAGCCAAGACTAGACTCACTAAACTCTAGATAACTTTGAAACAAACAAACATTAATATAAATATAGATGTAGGATGGTAGCCCGTATTTTTTTATTATTTATTTATTTATTTATTATTTTATTTTAATCACTCTTTTTTCGATTTTTTTTTCATACACTTTTACTCTACCATCATCTAGGATAACATCAACATATAAGGGATTTATAGGAGCATCCCTACACTTGAGTTTTTATTACTCTAACACTAATTTTGACCCGAATTGAGAAGATCAAAACACTTGGAGTACATTATTACGTAAATAAAGGGAATTTGAATTTAACGTTCTTTCCAGTACACCCATAAAATTTAACTTTACCCATGAGTCCCAATCGTCCCAAACTGTGTACAAAAGATATGACTCGACTTAGCAACCATGCAAGTAACTAGATAATTGAACTAAGGGTTTAGTATGATAACAATAATGCACTAAAGTGAGTGCACAAGGTAGGCTAAGGCGATTTGGGTGTACATTCAAAGAATTGTAAACAATGCTCTTCATTTATATTCGAAAACCGAAACATCACGAGAACCGCGAAAAGGATATGCCTCGAGGGGTTAACTAGGAGTATCGTGTACTAAAGATGAGTACATCGCAAGAGTGTGGGGTAATTACTCAACCGATGTGGAAGAAGTAATTGTAATACGGGTATCAAACAAGGGTTATCCTAATGCCTCTTATCATTTAGTTATTCCTAACTACACAAGTGTAGTCTCACTAGCGATCTCGAAATGCATCACAAAACAAGTTATAGAATCTATTATACTATTGGTACACTCTCAAGCATTAAAGGTGAATGCTTTAATTCCTATAGATTCTTGTTGTTTATCTCTCGAATCGGTTTGAAAACTTCCTTTTTGTAGTACTCACTTGGTAAATCTTCATCAATCCAAAGAAAGGTCTTACATTTTGCACCCTTATAGTAATTAACACAACCAAGAAAACGTTTTAAGGATAATCTATGGTTCTTGATGTTTGTTGAATTACGGGTTCATCACATTCGCAAAACATAGGTGGAGGAGGGCTGTGAATAGAATATGATGAAGATGCCATTGATTAGGGTTAGGTCAATATTTGGGATGTATTAATTGTTTGATAAAATTAGGTTTAGGTCAAGTTTGGGGATTTCTTGGGTTCTTTTGGGAAGGCGAAGAAATGGGTATATTTAGGTAGGTTTGAGTAAGTGGGAATCCCACGTCGTGGTGCACTGGCGTGGCTATCATGATCATAGTTTGGTAAAACAAGTTTTGCGGTGCAAAATGGTAGAAAACATGAAAGTATACATCTAAAAGTGGGACAGTTTTTAGTACACGTACCAAAATGGAATATTTGAAAAAGTACGCGTGTATTGTACGGCCTAAACCCTTTTTTTAACTAGTGACAATGAATAATGTCTAATTTATTCTTTCTATGAAGCTAATATTACAATAACATATTATACTTTAGGTTAACTATACCAATAATTTCTTATGGTATAATTACAATTCTAACAAGAAGTGTTAAATATTTAAACAAATAATAGATTCATATATATCAATACATACACGAGAAGTGTCGGGTTAATACATATAAGTACCAAAAAGTATAATATATATTTTGTGTGTGAAAAAAACAATGATATTATAAGCCACTAGGTAAAAGAAAGATCAAAGAGATCAAGAAACAACTTACAAACCAAAGGGCTCAAAATATATATATTTGATTGACGAAGTTAGAACTTCCACAAATGCGAGAGAAAAACATCGTCATCACAAATTTCAAATTATACTCCTACATAATATATCTGGATTAGAAAATTGAATAATTTTTTATGGAATGATCGTTTCAAATCATGTAAAAAAACAAATATTATTGTGTTGATGGTTAAAGCGATATGTATTCAAGCATTATAGTTTCATTGTTGCCACGACACTTAATATCAACCCAAAACCTCATTGAAGTCATTCTCGAGTTATGTCATTTCGATGATGATGCTTTATTATGTGTTTGAGAGTCTATGTTTATATCTTGAGTGTGTTTTAATGGGTTTAGTTTTAAGTATTATGGATGCTTGTAGCGATTAACCAGGTTTTCAAAGTCTCGGTGCACAATTTTCAACGGTAATATAAGAACGCATATGTTTCTGAACCAACTGCAATTAGTAAACATCAAAACTTTTTACAAAAATACAATTACGAAACATAATTCCATCGACTTCACTTGATATTACGGGACATCCCGCAGTTCCGTCACTAAATGATTGCACGTGAAAAATGCATATATGGTCTTGTTATCAGTAGCGGCGAAGAAGGTGTGTAAGTGGAGTTGTCGAACAGGGGGCCACAATCTAAGCAATATCACTTTGTGTACTTATGCTATATATACGAATGCCTTTTCTTTGTAAATCTCATTAGTTAAATACAACCATCTTGCGACAATAAATAAAACGTCATTAAAGGGTCTCATTATAAGAAATTGTTATAAATAAACATCTTTTATGTACATTTTTAAGTTTTTTTTTTTAGTTTTGATGAAGCATCTTTTTAATTTCGTCCGAGATCTCCAAATTCATTTGCCCACCCCGCTTGTTATGCAAACATTCCTGGCCACCTTTTAACTCTTCTAACCCACCTTTTCATATATACTAAGGGTGCGTTTGGTATCTCAATATAGGAATGAAACTATTACTATGAAAGTGATTAAATGTGTTTGTTTAAGATGAGGGGGCCACTATTATGGTAATGAATGATATATATAATCCATACTCCATATACATCAATAAGGCAAGGTATGGATCTTTCATAAATGAGGGACCCTTTAGGGACGAGAAGACGGTCTGGGTCCCGCATCAATAGTGGTCACCGATTTTTCCCGAGTATAAATTAGTGGGCACTGCATCGAACGGATTGGGAGGGTCTTCCTCCATTTCAAAATTAACTTCATCGATGACCTCCTCGTTATCAAGTGCCTCTCCATAGTCAAATTCTTCATCGAATCCGAGTCATAGAAAGGACTATGTTGTTGCCAATTTATTTCATTATGCCCTAGGTGATTTCCAAAGTGGTGAACGGGTGAAAGGTTTTGGGGATTGCGTTTTCTATTTCGGGATTGGGAGCGGGTAGTGCAAAGTTTCTACGGCTAAAGATGCAAATCATGGTGAGTGGTGGGGTTTACGAACAATTTCACGAAGAAGGGGGATAGACTACGAGGAAGCTAAAATGAGAAAAATCTTACTTGATAGGAATCAAGCAAGGAACCTAAACGAGATAGAAATCTAACTAGCTATTCTATTCCCGGGCGGCGCCAAAACTTGATGCGCGATAGCGCGCTCGGGGTCAAAGGAAACTTACTTTCGTCGAAGAAGTTTTTCAACACCCCAGCGATGAACCTAATCGTTGTAGTGTAGTATTGGGTAAGCCTCGGGTATTGATATCGTTCTCTGGGGAATAGGAATGCTAGTGAGAGATGTACTATGCTAAGGTTTGAGGTTGAGAAGATTATTTTTATCTTTTATATTTTTAGAAAACTAAGGGTAAAATCTCGGGGTTTGGATTTGGGGGTTTGGTACTTCTACCGATTACTCTACTATCTAATTATCTAAACTAAGGGTAGTCTATGTCTATTGATGTATGCTCGTATGATGATTAAAAATGTGTCTACCTTGATACTATTACTCCCTAGTTATCTTTTATTGGTGGTTGAATTGTCACGTCCTTATTCTTAACGCGTTATGTTTTCTAAGGTTGTAGGGTATGCTTTTATCACTAACTCTTTGAGACTACCTAAAGGTTATTGCCTACGAAATCTCTAGGATTCATAAACTAACTCTAAGGTTATCTTTGGATGTTTAGTCTACGATTCCGCTAAGTGACTATAAACTAAGGTTCACAAAGATTACTCAAGCATTAAAAACACAACGATAGCCTAGTGCAATCCTAAGCCAATTACAATTAAGATAAGAGACAACCAATCAATAATTAATAACTAGGTTTCATAGATCTAAGCAAACACACAAAAAATTTAGCTGGAAATGTTAAACATACAAGCATACACACATACAATCGAAGACATAATGAAATCAATGAAGTAAAATACTTATCTTGATGTAAAATAAGGTATGAGAACCCTAAAATACTGTCCAAACCGGACTACAATCGCTTTAGGTTTTACTCCACAAGTCTACCTCTAAAATTCGAAAATTCGATTTCTATATATAGTTTACAAACCGCGACGGTGTCACCTTATAGTTGGGGCCGTCGATCGCCGTCATTAGGGTTTCGTCTTGGCAGTCATCATTGGGATGCGTCGCGTTGTGGTTGTGCGTCGCCTTCAGCGATGGCGTCTTACGAATCGGATCTAGGCGATTCGAGAAGAAAAGTCTTCGTGACGCCTTATTCTTCAAAGCTGACACGTCGGTGTAAATTAGCAAAAGGCTAGTGAGTCGTCGCAAAATTAATTATGTAGAGAGGACGGCGTCATGCCTATGGGACGTCGTCGGTGTAATTCCAATGACTTGGTGTCTTGATCTTGACTTAGCCATTTTCTTCATATATTCACTCATTTTCGTCAAAATGCATCATTCCAAAGATTTTGCTTCAAGAGACCTACAAAGTGAAAAGAAACGAATTAAGCCAATGCGGATATAAAGTGGGCGATTAAGGGCTTAAATGACCCCTTAAAAGTGTACGTTTTAAATCCTTATCAACACTTAATATCAACCCAAACCCTCATTGAAGTCATTCTCGAGTTATGTCATTCCAATGATGCAGCTTATTATATGAGTGTCTGCTTATATCTTGAGTGTGTTTTAATGGGTTTAGTTTTAAGTATTATGGATGCTTGCAGCGAATAACCAGGTTTTCAAAGTCTTGTGCACAAAAAATTTAAACGGTAGTATAAAAATGCACATTTTTCTGAACCGACTACAATTAGTAAACATTAAAACTTTTACAAAAATACATTCTGAAAATAATTCCATATGACATTCTTGGACATCTATAAAAATGATTGCACGTGAAAACATATACGATCTTGTTATCATGGCGAAGAAGGTGTGTAAGTTACGTCGCGAGGGCCCACAATCTAAGGAACATCACTACAACTTATCTTATATATTCGAATGAGATCGATTAAATACAACCATTTTGTCACAATAAATAAAACGTCATTAAAGAGTCTCATTATAAGAAATTGTTATAAATAAACATCTTTTATGCACATCTTTAAGATATAATTTTGTATCAGTTTTTGTTCTATAAAATATACGCCGCCTTCTTTTGACGCAGGACAACCCGGATACGGTCGGCGACGAGGAATTTGTATTAAATGTTGCTTTGGAAAGTAGGGAAAACAAGAGTTAACATCGGTCTTTATTACAGCCGATATTCCAAAATTGTTCACTCGACCGATGTCACACTCGATTGCCGCATTCGTTTGAACCGATGTTAACATTGCATGGATTTTTGTTACCTACTTTTTTTTAATCAGTTTATTTGTCATAAAATGAAGAAGATACAAAATGAAGTCCATCCGGACCATCCACATTGGTGAATAAGACCCAAACACACAAGTAGGGCCCATCCACCCGTAACTCAACACATCACTTCCCGATGCACACACACATACACACACTCAAAATATCCCCAATTCAATTCCAAATTAGGGCTTACAATAGTACCAAATTCATTAAAGATTCTTAATTTTCTCAATTCAGGTAAAAAAAGATTGTTTTTTTAATCAAGATTCTGTAATTAATGTTTAGATTATGTATTTATGCTTTGTGGGTATTGTTTATTAGGCCTTATTTCCTATCAAGAATTGATTTTTATATGTTGGTTGTTACTTAAATTGGTTGTTTAGTGAATTTTAGTGTAAAGGGTGTCATAAAAATGTGATCTTTTTTGTTAATTAGAATTGGAATTGAATGATGGTTAGATTGAGCTCATTGTTAAAGATTTGTAGTGATTATGTGTTTTTGTTTTGTGGGTATTGGTGATGATTGTTTGTTTAATAGTTCTAGATTATTAAGAGCATCTGCCAAAATGTTGCCAACTCGGCGTTATATCTAGTGCAAATTTCGCGCCATTTTTACCCCGCAATGGTCATTACGCACTTTGGGTGTTTGTTTCGGCTTATATAGCCGGATTATGGCTTATTTGGTTTTTGGCTTATGTTTCATAAGCTCACTATTTGTGGTTTATCTTGAAGCTTTTCGGCTTATATAAGCCAGAGAGTTTCCAAATAAGCCACAAAAATGGGCTTACGAAACATAAGATGAAAACCACATAAGCCATAAGGCCGCTATATAAGCCGAAACAAACACCCCCTCATTATTAATAACAGACAAAAAAAAAAAAAAAAAAGAAAATCTCAACCATGACCGGGCTCCTCGCCACGATCCCACCAATTTAGCTCGGCGTTGCCAAGAGGTGCAATGGTGACCCCTTCCTCACCTTGACCCCGATCTTCTTTTTCCTCTGTTGTGAATGCTCTAATTATTTCCCGTCAATAATTATTTTTTATTTGTTACCATTGTTTCTGAAATTGGGTGTTTAGTGAGTTTGAGTGAATATAGTGCATTGCGTTTAATTAGAATGTGATATTTGTTAGTAAAGGTGATGACTTTGATAGATGTTTTATAGCCCTAGATTATTTCCTATCAAGAATTGATCTTGTATGTTAATTGATTACTAAAACTGGCTGTTTAGTGAATTTGAGTGAGATGTGTGCATTGGGTGTGAGTAAAATGTGATCATTTTTAGTAAAGGTGAATAGGTGATGACTTTGATTGTTTGTTTAAGCATTTAGGGTTTAAATTTTGAGAATTATATATTGTTTTTTATAGTTCTAGATTGTTTTCTATCAAGAAATGATTTTTTTTTTGTTAATTAAGTACTAAAATTGGTTATTTAGTGATTTTGAGTGAATTGTTTGCATTGTTTTTTATTGTTAAGAAACTGATATTAAATGAGGTTAAGATTGAGTAACATGTTCAAATGATAATATCAACAACAACAACAATCCCAATCCCAATCCCGCCAAGGCAGGGTATGGGGGAGGTAAAATGTAGACAGATCCTACCCCTACACCAGGGTAAACCCGTGGGTAGAGAGACTGCTTCCAACGAGACCTCCGGCAAGTGCATGTGTGCGGGTGAGATAGTAAAGAAATAAGATGTTCAAATGATAATATGATTATGTATTTATGTATGTTTGGCATCATTAGGATAGCTCCTTAATAGCTCTAGATTATTTCTGTAATAAGAATTGATTGTGTATGTTAATTGGTACTATATTTATTTTTATAGTGAGTTTGAGTGAGATATGTGTATTGGATATAACTGAAAATTGATCTTTTATAGTAAAGGTGGATAGTGTGATTCGTTGTTGCTGAATTATGTGATTTGTGTTGCTGCTGCAGTTTGATTGTTGGTGGATAGTGTAAATAGTTGCTGGTGGGGGGTGTGTTTTAATGGATGGAGACAGGGAAGATTCGAAGTATGCGGTGAATTATGGTATGAACCAAGGGTATGGGTCGATGCAGGTTCCGAAAGGGTTGGTTCGTAATGTACCTTATGCCCAGTCTCAGATGATTACTAAGTATGAAGACGACGATGAAGTAGAAGATGAGGAAGAAGAACAGGAACCAGAAGAAGAAAGAAACGTTGGTGATAATGAAGTGAATGGTTCTACTCATCAAATTGGGGTTGATGATGACGACGAGGATGATGATGGAGATGGTGACGGTAATAATGGGATAAACAACAGTGTTAATATGCAGAGGCATCCTAAGAAGAGAAAACTGAAGAGCTTGTTGTTAAGTTACGAACTTGCCCCTCGAGTGCCACCTGTAACACCAGCACCTACTTCTGGACGGAAGTATTCTTATGGTGGAAGAAATACACTTACAGATTGGACCGAGCACGAGACGTTTGTTTTGTTGGAAGCTTGGGGTGATCGCTTTCTTCAATGTGGAAGAAAGAGTCTCAGGTCGGAAGAATGGCAAGAAGTTGCAGACAGAGTTTCTCAGGTTTCAAAGATGGAAAGGTCGGATTCTCAATGTAGAAACCGTTTGGATACATTGAAGAAAAAATACAAAAAGGAAAAGGCCAATATAAATGGAAGCAGGGGTGTAAATAGTAAGTGGGTATATTTTAAGAAGATGGATATGTTACTGTCTTCAAGCATCCAACAAGCAGGTAGCATTTCACGAGGAGTGGATTCCAGGGAAAATGTTTTCAGGAACCCGAGTGTTCCTCTAAGCATTACAAATGGAGTGGATGAGTCGAGGGATAGTGCGGGTAATTCAGAGTGCCAGGAGGGTGATGATGATTCAGATTTGCTTCCACCGAAGAAATTAAAGTCTGTATCAGACAGAAACAGTGGAAGTTCATTCAAATTACTTGCAGACTCTATTAATAAGTTTAGTAAGATATATGAGAGGATTGAAAACAGCAAGATACAACAGATGATAGAGCTGGAAAAGATGAGGATGGATTTCCAGAGGGATTTGGAAATGCAGAAAAGACAAATACTTGATAGAGCGCAATCTGAAATTTCAAAAGTACGACAAGGAAATTATGATGATAATGATGTTTCTGCTGAAAATGTTAGCGGGTGATGTATCTTTAGACTAGATTTTATTTGAAAACTTTTTTAGTAGCATATTGACATGTTGTGTAATATCTAGGATGCAACTTTCTTTGGATTCTCTGCAATAAATCGATGTATCTCAAAGCATTTGTTGGTGTACAAGTATACCTTTGTCGTCTGCGTATTTGTTATGTGAATTCTGTCTGAAAGAAGTTCCAGTTTACCATGGTTATCTACCTGAAAAGGAACCTTATTTTGGATTTTAACTTCAAGACAGATTTTAGTCTTCCCTGTTTTTGAGAGATTCAACAAATATACAGTTTGTTTATGTATTGAAGTTTTTACACTTCAACCAACAAACTTACAATATCCAAGTCGTCTCTTTATACTCGTTCTAAATAACGACGCTAACTGTTATTGTGTGATAATTAGGCATGCCTTCATGTCTCACTTTGTACTAGTAGCAATTTGTAATATACTTCTTAAAAGTTAGACTATGGTGTGGTGGTCAAAGTCATTGATCTGCGCAGACTGGTTAGACGGCGGTGGTTTGTTGGAGGCTAATACAGTTTTATGGTGTTTTACTCTATTTGTTGTCGCCCTGCGTATGCTGCTTTTGTGGTTTCTACTATAAGACCTGTCCCGGGCAAAGAAGGTAGTTTCTTTAAGAATGCAGATGTCTTTATATAACCTTAAAACACAAAGTATAGGATGTCCCAAGAAAATTAACATTAAAATTTTGTAGGAAGTATAGTAGTATACTGTCATTAATTTATTCTTGGGTTGTCTTATGGGTATGAATAATTCGAATACAATCGGTTCCAGTCACAATGGTTTGGTGTTCTAGTTTATTCGGTCAAAACACGAGTTTCATTCATTCATAAGTTCTCTAAACATTAAAACTCTTTAATAAGGTTTAAAAGTTGTACATCGTAAACCAATTTTGGTTTCTTTAAATTGTTAACAAGTACGGACCTCTACAACCATTCAAGCATATGCAGTCTCGTCATAAAACTAGGTCTCCAAAGGTAGCGCATTTATCAGGCCACTCACTTCATTTCAGATCATTTGGTTGTTCAAATCTGTAAATTCTACCTTGCTTCTTTGAGTCAATAGTGCATATAGGAACACCCATCATATAGGTTCACCAAGCTTTAATCGACACTTACACAACCCAACCAATCACAACACTCCATTTCCATCACACGGATCACAATCCAACGGCCCTCCTTCACCCACACCCTTTTAATCCAACGATCACAACACCCCTTGGAAAAAACACAAACTCCCTCCCACCACTATATAAATGCACCCACTTACACCCCTAATTCCATACAAGGTTTCTTCACCTACAAATCCCTGTTTTAATCCAACAACCTTTGCAAAGTGGTGGTAGCATACATATAGGAACAAGCCCTGCAAAATAGTATGTATGTTCATGCTTTGCGGATGGTTTTTGTTTTATGATCTTTTTTGTCTGGTGGTGCATATTTTTTGGATCTGGGTACTACTTTAAATCAGATTGGTGGGGAAATACTTAAATTTTTTAAAATGTTTACCAAAGTAAATACATTATGCGCTGGAAATTAAAGTTGTAGTGAAATAAAGTTAATCATTCTAAATGAAAATTTGTTCATTCGTAAACATTTGAAAAAAGTTACAGTATTTCCCCACCAATCTGATTTAAAGTAGTACGCAGATCCAAAATATATGCACCACTAGACAAAAAAGATCATAAAACAAAAACCATCTACAAAGCATGAACAGACATCCTATTTTGCAGGGCTTGTTCCTATATGTATGCTACCACCACTCTCCAAATAGATAGTTACCAAAAAAAAAAAAAAAAAAAACTCAAATACAAAGATGAGGTGATGTTTGGGATTGAGTTTTTGATCATACAGTATAAAATTATAAAGTTTGTGCTATTAATTGTGATGATACGAGTTTAGTAAGATACCATTTGAGTATGTGTTTATAATGTTTGGGGTTGTGATCATTATAACACATAATTATAGCACATAGTATGTTGTCATTTATAACGTTTGGGGTGGTTCACTTCATTGAGTCAATAGTGCATATAGGAACACCCATCATATAGGTTCACCAAGCTTTAATCCACACTTACACAACCCCACCATTCACAACACTCCATTTCCATCACACGGATCACAATCCAACGGCCCTCCTTCACCCACACCCTTTTAATCCACATCACCCATTGAAAAACACAAACTCCCACCTACCACTACATAAATGCACCCACCTACACCACCAACGATCACAGATTCTTTGTTCTTGTTAGAGCATCTCCAAAGCATGGTATAATAGAGAGTTGAGTACATTGACACATCACCGCCACATCATCATCTCGTTATTTTATACAAACTCTCACAATGTATTGAACTTTACGTAATACATTGAACCAAACATTAGACTTATATTATATTGACTAGCCGGGTACCCGCGCGTTGCGGCGGCGGGTACCCGTGTGATTATATTTTTGGTGATAGCAAGGTGTTTTCGATGCATTGCTTTTAAAGAAGGAAAAAAAAATGTCTAACAGAGGTTGTTAATTGGAAATTAGTTTGTTTTCTTACTTACGCATATAGTAACAAAGTTAAAAGTTTTTATAGCAGGGTGCGTACGCGATTATATGTTTTTCATGATGCTAACTTAACAAATAGTGATAACTTAATGGAACAACTTTACCGCACAGTATTGCTTTTAAAAATGGCAGACATGCATCACGATGCAATGACGATACAGAAACGAAGGTCAACGATATTGCTAGTCATTTTAGACGTGTAATATTGTATATCGTTTAAACATAAATGGTATTTTAAAATAGCGATTTTAGCACAATCTAGTGGTGTATATATTACTAAGTTGTGGTGGTAAATGATGATCCATTGCGTGGTTGAAAAAGGTGGTGTCAGAAAGTCTATTTACATAAAAGAATGGATTCTATGATCCACTTAATGATTTGTAAATTTTATGTAGTGGTTGTTTTAAAAAAAGAAAAGAAAAGATAAGATGATTTATGCGCTAAAGTTTTGTACCATGTGATATACTTTTGAGTGGGTATTTTAATAATATATTAATAATAGTAAATTTTATTTAGTGGGTATTTTAATAATATAATTAATGAATTGTAAAATTCATTTAGCGAGTGTTTTAAAGATATAAATGATAAAATAATTTATGCATTATTCTTTTGTACCATTTTATGTATTAATTGTACTTTTGAGTGATGATATATTTTAATTATATTATTAATGATTTATAAATTTCATTTAGTGAGTGTTTTAATAAAAAAGAAAAATTAGATGATTTATGCATAATTGTTTTGTACCAAGTGTTATATTAATTGTATTTTTGAGTGAGAGTATTTTAATAATATCATTAATTCTGGTATAAATATACATGAATGTTACAAGTTAGATGATTTATGCATTATTGTTTTGTACCAAGTGCTATATTAATTATACTTTTGGTTACAAGTTTAGCGGGTTACTTTTATTAGAAATGTTTTTTGTCTTAAAAATTTTAGGACTTCTTTATTTAGAATGTCTTAAACACTTTATATAGTGGTATAGATAGATATAGAGAGAACATGAATAAAATAGTCAAAAAGAAACCAATTGGACTTGAGTGTGTGGTGAGAGAGACACTAACATTCAATTTATAGATGACATGAAGGTTTTGCAATGAATTAAGTGATAACTCATCACTCATTGAACTTATAATAGAACATGGATTGTGGATGCCCTTACTCTACTACCATAATTTCTTATTGGTTCGGTTTTATTAAACCCATGAAGTCGGGTGCTCATCATCGTACGTAAAGTGGAGTTTTGATCCAACAACGAACTGGACGAAGATGAAAAGGTTGTTGGATTGAAGCTTCACTTTACGTATGATGATTAACACGAACATCAAACACAAATAGCAAATCTGAGGTAAATCTTTTTATCTCCACGTTGTATTTTGTGAAAGATAAAGAAACAACGTTTAATTGATGAAACCCGTGGTAGGGAGTTGCTGACTATTTTAAAAAATGACACTTTTTAAAAGGGATATATTAGACCTGACTCTCTTTTCTTCTAGGTCTTAACCACAATCTTTATGCTAGTTTACATTCTTAAGCTGTTTAATTAGGGGCCAAAAGTAATGATTAACATTTAAAACACTTCTTCTAGATCCCTTGGCCATGTAATCTTGGGGTTGGTTTCCTTGGAGGTCTCGAGTTCTAGGCTTGCGAATGAGGTTTTCTCTTAGGCAAAGCGAAAAAATTGAGTAATGTTTATTTTACAAAAAAAGCGGACGTTCACAACCACAAGTAAGATATATGGTTTATCAACCGTTTTCTGGATGCTATTTATCAACCCTTTTTCTTTATGTTATCTTTCTCTCTTTTTGGTAAATATAGTGGATTAGCTACTGTTTGTTACCCAACAGGTATCAATGTAGCAAACTTAATGGTTGTATCTACAAATCTATGATATATTTGGTCGACACATGAATATCTTGTTGGAAAACTTGTGAATGAGATATTTAGTCTCGAAATACGGGGATTGGAATGGAACTTAATGAAAAGAGAAATGGCTTGCTTACAATTTTCAGAGTTGTAAGCAATTTTCAAAGTTGTAACAACAAGTGGTTAATGGTCTATAATGTCATAAGTATTGCATTTAACTCGATTAATGACCGGCTTAATGAGAGTTAAAGGCATGTTAATGAGACATAATGGTTATCATTACACCATAAGTTTCTAGTTGGTAGTATAAGTACCAACCTTGTTGTTCCAATTCATGTAGGAAAAAGATCATACAACACATGATCGACTATACATTCCATACCATACTAACGTGTAGTTTCGTTTTGATTAACGAATCATGGTTTGATACAATGAGAATTTCGGGCATGGAGGTCATGTCCGTGACAACGCATCTTATTCGATCGTTGTACCCTGGGAAATAGACGCCTAATGGACGGCGAATCTGTTTTAAGGGAAGCGTGTCAAACACGTGCCTCGATCACATTCTTGAATCGGTGATATCTTCTCTTATTTTTTCTTTGATTATTATTTATGTTCGTCACTCTAATTTGTTATCTCTGATTATGGTTAGTTATCCCTACAATCTTAAAACATATTTTTTTTTTGTTGACACCATAGTTTAATCAGAAAAGAGCAATAAGATGTACCAAAGCACAAAATGTTTGTATATTTAACTGCTTTCATTTGAAAAATTATATGAAAACATCTATGCCAAAACCATGTCTTGGATGGTGTTGATTCACCGGTTTTTGAGAAGAAAAATGTTTGATTTTTAAAGCATAAATAAACTTGAAAGAATTATGGTTTTGAAAATGATATTCACATATTTAATGTAAAATTGGAATTCATTGGGTTTATTAAACAATTGTGCTTACTGGATCAAGATTAAAATAAGAAAAAGAAAAGTTTACATTTGGTACTATTGGTGGTGCTAGTGCTTGTTTCTCGTGTGTTAAAGTTTTATAAGCTTGAGATTATTTCTACCATTTGTTACCTGTTTGTTATTGTGATCAATTTGAGATGAGTCAACCTTGTGAATTGGCAAGAGATTTATATATGTTACAAATTAGTTATAATAATGCTTCTGTAATTTTTGTTAAAGAGGTTGATCCAAAATAAGTCTTAATTTCCTTTCTTAATTGGAGTTATATGTGTGAGAAAATTATATGTATGAACAGGTTGTGTCCAGTTTTTACATATCTTGGTCATGTTTTCATTGAATTTCGTTCTAGATGTCGATACCAAGTGTTGTACATAATTTGTATGATAAACATGTTGTTTGCCTAATTTTATTTTAACAAAGGCTGTTTGGATCAGCTTTCATAGGTTGTTTCGTGCAGAAATTTTATGCTTATATTATGCATATTTTGAGGTTGTTTGGATAAGCTTTTATGAGCTGTTTCGTGCAGAAATTTTTATGGGTGTTTTATGCCGAATATAACGTTGTTTGAATCAGCTATTTGAATTCTTTTGTGAAAAAAAAAATTTATGGTTACTTTATGCAGAATCATAGGTCGTTTACATTAGCTATCAAAGTGATGTTAAAGGGCTGTTTGGTTACTGAATTTTTTGTGCGCAAAGTGAACTTAAAGGGCTGTTTGGTTCTAAAATGTTTATGCTGAAATTTTGTGGCAAAAGAACTTTTAAAAGGGTGTTTGGTAGCTGAAATTTTAAGCTTTTTGGTGTTGATTTTCTGCGCAGAAAATACGCCGTTTGGTTGCTGAAAATGGCAACTTTGTTGCTGAAATTTTTAAGCTTGTTGATCTTGATTTTCACGCAGAAAATAAGCCGTTTGTTCTTGAAAATGATGACTTTGTTCTTTGAAATTTTAAGCTTTTGGTCTTGATTTTCTCTGAAGAAAATACGCCATTTGGTTGCTGAAAATGGCAACTTTGTTGCTGAAAATTTTAAGCTTGTTGGTGCTGATTTTCTACGCAGAAAATAAGCCGTTTGGTTGCTGAAAATGGCAGCTTTGTTGCTGAAATTTTAAGCTTTTTGGTGCTGATTTTTCACGCAGAAAATAAGCCTTTTGGTTGATGAATTTAATGCAGAAAATAACAGATTGGTTGCTGAAATTTAAACTTTTGAAAATTAACTTTAAAAGGCTGAACATAAATAGTCTTGGTGTTGCTTGGTTCGGTGGTACTGGCTTAGTACTATGACAATATACAAATTGCTTGATTTTGTATCGAGTATTGAGAGAGTTTGCATGTTGCAAATATTCAATAGTACGTGAATATTGTTGCAAATAATCAAACCATTTGTTATTCTAAGTGAAAATAAATTCGAGACTTGTTGTAACTCATGTTACTAACGGGTTGTCATAGTGAAAGATATGCATAAATGTTAACGATAACCGTTAAGACATAGTGAAATGTCAAGAAAGCTCACACATATTGATAACGACAATTTATGTTGGTTTATGTAACTAACTTGAATGGGTATAATTGTCATTCATAGTGAGCTATTGTCCATTATCTTACATCGGACATATTTTGATTTTGAGGAATGATTATATGTTGATATTTTGTGATCATAATCATGTAAAATTGGGATTACATATGTTTATATGATCTCAAGTGAATATGAAAGACATGTTGTATGTGTAGGCTTTACACAAGTACCAACGTTTGTGGTTTAAGGTGCTGACCGGATCTCGTATATAATTTGTCTTATAGAAGAATGTTATTAGACGAAGCAATGAATAATCAGAATGATGCATCTTCTGTTCATATGCTTGATTCCTTAGTCTAAAGCATGCTAGACATGGAATATGTTAATTATGATATGGAAAATAATTAACGTCAAACATTCAAAGAATGTATACACAAATTAGAAACTTGTGTGATGATAATTAATAAAGTTATTCGTGTCATATACTAAAAAGAGTATCTCTTAAACGAGATTGATGTTGAAAGGAAGAACCCTTTCTACAAGATTCTTGAGATAGGTTCAATGTGGGGGATTGCGGCCCAGCTAGAGTTCAAATGACACCAATCAACATCTATTAAAAATAGAGATGGAGGTGTTACCCATTTGAAATACTCATGAATTATTGGGATAACCACATTTTTAGTTTTGTTTAGAGCAAAACATAACTTCTATTTGATGGGTAATTAATGTTATTAATGGCCGTTTGAGTGCAAATCATGAGTGGCTATGTATACACTCTTGAAATGACCACTATATTTTGGATGTCTTCTAGACTAGGTCCACGATGGAATATAATTTTATCGCGATAGATAAATTTGGATAAGAGACAGAATGTCTATGTTTAATATGAGATGACGCACTAACATCGCCTATAATGGTAGTTGTATACATTATGATAATCATTAAAGAATTGGCAAAGCTTATATCACAATGTATAATGGTGAGTCAAGACATATTATGTCGATACGACAACTACTCTCAACATGAGTTATTATTTTGACAATGTGAAGTCAAAAGATAACAATGCGGATCCGCTTATAAAAGGCTTAAGCAGAGAGTGAGTTAGCAAGTCGTGTGGAGGAATGGGACTAAAGCCCCGGAAAAGTTTATATGAAGGAAAACCTAACCCAGCTGACTGGAGATCCCAAGATCTGGGTTCAATAGGACAACCTAATTTTATAAACCGAGGGAGGTCACTGTGGGGGAGTAATTAGTTCTCCATCCATATAAGGGAGTTTGTAAACTTCCTAGTTCATTCCTATAACAGTGACAATATGAGGATAAGCTTATCGCTTTTAATGATTCTATTGGAATCACCTATGTGAGAGAGAAGTGGGGTCGCTTCAAAGGGAAATGTGTGGGGCGCAATTCCTAAAAGCTTTCGCAGAACCAGGCTAGTGTTCATGACCATAACGAACACAACTATGAGGATTTGACTATGTCGTGAGAGTCTGTGTGAACTTATATTGTCGCTCATATAAATAGCGATCGGTTCAAAGACATCGCGTTCTACTGGCAGCTAGTAGGCTAAGTATATTTCATAAGGGAAGGTTCAAAGGGTTACACCTACCTATCCTATGCAGGATTCAACTGTTGAGATTTTCATTGGAAATGTGTGTGTTTTCGAGTCGATATCTATTCATGTGGGGGATTGTTGGAAAACTTGTGAATGAGATATTTAGTCTCGAAATACGGGGATTGGAATGGAACTTAATGAAAAGAGAAATGGCTTGCTTACAATTTTCAAAGTTGTAACAACAAGTGGTTAATGGTCTATAATGTCATAAGTATTGCATTTAACTCGATTAATGACCGGCTTAATGAGAGTTAAAGGCATGTTAATGAGACATAATGGTTATCATTACACCATAAGTTTCTAGTTGGTAGTATAAGTACCAACCTTGTTGTTCCAATTCATGTAGGAAAAAGATCATACAACACATGATCGACTATCTGTTCCATACCATACTAACGTGTAGTTTTGTTTTGATTAACGAATCATGGTTTGATACAATGAGAATTTCAGGCATGGAGGTCATGTCCGCAAAGACAACGCATCTTGTTCGATCGTTGTACCCTGGGAAATAGACGCCTAATGGACGGCGAATCTGTTTTAAGGGAAGCGTGTCAAACACGTGCCTTGATCACATTCTTGAATCAGTGATATCTTCTCTTATTTTTTCTTTGATTATTATTTATGTTCGGTCACTCTAATTTGTTATCTCTGATTATGGTTAGTTATCCCTACATATCTTACTGTATTTTGGGTTACAATATTAGTCAAAATGTGATATTGGAACTAAATGCTCCTAATCAAGTTAGAAGTAACCAAAACTAAGAATTTTTTTGTTTGATCACCACTACCACTTCTCACCATTGTTGCTGCTGTTACAATTCTAAAGTGCTGGATCGAATTTAACTACTCCGTGTTACATTGCTATATTGACCAACAAGGCAACAAATACATTATAAGTCATGTTTTAAAACGAAACATAAAGCATAGTGTCATGCAAACTTTTCATATATAACACCTTTTATTACGAAATGTTAACCATAGGGTCATATAAAGTTTTTATCAAATTAACAGAGTAGTTTAAGATGATATAGTAGTGTATGTTTATTTGCAGACAAGTTTTTATAGTGTTTGTATCTTTTTTACAGTTCAAAGGTATGGGTGCAAAGATTTAACGTTAAATCAAATTTATACACTAATTTGATGCAGTGTTTGAAGATAGGCTATCAAAACCGAAACGTCAAATTTGAAGATTGGTGCCTACCCTAAAGATGGTCTCATGTTTTAAAATAATAGTTTTGCAATCAAACAACGCCAAATACAAAATTTTAATGAACTTTAATAATCTTTGATAACTTTTGTTTTCAAAAGTGAACTTTAAAACTAATGTCAGAGCATTTGGTATGGTTTCAATAACCCAATGCTAAATGATATAAATGAGGTTAAAGATAAATTAGAAAGCAAGTGATAAATGACATGAAGAAAGCTGAAGAAAGCAGTCCCATTTTCATACAACAACAGATGAACATTTACACTTGATGCATTAATGGTCCACCCATATAGGTTGGTGATACCACCATTAACACAAGAGTGACACACACCAAAGCCAATAAATATATAAAATGAAACACAATTTATGTCCCTGCACAAACCAAACAACATTACATATTGGACAATTATGAAGAATACTGAAAAGAGTGTATCATGGGTATTATCGAATTCATTTACATAGTGGCCCTTGATCTAAACTAAATACTCCGTATAAGATAAAAGAATCTAGAATATATACTGCAATATATAGTGGCCCTTGATCTAAACTAAATATACGTAAACGAGTAAAACTTTTATCGAGTAACTCAAGCTCGTTCAAATCGAGCCTCGAGCCTAGAAAATGAGCTTGAAATGTTTAACGAATCGAGTCTGAGCTTATATAGGCCCGACTCGAGTTATTATGGTGCCTTTCGAGCCTTTAAGTAATATATATGTTTTTTTTATACATATCATGTATATTTTAAGGGTTTATACCTAAATTTATGAATGTACCGAGTTTTTCGAGTCGAGCTCAACCCGAAATCGAATCTTATCTTATATTCAGTTTTGAGTTAGGTTTAAAAAACACATAAATTCAGATAATTCAAGCTTTTCGAGCCGAGCTCGAGCCAAAATTCAACCTTTCTCGAGCCGTGTTCAAAGTTCCCTCGTGAAGGCTCGTCGAGCTATCGAGCTGGAGCCCAACAAAATATTGTCTAGTCGAGTCCAAAGTTCGAATCGATTTGTCTCGTCTACACGAACCCCTACTGTTGGAAAATTTAGTGCACTTGTAGGATTAGTTCACACCTTGTAATGGGTTAGGAGGTACGGAGTGTACACCCATAAGGTCCATGAACACCACGACTCTTGTAGTGGTTTGTATTGGTAATGCTAGTGGAAAGTCTTGCTTGTGGAAAGTACCGCTTGTGGCTTCCATCGATGGCGGTGTTTCCAGCGATAGCGATGTTTCCACTGAAGCTTATGTTTCCACTGAAGCTTGTGGATTCCACCAAGCGGTGTATCCACCGATAGCACTATGAAATCTTGATGAAAGTATCGCTTGTAGCAGTTTTGACCTATTCAAGTGGCGGTTTCAACCGCTTAATGACCACGTTTAATTGGTCATGTAACCACTAATGACTATAATAGGGATAATTATGAGGCTATTAATGGGCGATTAATACTCATAATTCCATTTGATTAGCTTAGAGTAAACTCCTATAAATAGGAGATTTGATTATGCATGAAGGACACACAGAAAACACTAAATACTTATTAGCGAAAGGGTTATAGAATTATGCCTAATTCTCTAAGCGCATTTGGTCTTATCCCAGTAGATATTCGTGATACCCGGGCATTAGGGTTGAATAGTTTACTTTGGAAAGTGATCACACGATTCAAGTGATATCCGGTAACCACCAGTGGTATTCATTCTTGTGACCTTGTTGTTTGTTTCTGCGAGCAGTTGTTGATTATCTTTACCACGCTTTGGGACGAACCGACACCAACAATCAAAGTAAACTATTTTGTGATAATCAATGGCATTCTTTGCAATGAAACACATGGCTTCAAACTTTGCTGTTGGACAAGTTTGAAGGGTGGACTTTAGGAGGTGGCGGAAGAAGATGCACTTCTTTGTCAAGCATGAGTGTGGTCTATGCTCGACTACTCCAATTCACGATGATGGTGATGATGCTCTTGTGGAGCGGATCGGGAGGAGGAGCAAGTGGGAGAATGATGACTACATATCAGAGGTCTTATTCGAATGGTATGTCGATTCTTTGTTTGATATTTATCGAACTTTGAATCTTCCAAAGAAGCGTGGGATTCCTTGGATGCCAAATATATGGTCGAGGATGCATCAAGTAAGAAGTTCCTTGTTAGTAATTTCACAAATTACAAAATGGTGATTCAAGACCGGTTATGGAACAATACAATGAACTTCTTGGAATACTTGGAAGGTTTACACAACACAATATGCACATGGATGAGGCTATTCAAGTCTCTTGTGTTATTGATAAACTCCTCCTTCATGGAAAGATTTCAAGCATACCTTGAAACATATGAAGGAGGAGTTAACTCTTGTTGAGTTGGGCGATCATCCGCATATTGAGGAATCTCTCAAGGTGCGGGACAATGACAAGCCAAAGAGTAGCAATCTTCTTTGGACCATCATTGTCAATATGGTGGAGCATAACAACTCCACCGTGTACAATGACAACAAAGGCAAACGCAAGCATCTTGACAACACAAGGGCGGATCCTAACAAGAAGGCAACACCTACTTGTTGGAAATGTGCAAGGCCGGTCACATTAAAAGGGACTGCAGGGTGTTAAAGTTGGTGGTAAAACCAATGGATCGAGCACTATTGGTTCGGGGGTGGTGGTTCGACCAACTCACCGAAAGGTCGAATATGTTTAATAAGTCTTTTGATTTATTATGTTACATATGTATCGAATCTTTTATGTGCAGGATGATGATGTTGCGTGGTGGGTTGACTCGGTGCAACAGTTCATGTGTGTAAAGATAGAAGTCGGTTCAAGACTTATGAGTCACCGAATGATGGTTCTATTCTTCACATGGGAAATGAGTCAATGACCTTGGTGCATGGTCGTGGTTGTGTAGATCTTAGGTTTAGTTCGGAAAGATTGTAACTTTGTTTAATGTTATTCATGTTCACGATATCGGGAAGAACTTGGTTTCAAGTAGTGTTTTGAATAATCATGGATATAAACAAGTTATTGAATCGATAAATTTGTTCTTTCTATATGTGGTGTTTTATTAGTTTTGGTTATTTATGTAATCAAATGTTCGAAGCTTAATATTACCACCGACAATGTTATTTCACTTTTGTGACCTCGTATGACCGGACCGACTCTACCCCGTGGCATGCTAGACATGGACACCGAAAAGTGTAAAACTTGCATGTTGACCAAGATAACCAAGAAACCCTTTCGTGGTGTTAGTCGTGAGACTAAGATCTTGGAGCTTATTCACGATGACTGTGTGATTTGCATGACACTCCTTATTTGGGGAATAAGAAGTACTTTGTGACATTTATTGATGATGCTTCTAGATTTTGTTATGTCTATCATTACATACCAAGGATGAAGCATTAGATAAATTCAAAGTGTTTAAAAGCGAAGTTGAATTACAACTTGGGTCTTTGATCAAAAGATTAAGGATCGATAGGGAGGTGAGTACATGGATACTCAAGACTTTCGATCTGTTGGAATAATCCACTAAACGATCCACTTATACTCCTCAAAAAATGGTATTTACGAAAGGAAAAACAGTCTTGAAGAAGATGGTTAATTCCATGTTGTCCTATTCGGGATCGAGTCAAGGGTTCGGGGTGAAGCTATGTTAACAACTTGCTATTTGCTAAATAGGGTTCCCAACAAAAGGAACAAGGTTACCCTTATGAACTCGGACTAAAAGGAAACCCAACCTAAACTATCTCGTGGTGCAGGGTTGTAGGGTCATTGTAAGACTCCACGATCCAAAGCAAAGACTTTGGGTGAAAGAGGCATTGATGCATCTTTGTTGGATATCTTGAGCATTCCAAGGCTTTTAGGTTCTATGTTATTGAACCTAATGAATATGTTTCAATTAACTCCATTATTGAATCAAGGGATGCGAGACTTTGATGAGAATAGATTCTCATCGGTTCTAGACCAAGTCGAGGATTCCTAATGGAACTCATAACACTGGTGTATCGAGGTACCGATGATGAACCATCGGTGGTCCCCGATGAGGTTGTGGTTCAAAGAACTGAACACGTGCTCGAGAAAGAGCAAAGGATCGGGACTCAAAGTCATTTGGACATGAGTTTCAACTATACTTGGTTGAAGGAACTAGGGATGAGGTCTCGGACCAATACTCCTATTGCTTCATTGTTGAGGATGACCCCAAAATATTTGAAGAAGCAATGAAGTCCCGGGATATTGCTTTACGGAAAGAAGCAATCAATGATGAGATGGATTCCATCATGGGCAACAACACTGGTGTTGGTTGATCTACCTCACGGTTGCAAACCTTTGGGTTGCAAATGGATTTTCAAAAGAAAATGAAGGTAGATGGAACTATTGAAAAGTTCAAGGCTAGACTAGTTATTCAAGGCTTTAAACAAAAGTCAAGAATAGACTATTTTGATACTTATGCCCCGTGGCTCGTGTCGATTACCATAAGGCTAGCGATTGCTATGGCATCTATTCACAATCGGTTATTCATCGGATGGATGTGAAAACAGCTTTCTTGAATGGTGAATTGGAAGAGGAGGTTTATATGAACCAACCTCGGGGCTTCATCTTGCTCGCAATGAAAACAAGGTGTAAAGCGATTAAGTCTCTTTATGGACTTAAGCAGCGCCTAACAATGGCATCAAAAGTTTGATGAAGTGGTTTTGTCTAGTGGTTATGTTCTTAACCAAGGTCGACAAATGTGTATATAGCAAATTTGATGAATCGGTAAATGAGTCATCATTTGTCTATATGTTGATGACATGTTGATCTTTGGCTCGACCAAAATCGAGTTGACTGACAAAGGAATTTTGTCATCAAGGTTCTCCATGAAAGACATGGGGAGGCGATGTTATCCTTGGTATATGGATTAAACATGAAAGTAAAAGAATTTCTATCTCTCGGTCTCATTATATTGAGAAGGTCTTGAAGAAATTTAATTACTTTGATTGTACTCGATGAGTACACTTATGGATACTGTGAAGTCGATGCCTAATCATGGCAAGGTCGTATCTCAACTTGAGTATTCTAGGGTAATGGTCGGTGATGTATGCCATGACTTGTACAAGGCACGATATTGGTTTTGCGGTGGGAAAATTGAGCGGTATACTAGCAATCCTAGTGCTCATCAACCGCAAGCGATTCGGAGGGTAATCAAGTATTTCAAGAGAACTATGGATTATAGTCTCTCATATCTTGGTTATCCTTGATGTTGGAAGGTTACAATGATGCAAGTTGGATCAAGAACATCAAGACAATTAAATCTACCGGTGGTCGGGTATTCCTACTTGGTGGAGGTGCAATTTCTTGGGCATCCAAGAAGCAAACTTGCATCACCGGTTCAACAATGGAATCTGAATTTGTGGCTTTAGCATTTCACCGGTAAAGAAGTCGAATGGTTGAAAAACTTGCTTCGAGATTCCATTGTGGCCTAAACCTATAGCACCTATTTCTATCCGGTGTGATAGTGCGGCTACATTGGCTAAGGCTTATAGCCGGATGTACAATGGTAAGTCTAGACACTTGGGTGTCGGACATAGCATGATTCGTGAGCTTATCATGAATGGGGTGGTATCTATAGAGTTTGTGAGATCTCAATGAACTTAGGCGATCACTTGACGAAGGGTGCGGCTAGAGACTTGGTTATAAAGTCGCTAAAGGGATGGGTTTAAGTCCAACTTAGTCATTGAATGCTAGGACACCCAACTCCTCCTAAGGAAACTTGGGAGCCGAGTTCAATGTGGAAAGTCGAACATTCGGTGGTGGAGCACATGTTTTATTTACATCCCAAGGTTGTGCTCGAACTCTTGAAAGGAGGATGAAGTCTTTACTTCTCAATGGTTAATTTTCTTTGAAAAGTGCTTGGCGGAGCATGACTAAAGAGGAACCACCTATGTAAATGTTGAAGTTTTGCCGCTTGAGGAAGCTTTGGACTTTTAGCTTTTACAACATTTATGAATTTGGATATGGACACATGGCTTGTATAGTGTCGGGAGCTTTTAAGTGTTTGAAAACTGTGTGTATTTTATCTTGGTATTCAAATGGGTTGAAGGGTTCAATTCTTAGAACACCACGATTCTCAAATATTTGAGCGTGTAATTTACTAAGATGGAAATTCAATCCTCGGGACATTTTCATTTATGCACATGTTTTGCTTGATGTTTATTTTTCATGCAAAGGAAGTGAACTAAATTTGGGAGGATTGTTGGAAAATTTAGTGCACTTGTAGGATTAGTTCACACCTTGTTATGGGTTGGGAGGTGCAGAGTGTACACCCATAAGGTCCATGAACACCACGACTCTTGTAGTGGTTTGTATTGGTAGTGCTAGTGGAAAGTCTTGCTTGTGGAAAGTATTGCTTGTGGAAAGTACCGCTTGTGGCTTCCATCGATGGCGGTGTTTCCAGCGATAGCGATGTTTCCACTGAAGCTTATGTTTCCACCGAAGCTTGTGGATTCCACCGAAGCGGTGTATCCACCGATAGCACTATGAAATCGCTTGTAACGGTTTTGACCTATTCAGTGGCGGTTTCAAGCGCTTAATGACCACGCGTTTAATTGGTCATGTAACCACTAACGACTATAATGGGGATAATTATGAGGCTATTAATGGGCGATTAATACTCTTAATTCCATTTGATTAGCTTAGAGTAAACTCCTATAAATAGGAGATCGATTATGCATGAAGGACACACGAAAACACTAAACACTTATTAGCTAAAGGGTTATAGAATTGTGCCTAATTCTCTAGCGCATTTGGTCTTATCCCAAGTAGATATTCGTGATACCCAAGCATTAGGGTCGAATAGTTTACTTTGGAAAGTGATCACACGATTCCAAGTGATATCCGATAACCACCAAGTGGTATTCTGTTACTGCTGACCTTGTTGTTTGTTTCTGCTGAACAGTTGTTGATTATCTTTACCCTGCTTTGGGACGAACTGACACCAACAAACTACACCTATTAAAACTGCATGAGAGAATCAACATGCATCTTTGACCTCGAATACTTGTTCGTTAACCACATGATGGTTGCAAAAAGAACGAGTGATTGTGCTAAGAAGTGAGAGCATATGTAGTAGAGGTATGATTTGGTTTGTTTTGTAGTATATAGTTTTTAAGATCTGAAGTAGCTAGTGAGATCATGTGATGGATCTTTACTGATATTCAAGATGAAGAGTTTTTAAGTGGCGGATTCCTTCTTATTTTGAACATCCATTATCATCGTAGGATCACTTCACCTAGTTTTCTAAAATTCAAAATGTCATACACCTTCTTGTTAATTGTGTCTGTTCTTTTAGGTTGTCAGGCAGCTCTCAACGAAAAAGAAAATTAGTTTAAGATGAGTAACCGGTTGGTATAGCAAAGCATTTTGTTACATTTCGTTTTTAATTTCAACGACCGCACAAGTGTTTGATAATCTTGGTCTAGAATGATCCAAACCCGGCTACATGTAGAATACCGTTTGGAGGGTGAATAAACATATGTTGCATCTTAATTTGTGTACAGTTACAATACTTATAAAACAGTATGGTTTGTATATCATACCTTCAAGTTTTGTATACAGTTATAATACTTATAAAACATGTGTTTAACATATACTCTCAAGATGAATATGTGATGAAGGCAAATCATAATCCGCACTTACACAACCCTACCAATCACAACACTCCATTTCCATCACACAGATCACAATCCAACGGCCCTCCTTCACCCATACCCTTTTAATCCAACGATCATAGCACACTTGAAGAAATAAAAAGTCTCACCCACCACTATATTAATGCACCCACCTACACATTTTATCTACACAAATTCAGCCACACAAATCCAACGCCACCACTGATTGTTTTTTTGTTCTTGTTATTTGACTACCCAAAACAAGACACGAACCAAAACACAACAATAAAAATTTATGAAGTCCTTGTTGCTTTGGTTTTACTTCGGTTTCAGCTTCAAAGACCACAAACACAAGTCTCGGTAATAAACTTTCTTTATTGTTACTTGATGTTTAATATAGCAAAATATTTTGTGAAATAACCTATCAAGTTCTTGTTTTACTTACTTGCTCATAAGTATTAATTGTTGTTTCTAATTTTCTTATTTCAGAAGCCAAGAAATGATACTTCTTATTAAAATAGGTGTTCTTGGAATATTCGGTTAGTTACTTTTGTTTTTGTGTATGTGTTATGCATGTGATATAAGCAGTTGAAGTTTCTTGTTGTTTGATTTTGCTGTTTTTGAGGCTATAAGTGTTTGGGTAGCATTTTTTTTTTCTTTCAATAAGCGTGTTTATTTTTTAATTATATATAAGTGAATCTGTTTGTCGTATAGGCTTTTGCTAATGTGTGAATTTCGACTTGTTGATTCTTAAAAAGTGAATGCAATTATGCTCTCTATGTCACTTTATAATAATGACAAGTTTATGACATTATGATAACTTGTTGCTGATGTTTAGATTCATAAATAAACTGACTGCAATGTTAATTGTTGTTGATAATAATAAGTAATCCATCCGTGTAAACATGGAATGCTTAATTACTACTATTTTTATTGTGAAGTACCTGACACAAGTTATAATATAGGTGGTTATGGTAACATGAGAGACAACATTAGAGATAAAAGAAATATGGGTAAGTGGGAAGCGACCAGCCTTTCCTTTACAATAATATTTACGGGGGCCGTGTTTTTGGAGAAAAACAATCCTTCAGATACACACTTGTCAATGGAACTGTCACTACATGGTTGATGGTAAGTATCGCCTGGTATTTCTTAGTGTATGTTTTTTCATGTTCTGTTGGTTATTTAGGATGTTCCTTTTCGGGCTTGTTTGGCTAAGTTTATTAAACATAAGCTCATTTGAGCTTCTATTTTATAAGCCTCAATTTTCTGATTTTGAGACTCGTTAGCTTATATAAGTTTATTATATCATTGGAGGGTTTTTGTTACTGATGAATGATGATTATGATGATTGTAGGTTCTTGAATGATGATGTTGTAGGGATTTCGGGTTTTTTTAAGAAACAGGATACAAAATGAGTAAAGGCACTTATAGGAAACATTTATTAAAAAAATATAGTACCTGGTGGTTTTCAATGGGTGAGTGTTTGTTTCAGTCGGTCTAGGTATATTGCGGGTTTTTGTCGGTTTTGGACCGAACCAACCCGAGAACGGAAAAAACTATAAACATGGAATGGAGAGCGGACCAACGGTCCTTCGGTCCGGTTTGGTTTGTGTCGGGCCGATCCGGTTTTTTTGTCTGGTCGGGTTTTCCATGCTCACTCTACTCTAGAGTTGCAGTTATTAGGTAAGAGTTCAAACGAAGAGATGGTATATGGATAAGAGTGAGATTTTGGATGTTTTAGGTTTAAACACTTCTTTGGCATTACTAAAACTTAAGTAAGAGCAAATTGCTGAGTATGTTGTAGATCTTGGTGATAGTATGTTATAACATCAATAAGTGATAATATTGTAGAATAGAATTATGTTATCTTAACCCCGATTGTTGGAGTTATAAATATTGTATTTGATATATCAAGTAATCAGGATCTATTTGGCCAAAATTAAAATGGGGCTCATTGTCTTGGTAGTTGAATCATTTTAAATTTGGTGCACATTTCTTTTGTTGGCGATGTACTTTATTTCTTCAACTTTTGTGAATGTCTAGATTACAACTATAATGCTACTCTTACAATAAACTGACTTATATTGATCCTGATGTTGTTGCTTAGGTAGACAAGACGGAACACATAGAGACATCCCAGGTTTGAACTTCTAACTGATCAACTTTGTTTCTTGAAACTATAGTTGTAGCCAGCTGTAGTGCTAGTCTAAACTTGTGAAAGAGCAAGAACATTTATCTTCTTGTACTTGAAGCATCAACAACTTCTTAATTTAGTCTGTTGGGATCATTACCTTAAATGTTGACTATGTCGATAGAAATGAGGTTTCTTTTTTTTTTTGCCGTACCATAACCCATCTATCCCTGTACATAATTATTCTGCGATGGATGATTGCACCCTTGCTGTTGCATCTTTGCCTATATATGATTTTACCATATATATACATATAGGTCCAAAATACTAGTGTTTACTACCCTTATAATGGTCATACACATAGCGCAACAGTTGGGGTTAATAACCTATTAAAGCATCATACTTGTCACAAAAAGCAGTTTGACGTAGCGAATTAAAAAAATAGCCCTTTTGGCTACTAAACTTAAATTCTTGTCTTCCTTTGAGTAATAATTCCAAAATACAAAATTGTAATGACTATTTTACCCTTGAATTTATAAAAATTGTATTCTTTGTCCAAGTATATAAATAACCCATTCATCTTTACACCTTAATCATCACTTTCATCACTTTCATCTTCATATTTCATCTTCATATTTCACATTTTTCAAATCTTAAATCCAAACACACCCCCTAATTAACCCATGGAAGAACAAACCGGATCCCAAAAAGCTGCGCTCTATTTTCGGGCGGTTTGGCCATTTCGCTTCTCTCGCGCATGGTTACTAGACAAAGGAGAAGACTACGGGTTTTGTCAATATCCATTTCCATTTCCGCCGCCGCCGCTTCCTCACCACCAACACCACAGTCTCACCACCTCTCCACTCTCCTCTTTCTTCGTTTGGTATGTCGAGCACTAAAAACTTAGTTTGTTAATCTTTTACTTTTAAACCGATATTAAGAGTTTTGATGGGGTTTGTGGGGATCGATTAGCATATCAAGGGGGTTTGTGGGGATCGATTGAGATCAAAAAATTAAGGTGGATTTGGTAGGGTTGCGGGGTTACGGCTAACTGGGATATCATCGCTATGCCTATGAACACCTGCAATCACAAAAAGATGATATGTGTCATAACAAGTTTGACTAGTAGTCATATCACTTGTTTTGACCCGGCGTAGGATAGACCAGAACAATCATTAGCTCCTTTAAAGAAATGTTCGAAGTTACATTTCTTAAAAGTGATGGAGTCTTGTTGGGATTGGAAGATGGAGGGCTGGTTATAGTTTGACAATTGATTTGAATCTAAGAAGACTGAGGGGTTTGGTGATTTGAATCTAATATGATTTAATTATTTGACTATGGACGCAATTTTTTCAAGCAGCGGGGACTATTTTGTAATTTAGCCTAGGGACGATGGATGTAATTTTAGCAAAACCACAAGGACCATTTCTGTAATTTGGAAGGGTAAAATGGTCATAATACTCAAAGGAAGACAAGAATTTAAGTTTAGTAGCCAAAAGGGCTATTTTTTTTGTTCGCTACGTCAAACTGCTTTTTGTGACAAGTATGATGCTTTAATAGGTTATTAACCCCAACAGTTGTAAGTGCACGTCCCCAGTGAGCCCATGGTGTAGCTGCACATGTCCCGAATAACAGGCCCAATAACCCTTGTTACCATGTATATCCGGTCTTTATTTTGTAATCAACCAACATCAATCTAAGATACTACTACTACTTCTCATATTAGAGTATCCTTTTATGTGAAATTTTTATGTTACTAAAAGTAGTATTTGTGGTGCAGTTAAACAGGTTTATATGCGAGGTTTATGAGACGGAGGACTTAGAGACCGCATAGGGGGTTAGAAACGAAGCCAGCAGGAAGAGAAGTTATGTGGAAAGTGTCAACATGGGAGAGGCATGCGCTGCGGAACTGGAGGAGATTGGCGCGGTTTGTCAAGTAGTGGCGGCTGAGTATAAACAGTGTAAGAAGAACATAAGCTCTAATAGAAAAGCTCATGCCAAAAGTTTGATCGAGCGGGACAATGCCGAGAATAAAGAGGAGATTGACGCGGTTCGTCAAGTAGCGGCGGTTGAGTATAAATAGTGTAAGAAGAACATAAGCTCTAATAGAAAAGCTCATGCCAAAAGTTTGATAGAGAGGACAATGCCGAGAATAAGGAGGCAAATGCTCAAGATTTTTGGTAAATGATCAAGATTTGTGATGGTGGAGAGAATTCTGCCAGAAAGTTCTTAAACATTCATAGGAAGATTTTTGGTAAATGATCAAGATTTGTGATGGTGGAGTGATGGATGTAAGGCTAACTGTAATTGTAGTAGTTGAACCATGTTCTTATGTGTAACCAAAGAAACAATCACTCCTTTCCCTTCTTGGTGTTATGTGAACCTAGTACACATGCATCTTTAAAAAAAGTCATCATAACTTAAGCCTAGCTCAAACAACCAAATGTGCTTGTAACCAAAGCCTCACCAATGATTCTTCCTCCTCGATGCACAACACTCCTTATAGTGAACCGAGTGGCATATTCTAGCTAGCCCAAGCATTATCTACAAAACGACGGTCATCTCTTTGTACCAATTTCTAGCTAGTGTAACGATTCCACCATGAGTGGTACTAAGAGTTTTTGCAGTACTCTATTTTGTTCTTCCTTAGGGTTCATGTGTTGTATTAGAGTACCAACGGACTCTACGTACATCCTCTCATCAATCCCGTTACTGCCTTACGTATATGTATTGCTGATGATTTCGTTATACAAATGGGATTCACAAATCTCTCGGAATGAAATGAAATTTTGATTAAATTAGTAACATATAGAAAACACACTTTTGTCGTATAGAGATGTTTTAAGTTCGTATCATTTATGGTAGACATATGAAAACAGTGCACGTTATAAAGGTTACAGAATGATTCATTGGTTTTGTGCAAAGAGATTGAAAATGTTTACACTTTCTCATTTTATGACCAAATTCGACTAGTCATGACACATGATGTTTTTTGATTTATCAGTCACAATGAACGTGCTTTTATATATGCTCTTTAATCACATTCCAGTTTTGGCTAAACAATGCATGTACCTGCATTTAAACCCTTTTCTAGTTTTAAAATGCCGATATTGTACATCTTAAGAGTAGACAATTTTCAAGTTTCTTAATATCCATTTGAGCATCGGCGGAGGCATGTGAACATGTATTGGGGGCTGTGCCCTCAATGTTTTCTATAACACGTTCAATATTTAGTGTAACTTTTATCCATTTGTGGTCTTTTATTGGTTATGCCCTCAGCCTGTTAGTCAACCCAGTCCAAAACAATGAATTCATGTGACAACTGATTTAGTTCACATATTTAGAGCCTCTTTTATTGCTATAGTTATTTGTTTATTCAAAAAAAAAAATTCGCTACTGTTTCTTTTGTGCTTGCTTTGTCTACGGTAAAAATCTCTTGCCCCAGATAACTTAATTATGGGGTTTAAAGTTTATTAAATAATGCATCTTTCTCCAATGTCTCGATATTGTCTGCATCTTTTTTGCAACCCTGTCTTTTTTTCAGTGTCGATATGGTTAGGGGTGCTCAGTGTTTGGTTTGGCACCGAACAAACCGAAATATAAACCGGACCGAAACCGAATAAAACCGGACCGAAAATTTTAATTGGTGTATGGTTTGGTTTAAAACCAAACCGAAGTATTTAATTGGTGTTTGGTTTGGTTTTGGGTTTGACAAATACAAAACCAAACCAAACCGAAAAAACCGAATACATATCTATCCACACAAAAAAGTTTAAATTATATATATGCAAATTTTATATGTATATTTGTTCAAAAAAAAATTTTATATGTATATCTTCCTAACAAAAAATCCTAATAATTTAAAATATCTTATAAACTAACCACTCCTTAAATCATGGATTGATGCATATCTAGGACTCGAGGAGCAATTAACCTACTTGATTCCTATAAATTCACATATATCATATCCTGTCCTCCCATATTTCGCTTTCATTTATTTTCGTTAAGTTATGAAACCTTTTGGTTTCTTAAACTTTGTTTTGTTAATTCTTAAGACTTTGTGAGACCTTTTGATTTGATACTTTTATTTGAACTTTTAGGTTTTTATTTGTAACTTTTAGATTATATTTTGGAGTTTACTTGAATTTGGTTTTCTTGGTTTTAACCGAAACCAAACCGAATTCCAATTTGGTGTATGGTTTGGTTTTATCCGTTCTAAAATTGGTTTGGTTTGGTTTTGGTTTAGAGTTTTAAAATTTTCTAACCGATTAACCCGAACCATACAACCCACGAAACCGAAAACCGAACCGATGAACACCCCTAGATATGGTACCTGTACTTTCTCCAATCTACGTGGCTTGCCCAGTCACTTGGGTTTGTGTAACGTGGCTTGCCTACGTGGAAAAAAATAAAAAAAAATTAAAATTTTAATTTGGAAAAAAAAAATTAATTTTTTTTTTTAAAAATTTACGTTTAAAAAAAAAAAACCTTTAAATTATTTTTTTTTTAAAATTTACGTTTAAAAAAAAAAAAAAAACCTTTACGTTTTTTTTAAATCGAAATTTTTTAATTTTTAAAAAATTTACGTTTTTATAAAAATGAAAAAATTACGTTTGAAATATTATTTTGAAAATGAAAAAAAATTTCCTATTTTTTTCTTTTGGAAAAATTTTCAATAGGTTGAAATAGTACAAAAACGAAAGAAAAGCGGACAAAATGTAAGAAAATCTAAAAAATAAAAAAAGCAGATGAAAACCGATAAAAGCGTAAGAAAAAGCGGACAAAACGCAAGAATAACGGACAAAAATCTAAGAAAATGTAAGAAAAGCGGACAAAACGGATGGCCCGGTAAAAGCGTAAGAAAAGCGGACAAAACATAAGAAAAGCGGATAAAGCGTAAGAAAAGCGGACAAAACTATAAAAAGCGAATGAAAGCGGATAAAAACGTAAAAAAGCGGAAGCGGATAAAAAGCGAGAAACGGATAAAAGCAAACAACGAAAACTATTATTAACAGAGTGACTAATGGCGGCGAAACTATTATTTGAAAAACGTAAAGGTTTTTTCGATTTAAAAAGCGTTTTTTTTTTTTTTTTTTTAAGCGTAAATTTTAATTTTTTTTTTTTTTTTTTTCCAAATTAAAATTTTAATTTTTTCCATGTAGCAAGCCGATTGACTTTACAGTTCACGTCACACAAACCCAGTGACTTGGCAACCATGTGTAAAGGGTTAAAAAGAAAAACAACAAAATTCCACGTAAGTTTCGATCTATTTACTTGGCACACGTATAGCGTTGTGACCGTATCGACACGTAAAAAAAAGTCACTACCACTTGAGGTTGTAAAAAAAAAAGCAGTCTATATCGAGACGTTGGAGAAAAGACGCCATTATTTAATAAATTTAAACCCATAATTATGTGGCTCATACTGAATTTGAGTCGATTAAAAAGCCCATAGCAAGATCGTGGAGCGGATCGCATGGTTAGAATTTTATAGCCAGAGACTATAGTTTGAGTCTTATGTATCATTTCATATTTTTGTTTTCTATTTTGTGAAAGTGAGTGTTCTGAACGTCGATCAATCAATGGTTTGTGAAAAGGAACAAGACTTCGAGTAGCTCGGTTGATGAAAACTTGCACGACCACTATAATCATCAGAAGCCATTTTTGATAAATGAGTGCTTATCACAAGGATGAAAATCACAACTTATGATAAACGAATTTTGTAAAAAATATTGTAAGAAACAATTTGAGTGCCGGGTCTCATTCGCGATTACGATCAACAAAATTCATAGACAATCTCTCGAGAAAGTGGCCGGGTTTGTACTTGCAATAGCCTATTTTTACATATGAGCAGCTTGTGTAGCCGTCTCTAACGTTAGGAGCAAAACAAGGATCGAGTGTATTTATGTTCTTCTTTTGGTTAAAACCAATGTGTTTTCATATAATGTATGTTTCATGTGTTACCCGCTTTATATATTACATTTGCTTATCCAAATTTGTTTCTTTATAACCTTTAGCTTAATAATATTAACATTCTTGTTTTTGACGTTGCTATAAAATACCCGTTAATTTCACGGGTAGTTGGAAATAACTGATACCCAACTATGTGAGTGCTTTTTCGCCCACTATGGGAACGCCCCGTTTGCCAAAACCATTCTTTGGCTTTTGTTTGGCGGGGCGACCACCTTTCTAGTTTCTTTTGGTTTATACAAACTTTTATACCATTCATTTTATCACTAGTGATAGCAGCCATCGTCATATATTATAAATAAAAACCAATGATTTTTGTCATTGACAGTCCTCTCCTGTTGCTATTATTTGCCACTCATGATGTTCGCATCAGCCAACTATTGAAGTACATATCAAATGAATCATGTCTATTTGAATACTATGTAAAATTAGGATCACAAGTGTGATGTTTGATTCTTGTAAAATTAGGATCGCATTTCTAATCTTGAAGCCAATTATTTGGAGATCAAACCACAAATACTCCAAATCGAGATGCAAGAGGGTTATAGAATCTCACTTTCTGATGAAGAAATTTCTCAAGATGACCAAGCTAGGTCCGGATCCGGAGACTCCGAATAAGACCTCACTATCCAATGTATTAGCTTTCCGTTGAATAAATCGCTCAATGTATTAGCTTTATGTTTCAAGTAGTTTATGTTTGATGTATTATGAGTTTATTTAATGAAAGTTGAAGTTTATTGAGTTTATTAGGTATAAAACGCGAATGAAAAAAACCCGAAAACCCGAGCCAAACGGGACCAAACAGCAGCAAAAAAAAATAAAGATAAAAAGAAACGGTTACTAACGGGTTTATCACAACCAAACCGACCCGAACCGGTTTTTGGTAATAACCGGATTGACCGTGTTTGACCAAAAACCGGGTCGGTTACTAACCGAACCTGTTAGGCCAAAAAAACTGGTATGTGCACAGCTAGTTTCAACAACCCAATGCTAAATGATATAAATGAGGTTAAAGATAAATTAGAAAGCAAGTGATACATGACATAAAGATAGCAGTCCCATTTCCATACAACTAAGAGATCAACATTTACACTTGATGCATTAATGGTCCACCCATATAGGTTGGTGATACCACCATTAACACAAGAGTGACACACACCAAAGCCAATAAAAAACATTAAATGAAACACACTTTATGTCCCTGCACAAACCAAACAACATTACATATTCGACAATTATGAAGCATACTGAAAAGAGTGTATCATGGGTATGAACTTGAAAAGTGCATTTTACAGAAGAAATAAATTATCGAATTCATTTACATAGTGGCCATTGATCTAAACTAAATACTCTGTATAAGATAAAAGAAGCTAGAATATATACTGCAATACATAGTGGCCCTTGATCTAAACTAAATATACGTAAATGAGTCAAACTTTTATCGAGTAACTCAAGCTCGTTCAAGCCGAGCTTTATCGAGTCTTGAGCCCAGAAAATTAGCTCGAAATGTTTAACGAATCGAGTCTGAGCTTATATAGGCCCGACTCGAGTTATTATGGTGCCTTTCGAGCCTTTAAGTAATATATATGTTTTTTTATACATATCATGTATATTTTAAGGGTTTATACCTAAATTTATGAATGTACCGAGTTTTTCGAGTCGAAGCTCAACCCGAAATCGAATCTTATCTTATATGCAGTTTTAAGTTAGGTTTAAAAAAAACATCATTTTAGATAATTCAAGATTTTCGAGCCGAGCTCGAGCCAAAATTCAACCTTTCTCGAGCCAAACTTTATGATAAAGTGGGTCCCTCAGTTACAACCAATAAAAAAGTGACACCCTAGTTTAGGCATTATATTAGGCATAAGTTTAGGTCTCTCAATCATTTCTCTATATTTAATAGCTACAACTATCTAGAAAACACAGTTAACTAACAGTGTTTTCAATTTTTAAGACCAAAAGGTGAATATGAAAGATCAAACCATTAAAGATATTGCATGATACATCTTAACTCTGATCTTCAACACTCAAATACTCATTCATGGCTTCTCGCTTGAAGTTCCGCTCACTAACACATGGATTTACCTATGGGCAACAAATACCCACGGGCGTAGGTAGAAAATTGTACCCGGTGACGGGTGATAGGCGGTGGCGGGTGAGAAAAAAATTACGTGGGCGGGTGATGGGTTAGAGGTACACATGCCCATTACCCACGGGTGCCATCCCTAACTGTGCCATCGAGCACTCTGCACAAGATCAAATCCGGCCATGGTCAAGACAATGGCAATGTTATGTCTTTGATCTATAATTTTTGAATCTTTGTTGAGCTAATTAACGAAGAATCGATAGCATCAAGTGTTGTAAGTTTAGTTACGCTTTAGTAAGGATGAGAGTTAATTAGAATGTAGTTCATGACTAACCTTTTGTTTATTCAATGTATATGCCATTTGACGTTTTTTTTTTTTTTTTTTTTTTTTTTTTTTACATTGCAAGCATACGATGAGATATTCTAAGTAATTGTGTGTGGTATGCTTCCATAAATTCTTTTTTTAAAAGAAGAAAAGATTTGACAAAAGGCAAACATACATACATTATGTCCATAGTGATCTGAACATGGGCGATCATATGTTATTTATAAACATAATATAGTTGCAAGCATGGGCGAACCATTATGTCCAGTGTTTTTTTTACAAAGTATTAAACATTGGGTCATATAAACTTTTTATCAAAATTCATTAAGAAACAAAGTATTTAAAGATTATATAGTGGGGTACGTTTAGTTGCAGAGAAGTTTTTATAGTTTTTGTAACTTTTTTATAGTTCAAAGATATCGGTGCAAAGAGATAACATTTAATCAAATTTATACACTAATTTGATGCCGTGTTTGAAGATAGGCTATCAAACCGAAACGTCAAATTTGAAGATTTGATGCCGTGTTTGAAAATAATAGTATTGCAATCAAACAAAACCAAATACAAAATTTTATTGTAGCACATGATTGTGTTGTTTCAATGACTTCGAGACAAAAGTGAAAACTAATGTCACAACATTTGGTATGGTTTCAACTACCCACTCCTAAAGGATATAAATGAGGTTAAAATTAATGATAACATGAAAAATGCAGTCCCATTTTCATACAACATCTGATCAACATTTATACTTGCATCAATGGTTGCTAGTACCACCATTTACACAATATAGGCACCAAAAACAATAGCTAGCTCACGCTAAAGCAAACATTAAATGAAACACAATCTCCCTGCACAAACCAACCAGCATTACATATTGGAAAATTATTAAGCATACTCAGAGATTAGGGTGAGTAAGAGTGTATCATGGGTGTAAACTTAAAAAGTGCATTACAAAAGAAATAAGTTATCGAATTCATTTACTATAATATCTTTTCCTTTTGACATATTCTAGAAAAGTTATATAGTGTAGGAGAGTTTTTATAGAGACAAAATGAAAAGGTGCAACGGTTAGTAAAAGAAGCAACGGCTACTTTTCGAATCTGCTCAATTTATTTAACGTTTGAAAATATTAAATGGTCGAATTCATCTGCCTCAAAACGTTTGGAAATATGTGTCTAAGAAGTAAGCGGTCACTTAAACGAGCCCATATACCTTGTTTTTACTAGAATATGCTACATTGTTTTCGATTTCTAGTTTAGAATTGATATTCATCGTATATACATATACCAGCCAATATACCTGCAGCCAAAATAAAATCAATAGAAAGTCGCATATGCAGGACAAAAATATTACAGCATCACAATTGTAACTTGCAACTGTTATTAATTGTAGCCCTATGCAGAAAAAGGGACGCATTGCAAATCTAATATAAGTATTGGTCTTCTCGAAGTAAAAGTAACTGAACAACAGTAACATATATATGAAAAAACAATATTAACTACAACATAATACCTTGAAGTGATATATTTTTAGATTATCAAACATTCGCATTAAAAAACTAACAATAGTCCATGGAATCATACAAGTGAATTACACAAATAGAAATTAAAAAAAAAAAAGGAAGAAGACAGCTGATTCCTCTATAACCTTTATCTGCGGGATACAACATTCCTTCTCAAATAACAAGAATTGAAGTGTTGTGTTGACTATGGAGACTAGGCAATGGATACTATTGTAGAAGTTCTTGAGGCACGAATGAGTAATGACAGATTGGATTAAGAGAATTGGCGACAAGAATCAATGCTGAAAAAACCTTGCTCGGACCGATGTTTAAAAAAATCTAGCTCAAACCGATGACTACATGAATGTTGTCAATATAGAGCCGTGACACGTATAGAACTTGCAAACACAAGTATCAAACACAAACAAAACAATTAGAAATCGATACCAAACACTCAAATAAGTTTATCAAACACATGTAGCCCAACTAGAATACAAGTCTAGATTATTTTGTTATCGTCTAATAATACTAGTACAAACTGAGAATTATGGATAAATGATGAAACATTGAAAACTATGTTATAACTAACAATGGAAGGAAGCATATATGGAACTACAAAAACTTGTTCTGCCAACGTTTTCACAGCTTTATATGTTCATACATTTTGGATGAAAAATTATGGCAATAGTCTTGTGCTAGAAAGCCAAAATCATTAAGGTTGTAGTTTCATTTGTTAAGTAGTTCTAAGGTTTTATGTCATATATATATATTAACGATGATCCATGGTGGACAGATAGAAAAACAAAGCAAAAAGGTAAAAACCGGCTAGTAACATCCCCGGTTCAACCAACATTTACAACAACTATAAAGAAGCACTAAAACAAATTACAATCAAATTCAAATACAGTATATCACCCTACAAAGATATAAACCTCACAACCATAGAATTAGACTATTATTATTCAGTCTTGTATTATTATTTTGAATTATATAGTTAAATATTAAACTAGCTAGTCTTATATTATTAGATTTTTAATAAATAAATATCCAAAACAATAAGCTAAGTCCAAAAGTAAGAAATATATAAAACAAAAGGGAAAGACACTTACTAAGTCATCGAGTTTATCCTTGTATAGATCGGCTTTATTCACCATGTCGCCAATCACTAGGTCACCGTGTATCTTTCATTCTAATAACTTGATTATCATGTCATATGTCTAGTTAAACACGCAGTTGAGTGGCCAATCATGAGGTGGTTGTGGAATACCATCACCTACCAAGTCAGGGGTGCCATTGGCGGCGATGGGAATTGGAATGAAATACGTTCCAATTCCCATCATTGCTGATGACACACGTGACTCTATGGGTGATAATACGCCACAGCCACCTTCTGATAGGCCAATTAACTGCGTATTTTCAAGTCCACAGTCTGCTCGATGTTCACAACAGAAACAGTAAAACACTAAAACAATAAAACTAGAACACACAATCTTTCTTGGAATAAGCTCTCCAATTAATCAGAAAAGTATTGGCTTACAAAAACTGATATTGATGGTACAATGACAAACCACAGCTCGGTTTGTATATATAGGTATTAGAACATGCTTTCCTAATCCTACTACAATTCTAATATTCTAGTTATAATAGAACCGACATTCCCTTGGACTTGGGTCGATGGCTACTGCCCCATAAGCTCGGGTCAGTCATTAGCCCAACATTCACCCCCCTAATTTCTGACTCGAGATAGGTAGGTCTTCAACTCCGAGTAACTCTTGCATTTCCTTGAACTTAATCCTTGCGAGAGCTTTCGTCAGAATATCAGCACGTTGCAAATCACCTCTTACAAACTCAACTTGTACTTGGCCTCTTTCAACACATTCTCGGATAAAATGATAACGTGTGTTTATATGCTTGCTTCTCCCGTGAAAGACTGGATTTTTCATAAGTGCAATAGCCGATTTGTTGTCAACAAATAAGACCACCACTCTTTCTTCCATTCCGGTTATTTCACTCAACAATCCACGTAACCATATCCCTTGACACGCGGTGAGGTTGCGACCATGAACTCGGCTTCACAAGACGATAGAGCCACCGTGTTTTGCTTTTGTGAGCACCAAGTGATAGGTGATTTACCTAGATAAAATACGTGCCCGGTTGTGCTTGACCATCATCTTGGTCCATTGCATAACTACTATCACTAAACCCCACTAACTCCTTGGTCTTTTCTTGGTTGTATCGTATTCCAAAATTCAAACTACCTTGGATATACCTTAGTATTTGTTTCACAATGCCATATGTGATTCTTTTGGTTCTTGCATGTAACGACTAACCAAACCAACCGAATAAGATAAATCGGTCGAGTGTGTAGTAAATACCTTAAACAACCAACTCGTCGTCTATATAATGTTGCATCAACTGGCTTTCCTTCCTTGTCCATGCTTAACTTCATTCCAGGTTCTAATGGACATTGAGTAGAATTCGCTTCATGCATCCCAACATCTTTCAAGATCTTCTTTGCATAGCTTTCTTGACTTATTGAGATACTCGAATCCTCTTGCTTTACTTCAATTCCAAGATAATAGCTTAACTTTCCCAAGTCACTCATATCGAACCTTTCTTGCATTTGTCTCTTAAATTCACCAATATCGCTAAGCTTCGAACCGGTTACTAAGAGATCATCTACATAGACCGCAATAATCAAGATTGACTTGTTTGTCTTCTTCACATACACCGCTTGTTCGTGTTGGCATCGTTTGAAAGACATTTGCTTGAGTTCTCTATCAAGTTTTGTATTCCACGCCCTTGGTGCTTGTTTAAGTCCATAAAGCGCCTTTTTCAACTTGTAGATCTTCCTTTCTTCTCCTTTCTTCACGAACCCCTCCGGTTGTGTAACAAACACTTGCTCCTTTAGTTCTCCATGTAAAAAAGCCGACTTTACATCCAAATGATGTAGCTCCCATGCTTCTTTTCGGCCAATGAGATCAATAAACGCACCGTTTCAATCCGTACTACGGCGCAAAAACTTCGTCATAGTCAATTCCTTCTTTTGAGCATAACCCTTTACTACTAATCGAGCTTTGAACTTATTAATTGAACCATCCGATTTCTCTTAATTTTGAACACCCACTTTAATCCAATGGGATTAACATTACCCGGAGCTTCAACTAATTCCCATGAATCATTCTTCTCGATAGACTCAATCTCTTGCTTCATAGCAACCATCCACTTGCTTGAGACTTTTGCTTCTTGGAACGTTCTTGGTTCATCATCTTCAATTAAAAGTAGATTTTGATCTTCATTAGCAACTGAGGTTCTTGAACTAGTCCCCATAATAAAGTCTTTAAATCTAGTTGGCGTATTTGAAACCCTCGAAGAACGCCTCATAATTGGTTGAGTTTCCGTCACAAGATTAGGGTCATTATCCGCCTCGAATTGAACTTCTTGTTCGGTATTGACCGGTTGAACATCATGATTATTTTCATTCTCTTGATCTTCTGCCTCAACTTCATTGGTCACACCTGGGTTAACAAATCCACAACCCGTATCAATAGAACCGTGCCATTCTATAATAAACATACCTGGGTTTAGCTCGTGTGTTTCGCTTCCAGCAACATACTTCCAGCCAAGTTCCTCATTAAACTCCGCATCACGACATACCACTATCTTCTTTAGTTTTGGATTGAACAGTCGAAAACCTTTTGTACCCGGCTCGTTTCCGATGTAAATGAGTCGTGTTGACCTGTCGTCTAACTTATGTAAATATGGCTTGGTTCCCGTTGCATAAGCCACACATCCAAATACCCGTAAACCCTCCAAGTTAGGCTTTTTCCTTTGAAAGCCTCGTATGGAGTTTGATTAACTAGAGCTCGAGTTGAAACTCTATTAATCAAGAATGTAGCGTGTCTAACTCCTTCACCCACATGTAGTTTGGTACATCTCGTGCTTTCAAGATACTTCTAGTCATTCCCATAAGAGTGCGGTTTCGCCTTTCCACGACTCCATTTTGTTGCGGTGTGTAGGGAGTGGTTAGATGTCTTGTTATACCCTCGTTTTCACAAAAGTTGGTAAATTCTTTTGAAGTGAACTCACCTCCTCTATCGGTCCTTAGGGTTATAATCTTCTTTCCCGACTTCTTCTCCGCTAAAGCTTTGAACTTTTTGAAGTATTCAAATGCCTCACCTTTTTCCTTCAAGGTAAAAGTCCACATAAACCGTGAGAAGTCATCAATAAGAACAAATATGTACCTGTTTCGTGCTATGGATGGTGGAGAAATTGGTCCACATAGGTCGGCATGTATAAGTTGAAGAGGATGTGTTGCCTTAAATTTTGCAGCTTTAGGAAACGCCTTCTTGGTTTGTTTTCCTACCAAACAAGATTCACACAACTTGTTCTCTTGATGAATTATTGGCAACTTTTCAACCATGCCCTTCCTTGCCATTAATTCCATCGTCTCGAAATTAATGTGACCCATCCTAGCATGCCATAACCAAGCATCATCTTCCATCTTTGCTTTGAGACACACCGGACTTCCAACTTGAAGCTTAATCTTGTAAAGTCTATTACTTGTTCTAGGAACCTTCATCAAAAGCTTACCATCTGAGTCACGCATAGTTAGAAGGTTACCTTTCATACGAATGTCACATCCGCCTTGGTAGCTTGCCCAAGACTAATTATGTTGCTTTTAGCTCGGGTAGGTAATAGACTCCGGTGATTAACCGTTGCTCTCCGTTTTCCTTCAATGATAATCGAACCCTTTCCTTTTATCTCGATGTAGGAGTTATCACCAAACTTCACTCTGCCGGAGATATTCTCATTCAACTCTGAAAAGTATTCTCGGATCCCCGTCATGTGATTACTTGCTCCATTATCCAAATACCAAGTGTCTTCCTCGTTTGGCTTAGTATTCAATTGGTTTGGGATAATCTTTTCTTCATTCAAGAAAACTACTTCTTGAACTCTTTTCATCATGAAAAGTGTCGGGTCATCATCATCCTCCGTTTTCAAAAGGTTTGCTTCATGCTTTTTCTTTTGTACACTTCGTTCGGGACAATTAGAAGCAAAGTGGCCATATTCATCACACCTAAAGCATTGAATCTTTGAAAGGTCTCGACTTTTGTTCTTCTTTTGATCCGTCTTGCTCCGGAGTTGTTTTGGTTTCCACGGTTGTGGTTATTAGCTTGACCACTACCACGAGATTTGTTTTGAGAAGAAAAGTTTTGACCTTTACCGTTGCCATTAGAGGAATTCCTTCCTCGACCTTTCTTATCATACTTTTCACCCTTCCGAACATCAACTTGCCTTGATCTTGAAGTGGTGTCAACACCCTTCATTCTTCCTTCAAAAGCTTTCAACCTTCCAATTGCTTCTTGAAAAGACATAGTATTCAAGTCACAAATTGTTCTATTGAGGCAACAATTGCAACATACCTATCCGAACGGATGCAAGTAGCTTCTTAACAAGTTTCTTGTCTTCATAAATTGTTCCCAAGCTATTGACTTGATTACAATTTTGCCCAACCTAGCCGCAAAGTCATCAATTGATTCGTTGACTTTCATCTTTAAAGATTAATTCCGTCTCCAAGGTTTGCAACCTTGCATCTCGAACCCGATCAACACCCACATACCGGTCTTCAAAGCTCCCAGTTTCTTTGGTGTGTTGAATTGTGAAACTTGAAAGACAAGTTCTTCTCGAATCGCTCGGAAGAGTAACGCCAACGCCATGTGATCTTGCTTATCAACAACTTGTGTTCCTTCCCCGGTTCCAATGCATCAAGTATTCCATGGACTCGAATACCGCTTTAACTCTTATTGCCCATATGTTATAATTCGTGCTTGTTAACATTGGACATTGAAGAGCCGTTTTAGTATGTTCAATAGGTGGTTGACTCGACTCGCCTTGCACCATCCTTCTTGAACGCCTTTTGTAAGTTACCGGTGTAGTTGGATTATCTTCCAGCCCTAAAACAAGCTTGTTTTACTTTTTGCCTAAGTGTAAAGTTTTAAACTTTATCGATTTCTTGGAACCCTTTAGTGATCGACTGTCTTGGTAACCCTTTATGATCGACTTTCTTGGAAACCCTTTATGATCGACTTTCTTGGAAACCCTTTATGATCGACTTTGGATACCCTGCTGAAATCGACTGAGCTTTTAAAACCCACAACCTGTAGAGATCGACCTGCTTGAAACCCTTCGTTGATCGAACTTCTTGAAACCCTTCGATCGACCTCTTTGAAACCGTTGTGAACCCTGGAACCTGTGATCGACTCCTTGTTGAAACCCTCGTGATCGACCATTGTTGGAAACCTTGCTCTTGATACCAATTCAAGTCCACACCGCTCGATGTTCACAATGTAAACAAGAAACACTAAAACAATAAAACTAGAACACACAATCTTTCTTGGAATAAGCTCTCCAATTAATCGAAAAGTATTGGCTTACAAAACCGATATTGATGGTACAATGACAAACCACACTCGGTTTGTATATATAGGTATTAGAACATGCTTTCCTAATCCTACTACAATTCTAATATTCTAGTTATAATAGAACCGACATTCCCTTGGACTTGGGTCGATGGCTACTGCCCCATAAGCTCGGGTCAGTCATTAGCCCAACATATTTAACTAGACATATGTCATGATAATCAAGTTACCAGAATGCAAGATACACGGTAACCTGGTGAATAAAGCCGATCTATACAAAGATAAACCCAATGACTTAGTTAGTAAGTGTTTTTCCCTTTTTGTTTCATACTTTTGGACTTTGCTTATTGTTTTAGATATTTATGTCTTAAAAACCTAATAAAGCTAGTTTAATATTAACCATGTAATCCAATAACTAGTAATAAAATAAGACCAATAGTCTAATTTATAGTTGTGAAGCAATGAGTACAAAACAAAGTGTGGTTATCTATGTTATAGAAACTATGAGTATGAGTACCACCATCCATCTCAAAGAGTATCATCATCATCACGACCTCTTTGAGATCACCACCATACTCATCCATATATGTTATCGAGTATCATCATCCTCATCACGATCATCCATCTCATCGAGGTCATCCTCCTCATCACCATCATCCATATGAATAGTACCACCATCCATCTCGAGGTCGGGGACCATATCAAACATTGGATATGGGGACCATAGTAACATTTTTTGATATCGGCACCTTGAAGTATCTCGTTTTCAACTAACAACCACATAAAACGGGGAAAATTGAAGTATCTCAGATCAATCCGATTATGCGGACTTTTTGCATTTGTTTATCACCACATTCATGTACTTTAAACCTGGGACAGAGGTAGCTCACAAAGTAAATGAAATGCGTAGATTGAATAGTTCTGGGTGCCCAAACATTACCAATCTACGCATTTCATTTACTTTGTGAGCTACCTCCGTCCCAGGTTTCAAGTACATGAATGTGGTGATAAACAAATGCAAAAAGTCCGCATAATCGGATTGATCTGAGATACTTCAATTTTCCCCGTTTTATGTGGTTGTTAGTTGAAAACGAGATACTTCAAGGTGCCGATATCAAAAAATGTTACTATGGTCCCCATATCCAATGTTTGATACGGTCGCAACTCCTGACCTCTTTGAGATGGATGGTGGTACTCATACTCATATGGATGATGGTGATAAGAGGGATGATGATACTCAGATGGAGATGGATGATGGTGATAAGAGGGATGATGATACTCAGATAAGAGGGATGATGGTTATAAAAAGTTATTGAAACAAACCACCTTCTTTTTGTCTCGTTCCTCTTAACTTCATGAAACAGATCTGAAAACAAAAAATATGACAAAATAAGTTGTTTCAAAATCAAATGTCAAGGTAACATGAGAAATAAAATGTTTATTAAGACACTTTGGATAAAACCTGATAATGTACAATTTCCCTTTCTATTGACGGCGGAGCTGAGATAATTAATGATGACATGACATTACCTTCTTACCGTCAGATTGAAGCAACAATAAATCTTGACCATTTAAAATCAAGTTTATCCTTATCTGCTACTTTATTCCCTAATTTTCAGCTAGGTACTTTTGAATTAACGCACATTTACTAATATCAAGTGTAGGTTTGAAAAAGTCAACAAATTTTAGTTTGGTGACTTATCTCTAACTATCCGAAAATATATTAATATAAAACTCACATTCTATATTTGAGGACTATATAGAGAATGAACTAGGCATTTAATTTATGTCATGTCTCATGACAAAAAATGATTTTGTATCTCATTATTTGTAGGTTTGGCTATGGTTTCACACAAACTAATTTGTGTTAGTCACGTTGATTATATCAAGATAGAATATAGTTCTAAAATATTCGTATCTTTTGAGTTCGAAAAGCGTACCACGTTTAGTTTTTCCCTCATTAGTCGACCACATCCTTCCTTCTTAACTCATTATTAAGAACTCTTTACAACAAAAGTTTGAGGAGTTGGATCAAAAGTGTAGATTGGCAGGGACATCTCAACCCTGTGTACCATAATAGTACCCATCAACCTTACTCAGCAAAAGTTTGATGCCTGTGAGATACCTCCACCCAATACCCAACCATGTTGTGGAACAGATTCGAACTCGCGTCCTTTGTTGGATCAAGACATCACATGGCTGGCCCAGGCTTCTAAGGTAGTTGGTGGCCAACTGTGCTAGGCAGCTGGTTCAAAAGTTTTAGGTGTTGAGACAATGATTGTTACATGTTAACCAATCCGATCTACATCTATGAGATGACAGAACGAGGGATACTCTTTTATGTTTTCACCATGTCAATATGGAAGTAGAACGAGGGATACACTTTTCTGTTTTCGCCATGTCATTGTGGAAGTAGAACGAATGATACATTTTTTTTTTGTTCGCGATGTCATTGTGGAAGTACGTTGTTACAGAATATTATCCATCATGCCATGCTTTCTTCTCTTCGTTGGTGCCTCATTTTATTGTATTTCATGTGCACATAAGATTGAGAAATATTTGTCATATTTTTCTTCCGTTTATCGTTTGGTGTGTATGATTTTATTAGGGTTCATTACTACGTATAAAATTCGAATGTTATTTATTAAGTTTGATGTTTATGATTTTTTTGGGGTGCATTATTTGGTTTTTTTTTTTTTTAATATTTTTCTTCTACTAAAAAGAAATAAGTAAGGTTGGTAATTAACCTAAGCAGTGCACATTATATACCATAACGAGTTTTGCAATAAATTGATATAAAAGATGTTAGTTTTTCACTTTACGTCTTGGTGACTGGTGAGAGAAGAAAAATAGCATGGTATTATATTTACATTATTCAAGACAATTCGATGTCAATTATTTAAGATACCAAACCTGATATGCTTAAACACTAACTTTTACAAACGTTGTCAATAAACATGTGTACCCGTGCAACGCACGGGTATTGCACTTGTTACCTTAGTGTATGAAGGGAGTGGTGGGGGTGGTTAGCTTGTTTGTCAGCTTAATTAGTGATATGAAGGACAATGGAGAACAGTAAGAAAGAATGTGTGAGAACGAGTGAACTTTTGGAGGTGATTTATAGTGAAGAATAGATGAATCAACGGTTGAGATTTAATGTGGTGAATTTGATCTTAACGGTTTTGGGTTGTTTGTGAAAAGTATCACACGGATCCATGACATGGATATATACTGGGTTGTTTTTGTTGGCAGAGTGAGTTTTGTGGTTTTTGTTTTTGGTATACTTGTGTTTGTGTTTGTTGGTGACTTTAATGTAAGGGTAAATTAAACCGTTGGTCCCTGAACTCTACCTCATTCTCATGGTGGGTCTCTCATTTATTTTTTTTGGCGTACGAAGTTCCCAAACTTGCGAAAAGGCAACTTTAGCTAACACCAGTTAAATGGTTTGGTTATGTGCTTTGTTAAGTGACTAAAATGCCCCTTTATTTCCTCTTTTTTTACAACCACATATAACTTAACACACTAAAATGACTAAAATGCTTTGCTTGTTGATGATTGTAGTAGGGATGATATTCTGACAAACAATGATGCTGAAATACCAAGAACTGAGAAAATTGCTAGGGTATTGATAGAAAACCGGAAAATAAGAATGAGAAGATGGATGGTGAAAAGAGAAACAAAAGGAAAAAGAAAACCAAAAAATCAGCAAAGAGTGGTGAAGGCAGCATGTCTGCAGAAGTATTTGATCCACATTTGAACGATCATTTGAATGAAAATGCCTAGGAACACGAGACTACCTTGCTTGATGCTGCCAGAAAAGACGGTTATGAAGTTAAAGGGAGAGACGCACGAGTAAATGCCAATCCACTAAACTTGAGTTAGAACCAGAAAAAGTCAAAGTACTTACCATCAGACCTCAAAGAACATGATTGTATCTGAAGTTGTTAAATCTAAGGATATTGTTAATGATGAAGGTCATGTGTCAAAAGAAGGGTCTCAGGAGAGAACAAAAGAACAGCTTCTTGTTGATTCCAGGAATGACAGTGCAATTCAACCTCAGAAATTAATTTCGAATATTGAAAACAAAAAAGTTCCCATTAATGTGGTAACCAATCCGAATATCCCAAATACTGATCGGTTTAAAACTCCAAAAAAAAATAAAAGTAAGATCAATGCTCCAAGAATAAGTAAGTCCGCCCATGCTAATAAAACACATGGTGAACCATTAGCTGAAGTTTTTCTGAATCAAAATAGCAACAAACCACGGGTGCCTTTGGGCCTGGCTAATGTTAAAACGGTGCAGAAAAGTGCACCTGAGGTGAACAAGTCACAGCATGTAAAGAGTTTGTTGACTGGATCTGGAACAATATATGGAGGTGATAGTGACGAGAGTTGTGATGAAGAAAATGCTTCACCAGGAAGGTCATCATTGTAATTCTATAAAATGATTCATCTCTGCTTCTAACCTTAAATATTAAATGTTTCTCAGGATATTGTGTTGTTAAAAGAAACGGAGGTGGTGGAAACTCACAATAAATTTATTTGTACAGGTCAAAACAAGCCACTTTTGGTACAGGTCAAGTCAAAACCGAGCAATTTTTTTTCTTCCTTTTCTCGTATCTTCATAAACAATTAATCTGCTAATTATGATTATAAAAACAATGTTATTACAAGAATAATCTAACTATTTGGATAAAGTTGATTTAGGAGGTATGCACCTACTTCTGACCCGTTTTGAGCATACCGATTCCTTTTTTGCTTGATTTATAAGTTGACCCGTTTAAGATAAAACACAAACAAAACAATATTTACACGTATAATTCTTGATTTACTTCTGAACTTTTGATAGGAGCAAGTCGAAGAACATATCAATGACTGACCGTCTAAGAAGTTCACCTAGTTTCAAGAGAGCCAAGGTCACTGCATCACAACAGCTGGGGATACAACTGTGGACTTTGTTCCTGAGAGTCCACCTATGGCTAAGTGATATATTTATGCATAATATGCTAAATATCTGACCCACCTTAAGTGCTGGTACTATAGCTTATGACTGTGTAGTCTTTTTGTAAGATCATAGCAAGTTTGACTAGTTATCTGCCCTTTCTTCTGTCCATTATATATCAACTTTTGATCATTTAGGCATGTCATGTTTGAATCATGTTTTGAACTATTGATCTTTAATGCTAATGATTGGAAGTTTATTGTTAAATTGGCATGGAACGGTGAGCTTTAATTCTTATGCGGCATCATATACCTTGTCCATGCTCAACTAGACCCAATAAGGGGATGCAAAATAACCAATCATTTGACATATTACTATCTTTTATCAATATATATGCATTTGTCAACCACGATTTACTATTCATAACTTAAGCCAATAGCCATTGTTATAAGAGTAACACTTAAAGCATTTAGAAACAATGTTTCATGCTTGCTTTAGTGGTAAATTTTAGAGAATTATCGTGATTCACTTTGTTCAGCAATTAATGACTTTTAAATCTGATGCGCCTTTCCGAGATGCAAACACCACATACTAGAAATACGGTCACAACAGTCAAAACGTGTTGAAGCAAGTGCAGACACGAAAAGGATAAAGAAGAAGAAGCAAAAACAAGGATGATAGACATGTGTGGTCTTGACTTGCCGCCATTGTTGCTCATACTGTAACCAATGCCGACATTAGACCCTAAAAATGTGAGACACAAATGTATAAAGTGTTGACTTAAGAGGAAAAGAAGGGGCATTTTAGTCACTTAACAAGGCACATAACCAAACCATTTAACTAGTGTTAGCTAAAATTGCCTTTTCGCAAGTTTGGGGACTCTGTACGCCAAAAGAAATAAATGAGGGACCAACCATGAGAATGGGGTAGAGTTCAGGGACCAACGGTGTAATTTACCCTTAATGTAATGAGTGATGTAGGACAAAAGTATTGGAGGAGTGGTTGGATAAAATGAATGTTATTTATTGAGAGGTTGTTGGAGGCATGAATGTTGTATCTGCATTTTCAACTAGCAAACTAACATATTAGCTCAATAAACTAGGACTATATGTTATAAACGTCCTAAACATGTCTTACCAAACAATATCGCATGAAGAAATAATAACCAAAAGTAGCTACATTGATATATGAAGATAGTTTTTTATTTTTTTTAGAGCCAAAGTGACAACTAAAGAATATGAATGACTCATTGTCATCAAGAGTCCCTAGATTCCGTTATCGTGATCAAATCAAAAAGTCAAACTATGATAATATATGTACCCCATGAAGGGTATATATATACGCGATTATAGTGCTTATCATGAAGATTTTTTTAGTAAGAGTTTCATTGTAACATATGATAATGTATTAGAATGAAAACAACTTGATATTTGGTGTGTACTTGATTCATTTTTTTGATCAACCCAAGCATTTGATCATTTAAGAAAAGGAAACTATTAATGTCACATAAGTGGAGAAGATTAAAATAAAACATAGACATACATGTTACTAGCTAAAAAGACCCGTGAAATTCACGGGTTTTTTTAAGAATGGTAAAAAAAAAGTTAATTTTTGTATATACTCAACAAAAAGCCGTATGAAAGAAACATCAGAGTATAGGTGGTTTAGAAATAAAACTTTTCACAAATAAAACATATGTATAATCCAGCAAAATGTCAAATAAGTAAAAGACTTGTTGATGAACTTGTCAATTAATTGAGCTGACATTTATCAAGCATCCTGCAAGAAACAACCGCGACAAATGCAACAAAATGGAGTATGTGTTTACATGTATGGCCTCATGAATATCACAAGTGTAGAAAAGTAACTTATTAATCAAAATTGTATATGGTATATGCATCATCGTTGTTGAATCGAGATGGCGTGTTATTTAGCGGAATGAGGTTATACATGATTAGAGTATCAAATCACACCAATACTATGAATCCATATATACATAAAATAAATTATATGTCTTCTAACATCTATGTGATCGTATTATCATCACCCACTATATCTTGTTCTAAAAATTACCCAAATATTCAATTCCTTAAGCTCATGTCCAAAACAATCTCTTATTCTACAACATTATTGATACATATTACTTATATGTTTGTTTCGAGTTTAAATACAACTCACCAGTAGCTACATGAGTGTGATCCAATTATCTAATTTTAAAGTGATTTTCTAAGAAAGTTAAAATTAATGATATTTCATGTGTAAAAACTTTAGTAAATTTTAAAGAACCAATAATGTACTTTTAAGTCAGGCTCATTTTCAAAGGCCTCTTAATTTTGGAGAACTTTTTAGAAACTGGCTTTACAATACGGTAGTGGCATCATAAAACTCAAAATGAATTATGGAGTAATATTCGTATCATAGTGTTCACAAATCATAATAATATGTTTGATTCCAAAGTAGCAGAGTCATCAAATTTATGATTCAACCTAACTCAGAGTTGAAATCCGCAACTCCTACACCATCAAAATGAGTAATTTCTTCAACCATAATGAAATACAAACATGCAATTATGCAAATGCCACAAACCACGTACCCCGGCATGCTAACAAACAAACAAACGAAAACGTCAAAATTTGCTTCTTATTGCCAGCAATTGCAAACATAATTAAAGTTTTAGATTGTATAGACAAATCTTAAAGGTATGTCAATTAGGAAAAAAGATATAATAGCTAATCATTTCTAAATGTATCTAACTTGACACTTTTTTTATTCTTATTTTGATGCAGCGAATTCCAACCTTTATCACTTTGGTGTATCTATTTTGTAATATTATCAACTTTGTGTATCTAATTTGACACTTTTTCCTTTTTGATGTAGCGAATTAAGTATTGAACTTTTAAATCATTCACTAAGTTCACAAACAGGAGTTGTCCAAACCAAGATAATGTCTAACAGAATGAATATCTATACTACATTAAATGAAAAAATGGTCAACATGGTCAATGTTGGAAAAGTGAAAAGTGAAATTTTGGAATTGTGGAAAAGTAAAATTTTTGCATAGTATCTTTACATGGAAAGTGTGACAACTCGCATTCAAGTCATTTATCAAGTTTCACTATTTCAACATTTATCGTGAACTGTTTACGTTGTTCCAAATTGCCAGAACCTTAATGGTTTAGCGGCTTAATTCATGATCATATCATCACGAACATTTTATTTGGACTAAGTTTAGTCTACACTTCATTAACATCATTTGCATCATATTAATTCATTCATGACTTTGCATTTCACATTAAACGCGTAAATTTTATATTAAATAAACGTTATCGCGTGAGTAATTATTTTGAATATTTAATCCGTTACTTCTAAAATGATCCCGACATATTTTATACTTACATTTAGTTTATAAAACTATATTTTGAGTTTACTTAGTGTTTTAAATTTATTTGGTATATAAATCGTTAAATTTATATTATTACGACGCTTTTTCTTAAAACCGCACGATAATTATTATATCACTCAAATTTTACAAGGAATGTATTTTACAATTTTTATGATCTCATTATACTCTACTTTGATCTATTAAAAATTTCTTTTATCAAAAATTACCTTAAATACACTAACATTTTATATACAAGTTATTATTACACAAACTTATTACTTACACAAATTTTATTACACATTACTAAAGAAAAAAAAAAATATAATTGGGAAACACCTTCCCCTAAAAACCGGCCCTATGGGGGGGAAGTATGCATTGAATGTTGGTAAGTTTTTCAATGGGATATATCTATACTCCAAGTAAACCATTTCACACATTTCATTCACATCAATTATTAAAGTTACTCAAGATATTTCCTCTTGTTTTTCTCCTTCAAGAACCGGCCTCCCCTAGGTGAGGAAGAGATTTCATCAAAAATTTTGCAAGATCAAGTTTAAACACAATCTAGATCACACTCTTGATAAGGTTTTGAAATAAAAACCTAGAGTGTTTAGGTTAAACCTTGGTTCTAATCACCTCATCAAGTTACTTGTAAGCATATCATTTATATTCTTCATTTTTCCTTATCATTACATATGTATTTTATCATTTTCATAGCAAACATGCATGACTTATGTTGATTTATACCATTTTTTCATGATTTTTAGTGTTATATATACATAAGGTCATCCTATAATTATCCCCTTGGTATATGTTGGTCTTGATGATGTCTAGGAACCCATGACACCCTAAGAAGGTGTATGGTAGGATTAGATTAGCTTTGGAGTTGATTTGAAGGGATTAGAATAGGTTTAGTACGAGAAAAACTATTTTCGATAAGTATATAAAAGTGATCTGTCCTTGTTTTATTTTTGGAAAATCCGACAAGTGAGCACGAAATTTTGGCCTTGATATTTAGAAAATATATTTTAAAACGAATCCGTGGCCGCATTGAACGGATTAAAACGGAGTTATAACGAAGAAGTTATGAATTTTAAAGTTTGACGACGAAATATATATTTTTCGAAAATTCAAGAACCTATTTTACTTTGTTCGAGTCAAAACGAGTCCTAAGTTTTACAAATTATTTCGACTTGTCAAAATATATTAGTATACTTTGATCTGAAGCTAAGGACGACATTATCGTGAAAACGGATTTGAAACGACTAAGATATACACGTTTTACAAACTTGCAGAACTATTATTTTCGTAAAAACTATATTATTTTTACGAGATAAGTGTTACAGGTAACTAAAACGACCATGTTGAGGGCTGTTTTAACGTGGATGTGGAACTTTTTGGAACGAAATGTCTTCTAATGAAATTAAGATCACCAAGCATATTTTTCAAAACAATCAACCGCTTGTATAGCGGAGTTTTAATAAATTATTTACTGACGCTTAAAATTGGCGAAACTCACTTTTACACAACAATTAGACAAAATCACCATCTTTAACCCTTATTATCTTTATGTTCGAGACCTTTATGTCGAAAACTCCCGAATCGAAACTTCTAGATTTTGATACAAACTTTCCAAAACCGTCGAGTTCGCTTCCTAACGCTCGACGACACCATTTTACGACTAGTTTTTCAAGCCATTTTGTCAATTTCATGAAATTTCCGACGACTTTATTTTACTACGAAAAGTGAAAATTTCACCATAAATCATTACAAAACCATTGTAGGATGACATTTTGACGTAAAAACTTGTAAAGTGATTTTTGAAGGGTCATGACGTCAAAAGAGTATTTTTCGACGATAAGTATTATTTTCAAAACTCGCAAATGGTATAAATAACATACTGAAATGCATGCATAACATTACATTGCAACTCATTACATATCATATCATTCGTAATAGGTCCGATTAAGGTTTCCGCTATACCTCGTTGTACTCACTCTTGTCATCATACCAGTTTATCAAGTGAGTTCATAGCCCCACTTTACTCTTTTAACTGCTTTTACAAACTCTTGGGAGATACATGCTACATTTTTAATCGAACACAAATGCTTTGAACTGTGACGCTATATCCGAATGTTTTATTGTCACTAAGTATTTGCCATGTTCAAGTCCCTACATCATGCACCATTAGTCACTGCGGTGGCGCGAATATTGTGAATAGGCTATTGGAATTAACACTCCCGCCTTATTGACCCGCTAGGGAAATCGAGCGCACTATATTTGAACCAAGAAGGTAAATTGGCAAGTTTACCTATTAGTATGGCGATGAAACGATGATTACCAATTTTTATTGGTGCGATGTTTACGCTTTGGTGTCATGAACTTAGTGAAATAAATACGATTTTGTTTTTAACGATGAGTGTGAAACCATTTAACTCACACTACGATTATTGTGTTCAAACGAATTACTTAAACCTATGGATTTCACTCAACCTTTGTGTTGACCTTTTTAGCATGTTTATTCTCGTGTATCAAGGCATTATCATCATGGCATGGTTAAGGAACCACCTTTAGAGTCGCAAGGCCGACTTACATCATTGTACATTATGGCACTTTCTTTCAAAACCATCGTTTGGACTTGTAATATATTTATATTTCCGCAAACTTTGTAAACTTTTGGGACCTATGTTGTAACTCGATTATTTTATTAAATCAAACGATGTATTTTCCAAACGACACTTTAGGTCGCTCAATATAATCAGTAATTGTGATGCTATGACAATCAATCCTCGTGAATTCCATTCACCGCAAAAAATGTAATTTGGGGGTGATGAAAGTATTAAATTTGATTTTGCATTGTAACTATTCAATTTAGTTATTAAGGCAAGCCCATTCTAATATGCAGATAAATGCCCGCCCATTCAAGTTGACTTATTCAAATTGATTTTGCATGGTACCTTTAGATGTTTAACATAAACGCCATCCCATCCATTCAAGTCAAAATAAATAGAGTTAAATAGAGTTTTATTAATATACTTTGCATGGAAAGTCAAAATTCATTTCAATGTATTTTTTGCATGGTGACTTTGTATGGTAAGCGGCAACTACTAAAATTTGATTTCAATGTATTTTCAATTTCCAAATTTGCTAGCCCATTCATTTTTCATTGGCGGGAAAAATTAATTGAAACATTTCGTATTTCGCCTATATAAACAACCCCTAAAACAAGTTTCTATTTCACAACTAAAAGGAAAGGAAAAATAAACAATGGATATGCAAAATCAAACGAAGGTTGATGATGATCTCGAGGTTAGTAATTGATTTTTATGATCTTGTTTGTTGTTTGTAATGTGAATTGACACTTCTTTGTTTATGGTTTTAGGAGGGATTTTAGCAGTGTTTGCAGGTCATAAGACGTGGAACACGAGCGCAAATTGTAGATTCGAGTCTACGGATATCTCATAGAACAACAAAGGATATCTCTCATGGCCAACTTTTGTTAGTTAATATTTCATAATTGATGTAATGTTTTATTTTAAGTTTCCTTAAATATTTTTAAATGTTGTTTGATACATTGTTAAATTTTTCTTTAGAGTTGAATTATCACACGTTACAAACCGTTCATGATTAAATTTTTATTTTTCACGCTCTATTTTGAGCGTTATCTCAAACACTTACCACAATATTGATATCGTTAATTGTCTGCCGCTAGAAGCCGTCTTGCAAAGACGCAGTCTTCGCCTAGTCATATTAAATGGAATAGCAAAATAAATATCGAATCAAATGATGAGCAATCTTAGATAATAATAACAAAAGTAAAAATAATAAAATAAGTATAACTTCTAAGTATGTCTATGAATTACTCGACCATGACACACAAACAAATTAAAGATATATAATTGCAACCCAACAAACAAAGAGCGCCAAAAGGTTTACACATAGACTATTACACGAACATCCCAGTCCATTTAGATGACCGCAACCTTTAAGCCAAATAGGTGGAATAAAAGATGAAAAGTATAGAGTTGGAAAATTTAAACCCATTTAGTTATTTTTAATATGTAGCGTGAATATTTCGACTCTAACAGGTCGAAAACATAAAAGGTAAAGAATTATAAATAAATAAACTAACTAAAAATAAAAATGTCAAGTTGGTTGAAGGTCAACAAAAATGCTTTTTATTATAGAAACATACTAACAGAAAAGTTCCATACGGAATAAGTTTTATCTAAAGAACAAATAATTAGATCTCAACCATCCATCCAACTTCAATCTAATGGTTCAGATTAATTGATATTTTAATTTAATTATCTACTAAAGGGCTTTTTGGTAATTAAATTTCCTCACTTTCCACCTTTTTAATATAAAAACTCACTTTCACTTTTTTTAAAAATATATCTTTAGAACCAGAAATCTTTAAATTACGAAAAATACACCATATCGACGAGAATTAAATCATCTTTCATAGATACGCACTTTTATATCTTTGACGAACTTTTTTTCAAAATTTTCGTCTGAGAAATCCCACGGGATTCGAGAAAAAAAATCTCATGATTAGTAAAGACGAACTTTTTTTCAAATTTTAGTTCAAAATCCCACGGATTCGTAAAATAATCCCACGGGATTCGTAAAAATCCCACGGATTCGTAAAAATTCACTTGTGATTTGTTATATTTAAAAACGCGAATCCCGTGGGATTTTCCTGACGGAAATTTTGAAAAGAAATGTTCGTCTTTTTACGAATCCCGTGATTTTTTGCGAATCCCGGGATTTTTCCTGACGAAATTTTGAAAAAAAGTTGGTCTTTTACGAATCCCATGGGATTTTTTACGTATCCGTGTGATTTTTACTAATCTAGTGGGATTTTTCCTGACGGAAATTTTGAAAAAAATTCCGTCTTTTACGAATCCCGTGGGATTTTTCCGACGGAAATTTTGAAAAAATCGTCTTTTTACTTAATCCTGGGATTTTTTCCGACGAAAATTTTGAAAAAAAGTTCACGAAAGTATATAAAGTGCATATCAATAGAAGATGATTTTTTTCTCGTCGCGATCGTGTATTTTTGTATCTCAAGATTTACCGTTTAAAGATATGCTTTTTTTAAAAGGTGGAAAGTGGGTTTTATAATTACATTTTTACCGTTTTTGTTAATTTGGCTTTCATTTCATCCATTAGATGAAAAGAAGATGAATTATTGAGATCTTATGATTTGTTCTTTAGATTAAATGTGTTTTGTATTGATCTCACCTCAACATTCTAATTCAGTTTATTCAAATTATTACTTTTGATAATCTTAATATAACTCTACATTTAGAGACTCGATTCTCGACCCATTTAATTATGAATGAGTTGGTTCCAAAATCTTCGATCTCAATTGGTTGAAAAACAAAAAAAGTTTGTTAAATGGGTTAAAGTTCGTCTAACGTATGAAAAACAACCAAAAACAAAATGATCAAATCCATATATAAATCATAAGAGATGTACCTTTTTTAACATTAAAATATGCTCTTCAAATCCCTTCAAATATATCTTATAGCGTTCTTCATTCATTTATATAAAACTCAATAAAAATTAAATTGGCAAGTAAATGTAAGTTTCTACTGATAATGAGTAAAAAAGCATGTCAAGTAAAAGAAGTTAGCTAAGAGTTAATAATATTGGAGAAGAAAATATCAACTATTAATTAAACACATATGATCATAAATTAAGGTTAGATCCAACTTGAAGTTTGCAATAATAAGGAAACAACTAAAATATAATAAATTATTATGTAACTAAATAAGAATAATTTCCTTTAAATGGACAAGAGTCACTTTATTTTCAATACCCACTTTTCCCTACATACCAATGAACACATCTTGACCATTGGATCAAAAGAACAAAAATTAAAGAAAAAAAACACGGAAGGGCTAATAATGAAAATATTTAAAAGAAAACGGAGGGACTAGATATGTAAATTGCATAATAACTATCAGTATCTCAATTTCCCCCAAATCCCCACACACTTCACCCCCACTTTCTCTCTCTACCAATATTCAAACCCTAGCCACAAATCAAAAATCAACCATGATTAACCTTACAAATCACTTAAAGAACACAAAAATGGAAGAATCAATGCCTACAAACACGAATACGGAAAACGACGCTCAAATGAGTCGATTGATGTCATCTCGTCCCATTGATGTCATCGAAAAAGCATTCTCTTGCTTGTTCATATGTGCCATTACTCAGATTCATAAGATATAACAACGTTTATATATTTTTTATATGATATGATGTCATGCATAGCTTCCTAAAATGTTGTGTATACTTATTTTGTAGGCTGTGATAGAATACATCGGAAGAAATGAAAGTGATTTGAATGATTTCATTTACGATTCTCCATTTCTCATTGTCATATTCAAATTTATGATAGGAATTGAATCGTTAAGTAAGTATTTTGTTTCAAACTATATTAATAATGAATCATTAGCTTAGTTGGACTATTATGATGTGGCTACTACACATTTTCATATTTGTATTTGGAAGAGGTGCCACTATGGGACCTTATTTTTGATGATTTGATGATTTTTGTTATAATATGAGAGATTAAAGGTTAGGGTTAACCAAACACAAGAGATACTATGATGCATCTATTAGATTTGTGGTGAATTTTTCTGTATAATGGATAAATTAGGTATTTGAAAACAATATTGATTATTAGTATATCACCTGTGATATAAGAGTTAAATTATTGTTGATTGGTAATATATCTAATGTGATGATGAATAATATTTTGTTGGCATATGATGTTGAAAAGAGTAAACCATTCGTACATTAATAAAGAAATATGAAAATATTTTGATGCAGATTTGAATGAGACATGTGCAAAAAAATGGCCAAATAAAAAAAACTGCAGTTGTGGTTGAACAAAGAACAACATATCCACAAAATAAACTGAAGAAACTCAAATACCGTGATATCATATGTGCTATCACCGATGATACGATTAATATCATCGTGATAGACATGTGATATCACCGGTGGTACATCTCGATATCACACGGTGATAACACATGCTATCCACCGGTGTTCAAATCACGATACAAGCATCTACCACGACAAAGCCACACACCGTCATTACCTAAACTAGAAGGTGAGTTTTTAAGCGTTAGTTTCGAAGATGGAGATGATGACTTGAAGTCGGTGGTGACGTGTCGAATGTGAATTCATGTTACGGAGAAAGAATGTTCAAGAAGTGTTGTCAATAAGAATATGAGAATAAAGATTAATTCGGACTCGTTTCTTATGTGTTATGTTACGGAGAAAGATTTTTTTTTTTTTTTTTTTTTTTTTAAATTAGTTTAGTTTTTAGAATGAGAAAGTGTTGTTATTTGGTTGCATGAGATTGAAGCATTGTTTTTCATCATTATTAGAGTATATGTGTTAGGTGAGTGATGAACAAGAAGAATTAATAGTGTTGTTATTTGGTTGAATGTATGTTATTTAGTTGAATGTATGTTATGATATCACCTGTGATAGCACCTCTCATGTCACAGGTTCCTCCATCACCACCACTAATTCAATAAATAGAAGAAAGCTGACGCACTTGTGATATCAGCTATGATATCAAAGGTTCCTCCAAAAGCTTAACAACATAAGAATGAGATACACTGCAAAGATTCTCATGAAATGAATGATGAAACACTTAACATCTTTATAAAAAAAACCCAAAGAAGCTCAAACACCTGTGATATCACAAGTGATATCACCTATGATATCACATAATATCACCTGTGATATCACATGTTCCTCCATCACTACCACTGATTCAACAAAAAGAAGAAGCACTATTATCACTTGTGATAGGTATTTCAAAAACATAGTTAATGGTTGAATCACCAAACTAAAGAAACTACGGTTGAAGAAAGCACAACATCTTTATAAACAAACTCAAGAAGCTCAAACCCTATACCAAAAATTCTAAACTCCTAACCACTAGGTGTAATATCAAAATAGATATATACCAAAAACCCTAAACCCTTAACCACTAGGTACAATATCACAAATGAAAAATGATAAGATCAATGGTGGAGATGGTTATGATCTAATATTATAAGTGATATATACCTAAACCATAAACCCATTGCTCTTTTATTTATGCCATGTCAACTATTGTATTTATCACAGTAGATAAATCAAAAGTAAAAAGTTACAATTAAAAGTCTCCAAAAGGCCAATTGGAGAGTGTTGATAGAACTTTCTATTTGATTTATCGGCTAGATTACATTTCAATTGTCTGTCTTAGTCACTTAAGAGTAATATCACAAGTGGTAAAGCAATAAAATGTGACATTAGTTTTAGTATTCTACATATAAGTAATATCACATGTGATAAAATAATATAATTTAATTATTCTATTATACATATGAGTAATATCACATGTGATAAATTATTAAAATAACCGAAGATAGACATCATCTATGTGACTTGCATATTTTCTTCATTTTAATGTAATATCACTTGCGATAATCAAGCTATCAGGGATAAACTAGTGAAGTGTCACCTTTAAATACCACTTAAATCTATGTTTAATTAGCACCACACCCATTACCTGTATCTATGTTTCGGGAACCAACCAATATGAGCACTGATCAATCAATTAACTTTTCTCCAAGTAACACCATCTAAAATAAAAGACAACTCATGTGCCATTTTTTTTATTATAGAAAGGCAACATATATTAAAACCCCTCAACAAGAACAAAGATACAATACAAAGCATCCATCCTCAATTAATAAGCTACTTAAAAGAGGAAGGGATCCGGAAAAAAATACAAGAAAACAAGATCAAAAAGCTACCAACACTAAACTAAAACCTCACATGAAACTAAACACACTAAATGTTTATACTAAAAGCCCAACAATCTACAACATAGAACAAGATTCACAACATAATATACTTGTAGGAGATATATGCCATCATGCTCGGAGGACCAATCACAACCTTTTTTACCTTTTGCAACCATAAAAAAGTCAATAAGAACCATATATAGGTGAAGGTCTGTACCCATGTGAAGACATAAAACCAAACAGTACCATTATACCCAAAAAACTTGCGATTAACTTTTTTGAACAAACTTGCGCTAAGCGTAGCACCAAAATATCGATACACACTAAAGATGTGGCCTCCATGACCTTAACCGATCCAAGGTTGTAATCTACAATTGAGAACAAGATTTTCAACACATTTCATCAAACACTTGGTGTGCACCTCAATTCAACTAGCAATATGATAGTGCACACGAACCCTCGGTGGAGCAACTAAGCGATTACAAAGGGATGATGTCTGAGATTCGCTATTCCTAAGAATGCCCACCGATGAAGTCACCGGTCATATTATCGTTATAAATATCAAGCACTTTTAAAAGCTTAAGGTTTGAAAATTTTGGTGGAAAGTCTCGTTAAAGATGTTGTTTGACAAGTTGAGTGAGCGGAGAGTGATGACGCCCATTTCCTGGGATAACTCCGGCGAGTTTATTAACGCCGCGGTGAAGTTGGGAGAAAATACTCGGGAACTGTGTGAAAATTAATTTTGCAAATGAAAGAAAAAAAAGGCTCTATATATATTTGGACAAGAAACTATGTTTGTATGAATAAATCTTAGATTAATCTCCATCATTAGATCAAACTCAATGGATGGTGGAGATCTGTCCCTCAGTAAGCACCAAAATAAGAGTAAGCATTTGAAAATTTCTCAAATGGACAATTGATTTTTAATTTCGAACAACACAAATTACATGGAACTGAAGTCTTTCACTCATTTTTTTTCACCAATAAAATGGCCAAACTAAAAGTTAAATAATTTTATACTCAAATTCCTTGCTTGTTAGTATACTTAATAAAATTTCTTATTATTTCCTCCGTCGCAATATAATCATCCAATTTTCATTTTTAGGATGTTTTAAATAAATTGACAACTGTTAAAAATAGATAGGGAAATTTGATGTAGATTATTAGATTACTCTTGTTTGATATTATTATTACAAATTTTAAAGAAAAACCAATAATTAATTAGTTAAAGGTAAAAGCATTATTATATAAAAATAAAAATGACAAAAGCATTAATGATTATGTTTTTTTTTTTTTTTTTTTTTTTATTGTGTATGATTTGTTGGAGGATAATTATTTTGAGACCGAGGGACTAATTCCGATTCCAAAAATAAAAGATTGATACTAAAAACAATGCGCCATTAAACCATATTCCTTTTATACAAAAATAACCATTAATGTTGTAATTATAGCATATTTAAATAGAATGCTTCAAAAGCTATTCTCAACACCATTATACTTGAATGCACGCAACGAAAAAGCTAAAAACATCTGCCATTGTGTTGTTTAATTATCTACTTAGATACATAGCATCGAAACAGTTAGCGGCCCTTCAACATTGATCCTATCTCTCAAATCTTTTTGGTTATGCATAAACAATATCGGTCGTTCAAATCTTTAAAATAGAAAAAATAATAATAATAAAATAAAATAAAATAAAAAGCGCTATATGGAAAAGGTTGAACTCCATTTTCAATTGCACATATAAGAAGATGCATTGTCGCATAATAACAAATTATAATATTATTGATTATTTTTATCCGTTATCTAATGATTTTTTAAGGTAAAAGAAGGGTGTAACAAAACTCATTTTAATAAGAATAAGCTATTAGTGGAGTTGAAAAGTTTTAGGTCACTATAACACTTTGGTGTATTGCTACATGTCATCTTGAAATTGCTTCATCAATTACATGAGTTTTTCCAACATAGATGAGGCACGAATCATATGAATGTGATATAATTAAATCGAAGGGGACACTCAGGAGCCTCCTAAGCATGTATATTTGACATAAGAAAATTTCCGTTTAGCGTTTTGGTGAAGAACTCGAATTATATAGTGTGCTAATTCAAAGATGGAAGGACGACACACATCAACAAAGTAAAGAAATAGTTTTTGTAAAGGATCATCATACCTTTTTATGTCGGACAATGACTCAGCACGTGGTGTTCCTCTAAACTTTCCAATTGCATAAGTTTATTGTATCTTTAAAGTTGTAAAATAATAAAATATCAATAATCTCAATCTTAATCTTCTTTAAAAAATTGCAAAACGGTTCCAACGAAAACAGAGAAAAAAGCAAAATCACATACCAAAATCGAATGAAACATACCTCATGATTTGCAATAGAAACAATGATTGTGTGAACCGCTATATAGCCTAAATAGATCAAAACCAATTGAAAGTGTGTATATATAAGTATATAACTCAATTCACTGCAAAAATAATTAATAACGAATGATAACTGAAAGAGTTATATAATATGAAGTTATGAACTATTTAAGCAAGAGATTATGGAGAAGACATAGAAGCAAGTGCACTTGTGGGATAACATGCAAAAGAACAAAACGCCTATGTACCTTTCTAGTTATCTGGAACACATCAAAAGACCCATTTAAATATTATAACTCAAAGAATGTTATAGGGTGATAGCTCGCAAAATTGACGTTTGAATGTATACTTTTTGTTCAAAAAAAAAAAAAAATGTATACTTTAATAAGACACGCCCATATTTAATTGCTTCCAAAATTATAACCTAGGATGCTATAGACCTTTAAAGGTAACGATTTCGGTATTCATCACTCATTAAAATTGACCAAGTTCAGAAACTTTCAAAAAAGGAAATGCTTAAATGTTTAACGATACATATATAGTAACTGTGTTTTTTCAAAATTATCTATGAAGAAACTCTCATGTCACGTGTCAATCATATAGCCTTAGTTATATTTAGAAAAAATTAATTAGGGAGATGTCAAAAACTGTGTTTTATTAGTTAAGATAGATTTATTTTATTTGAATGATAACTTCGCGAATATCAATTAATCCCATGCAATACACTTGTATGCATTTTTCTCTCTAAGGATCACAACACATGCAGTTTAAAAGAGGTTGTGGAAGTGGTATCATTACACAAAAGCCACGATTATAACCTCTTTGTATGCAATCACCATTACAATCTTTTGGCATGCAAAGCCCAAAGTATATATTCTATGATCACAGTTCGAGTCGGGGTTCATCATATTTTCCCTGTTGTTTTTATAAAAAGAAAATTTGTAAGTATAAGTAACTGAATACAAAAAATTGAAAATCTAACTATTAATCGAAATACGTATATAAAAATAGTACATACCATTGCATATAATTAAGAGCATCAACACTAGAGTTGTTTTGAACAAAGAGAAATTCATTTTCCTTGATACCAAAATGTCATGATGAGTGAAACTATATAAAGAGCATTGGACCATTAATATTTTATATTACATCAGTTATATTAGATACTAGGTAGTTTTTTAGGCCGTGCTAAGCACGACCCATGAAAGTCAACATTTATTTTTAGATGATCGTCTATGGAGTATATAGCGGTTAGTTATTAGTTTTTAGTTTGAGTAGCTCATGAGTTACATCGACATAATGTAGTGAGTAGTTAAAAAATCTTGAATGTTTAAAAACATGGATTTTTTTGTGATAATCATCGTGATTTATCACATACTGTAATAGATAATAGCATATAATGGAGCACCTTACTTGCCTCGCACCGTTTACATTAAGCAAATGAAATACATATGTAATCGGTAAAAGATTGTGTTATTACACTCTTACTCAATACAGAGTAAACATTATAAAAGAGGTTACTATATTGCCATTGAATATGTGTAGGCATACAGTTTATTACTCCGGTATCAATTTTTTAGAAACAAGTTTTATGAAAAAACATGTGGAGATCAATAAAACAAATAAACAAAATTCATGTAAGCATAAAAAGTCTCCTACCAAATACTATTGTCATGCTTTGTCAGAGTACTAGCTAATAACCCGTGTATTACACGGATTGTATAAATAATTTTAGAGTAAATTACACCGTTCGTCCTTGTGGTTTGCGTTAACCGCAGGGTTTAGTCCTTTGACCAAAAAATTGCACGTCGTCGCCTTAAGTGTGAAGCGTTATGCACTGATTAATCCCTCCGTCCATTGGGCCACAAATTCTCACTAACGATTAATTCACTTAACCCATGAGGGCATATCATCATTTCCAAACCCTCATAAAACCTTTGTCTCTTCCCTACACTATTACACGCCTATTTTTTCTTAAAAAAAAACTTTTCATTAACTTTGTCTCTTCCACAAGATATTAGTAACTACACCAATAATTGCTCCAACCATTCTCATTCTCTCTCTTCAAGAACACAACCCATGTAATTTTTGAAGATCTAAACAAAAGTATCGGTTCATTTCCCTTCTCTAAAGGATCCATTCTTGATTCGGGTATGAGCGCTTCTCCATTTTATTACAAGATCTGAAACAATCTTGATTTTGTTACACGCTACCATCTCTTTTTATAAAAACAAAACAATATTAAATCTAGACGCAAGATCTCAAACCCGGATCATGCGCTACCATCTCTTTTTATAAAAACAAAACAGTAGTTTGTTTGATTACCCACAACAAATGGCGGCAACGTGGGTGGAGGGTGATGGTGGATCTGGTGGCAACGTGGTGATATCTGGTGGCAACGGGGTGAGTGATGGAAATGGAGACATGGGTGGTGAGTGATGGTGGCAACGTGGGTGGCGGGTGATGGTGGATCTGGTGGATGGTGGATGAAGATAACCACGGTATATGTGGTACTGGTGGATGGTAGATTCTGATGGTGGTTAGGAAGTTTTTTTTATAGATTCGATTTGATATTAGGTTAGTCAGAAAATTTAAAAAGTTTTTATGGTGATTTTTTTTATTATTATTATTATTATTTTTTTTTTTTTTTATTTTTAAGAAGATGGTGAATGTGAAAATGATTGTGGATGTTGAATGTGATTTAGGACTGGTTATGGTGGTGACTAGTTGGGATTCGAGATTGGTTGTTGGCGTGAAGAGACAAAGTTAATGAAATGGAGCAACACACCTTTATGTGGGTTTGGTCTTGTATTCATTTAAGAGTTTGATCAGTTGATTGTTGTGACTTGTATTTAATTTGATAGTTGGGCAAGATAATGATTTTGCTTATTTTTTAGTTTTACAATATGGTAGTGATGGTGTTTCTGTGTTACTTTTAGAAATATGGTGGTGAGGATAGACAAGAAACCTTGCGTTGGTGGTAATGGTTAAGAGAAGAAGATAGTGAGGGTATTTTAGTATTTTTACCCGAGTTTAACAGTCAAACTTAACGTCGGCGCATAACGTTTCATACTTAAGGACGTACGGTGCAATTTTTTGGTCGAAGATTAAGCCTCTGCGGTCAACCAAACCACGAGACTGACGGTGTAATTTACTCATAATTTTATTATCTATCCACAGAAAAAATTAAACCTAACAAAGTTTGCATCTAAACTCAAAATTTTGCGCATATTATACTATGCAATGTAAAAGCTAGACCTTGTTCTGTATATTATATTGGTTAAGCCCGTTTAACATTAACATCAACCCACACACTATAAACTTACAAATATATAAAGAGCACTATTAAGTGTTAAGTACATGTAAATTATGAGATGCCAAATTATTAACAACTGAAATAAGTGTTAAGTACATGTAAATTATGAGATGCCAAATTATTAACAACTGAAATGAGGTAAAGTAATAAACTTGTTCCTTCTTGAATACTTTTTGTACCAAAGTTATTTTAAAAAAAAGCACACACCACCGTTATTGTCATTTTTCAACTACTTAAACTACACACTGTAGTGTGTATCCTTAGGCTGCATGCAGTAGTGGAAATCGTCACTCGATCGGGGCTTCAAGCGATCGATTCATGTCGATCTTGCTGCTATGGAGCCAGTCGATCGCCCAAACATTTGGTCCAGTTGGTCGCGATCACGATCGAGTTATAAAGCTTTTATTTCAAAAAATTACCGTTTAAATGCAACTGTTTAAAAAAAATAAAAAATAATAACCTTTATAAATACACAATACAAACACACTTCAATCCACAAATCTATTTCACACAATTCAAACTCAAAATACTTCTCAACACAAGATTTAATATGGCTTGCCGTCTCCATTCCGTTGAAGATATGCAAGTGACGTTCAAAATCAATGCAATAACGATGAGGCTCGAAAAACACTATTATAAGCGTCGTGAATTGTTTGACCGCGCGGCGGAGAAGGAACGGATGAGAAAACTACAAGAGTTGCAACGACATTACGCCTAAACAAAAAGTGATCGACAAATTTTGAAAGATCGCCGCAAGAAGATTGCGAGGTTCTTGACAAGTTGTGGCGGTGTGTTCGAGAAGATAACGGACAATGTCGGCACCAAAATCAATTGGAGCTATCGGGAGAACAAAAACGATGGTGTAGTGATGCTCCAAATAAAATAACCATTTGACTCGATACTTCGTGATCTTTCCAATGGCGTGCTCGGGTAATTTTTATGACTTCGTTTGAACCTCTAAAAATATGAAAATGTCGTTGAAACTCATCCGAAAATCACCGTTTTTGCTTTGTTTTCAAACCCTTGTACCTGCAAGACATAATAACACATATACAACATTTTTGCAATATAATTTGACATATTTCATGGTTATTAGTCCAATTTCGCATATTTTTAGATAAAAATTTATGTGTGTTTTAGCACTCATCAAAATACCCCACACTAAAACCATTGCTGGTCCCGCACGCAATGTTAATTAAACACGTAGTGAAAGAAAAAATTTTAAACCCACTTAACTAATAATCCCTCACATCAAACAAGAACAGAAAGATGTTCATCAAGGGGTACACAAAATCTTTAACTTTGAAGACGCCCCGTTTTAAACAATTTTATTTCATATATAGATATATCATTAAGCACTTTCCTTTTTGGGTGACGGTTTGTTGAACTTTCATGTCGATCAATAACTCCAACATTTTTCAAAAGACATTTTAGGATCACGGAGTAGGAAACACAACTTTCGAGGGTGACCATACGGATAGAATACATCGTCACGATTTTTCACAAGTCCCAAACTAGCGTAAAATCAAAATCATTGTTAAATATGATTTTAGATGCTAACACTACCCATGGAAGTTACTTGTGTAATTACCTTTGCTCCCATTTCTTATTTTTCCTCTAATTATTTTATTTTTGTGAAATGAATTTCTTCAAATTTCTTGTTTCGATAAAAATTAATCAGATAAAGATATGAAGCTAAGTCGATAATTAGTTATCCATCTCTCTCAAGAACCATTGTCTCAAAAATGAGGTCTACATCAAGGAATTTTATTCACTTATATTTTGACTTTTTTTCACTTTTTTTTTTTTTTTTTTCATCATTTTTTTTTTTAAGCGGTTATAAGCGGGGTTGCATGGGGACCATAAACAAGCGAGGAAAAGTCATATTTCGATAGAAATCCAATTCTTATGGCGTCTCGCGATAAAACTATGGAAGAATTACTATTCGAAGAACTAAAAGCTAGCCTTCGCAAGATGCACTTGATTGGTAACGATGACGAGGAGAGTGCTATTCCATTGAACGATGTTATCTCTCAACTCCTCCGGTCTATTGCAATCACATCCGCCTTACCCAACGAGGATCCAGGGACTCTCTCATAATGGGGGACGAGCATCTCAAAGACTATTTGGAAAGCGAAATCGTCTAGTGTTGAGGACCTTGTCCCGATCAGTGAGTCCGAGGATATGTCAGAACGATGAGTATGATTTGCCTTTTCGTAATGATTCTCTTAACATTTACGAGGTTACTTCCGGATTTTCTCAAATCCACTTTTTGAATTTAACGATGATTATAATTTTGCGGAGTAAATCCTCTTTTGATGAAATGTACGAGTCGAATCTGAGACCATAACGAAGTGGTGGAAATTGCTAGCTCTCGAGCACACCACTTGTCCCACCTCATATTCGACTCATCTCCTCCATCATGCGATGACGATTCTACCTACATCGATGAGTTATCTTCGAGTATATTCTTGAGACATCTTGTGAAGACAAAAATTTTAAACCAGGGATACTCGTTGGAAGAGAAAATGAGTTTTTTAAATGTGATCAAAATGTTTTTCAAAATTCTCAATCCAAATATGAACTCCTTCTTCCTATGGAGTCATTTGTGCTTAAAATGTATATCATCAGAACTTTTCTTCCCTTCCTCACATATAATGTGACTTCTCCTATCCTTCACTCCTTCGGGAATGAGGATACAATTTTTGATCCTGGAATTTCCATGATTGATGAATTCCACACTTGCTCCCCCAAGGACAAATAAATTCGGGGTCGAGTCAAGCTAGTGACTCGGTTAACAAAAACATAAGCGCTTCTCGGGAGGCAACCCGTGTTATCTATCTATCTATCTTTATTTTTCTTCTAATAAGTGTGTTGTAGATTAGTGTGGGGTTTTGTTTCTTTCCATGTGTGTTTGCAGGTTCCTGTTTTGCTTGAAGAATCCCTATGATCGTGAAGACCTCCATGCTTGTTTTCAAACCCTCCAACACTCGGTCTCCGATCATTTATATGTTATATCTTGGGATAACCCTTTGTCATAATTAAAAATGATTTTTCACCTTTCACACTTAGAATTTTAAAAAAAAAAACATTCGCCTTTTTCAATTCTAAGTGTGGGGTTAACACCCGTAATTTTTAAACATTGAGGACAATGTTAAGTTTTAAATTTGTAGCGAAGGGCAGTTTTAAATTTGTGTTTCCCGATTAAGATTAACAATCACTTGAGGACAAATGATAATCAACCTTCCGGAGTCGTATTCCACGGCGAGATATGAATTGAGATTTACGTTTTGTCTTTTGTTTGATGCTTGATTATCGAATATTTGGTTTTGGAATTTTTTTGAAAAGATTTTAAAACTATTGTATGCAATTAAAATTAAATAAAAACTAATGACGAAATAAATTTAAGCTAAGAATATGATAGAGAAAGCTATGCTTGTCAAATGAGGTGAAAATGGAATTAAGTGTGAATAATCTATTAAGCTCTTTTTAATTAATACCCGTCGAAATAAAATTATTTTTCATGACGTTGAACATATTGAAAACAATCCTTTTCTCTTAGTAATAATCAATAGATTTAAATAATCAATTATCACAACGGCTTTTGCCCGTTAAAACAACCAACTAATTATATCTAAAAATAATCCGAAACTATTAATCAATAAACTTGATACCCGTTTAAAAACTATTTTCTCACAGCGTTGGTTTATTTTGAAAACAATTATTTATCTAGGTAAAATTACTAGATTTAATTAATTACCCTAACGGCTTTTGCCGTCAAACCAACAAATTTCAATCCAAGTAACGAAGATTATTAATCAACAATTTCTAAGTTTTTCACACTCAAATCCCATATCACTACTCACTTAACAGCGATATAAGAATCTACTCAATAAGCGTAACTACCAAAAAACAATAATAACCTCAACAATAATAAACATTTTATTAACTAAACTAAAAGCTAAGCGAGAAAGGCAAGAAATTAGAACCCGATCTAATGAGGCGAGAATAATAACCACCCGATTTTATAAACATCAAACCAAAAGTTTATTTCTTTATTAGCTTTTATATTACCAAATAGCTAATAAAGCTTGTGACTTTAATAACTAATTAGTTTTATAAAAGCTAGAAAAGCTCCAAACTTTAGTGATAAGCAGTTTATAAACCCATGCTCCTCGCTTAAGAATGAAAATGATGAAACCAAGAAAGATCACAACTTTATCGAAGGTTATAGAATAATAAGAATAATATGGATCGAATAAAGGTTATGGAAAAACTTATTGATTTAGAAAATACTAAAAAGATTAAATCTTTTTAAGCTAAAAATACTAGATTTAAAGTAATAAAATTTAATGAAAAACTTTTATAAAAGAAAAACTAATAAAAATCAAATATTTTGTGTTTTATAAAGTATTTTGTAAAACAAATAGTAGATCTAAGATTATAAAAGGTTTTAAAGCAAATTAGAAAAGAGTCTTAATAAATAAATTAGATCTAAATAAAGCACAAAAAATTTAATAATTTATTATGACTTATTAGATAAGATAAGAAGAGAGAAGAAAATAGTAAAAGAAAAGATTAGAGGAGACAAGAAAAATAAGCTAACAATCTTTAAATAACTTCATCAATTTCATTAAGTAAAATAAAAGAGTTTGATATAATAAGCACTTAAAGATAAGCAAAAGATAAGCTATAATAATAACTACACTACTCCTAAATTACTCTACTCTACTCCTACTACATATAAAAACTAAAACTAAAACTGTTGTGTGTAAAATTAATGTGTTGGTTCTCGGATCATGTGATATTTATATTGCAAGATTATTCCTTCTAGGCTCTTCCTCGCATACCTTCCCGACCAAGGCAACACGTGGCACTTTTGTGTTGGCTGGAGCAATATTGATGGAGCGAGTGAGATGGAAAGCAGAAGGCACACGCGCCTTGTGAATTAATTGTGGAATGTGAGTGGTACGCTGAGGAGAGAACAGATATTGATTCATTACATTCTCAAATTGCACTTTCATTTCTTTCAGCTTAGGCTAGGCTGCGTTGGACTTCAATGTAACTTGGGCTGTGCTGGACTCTCGCTGGGCTTCAATGGGCCAGGGTAATATTTCGCAGCTGGGCTTGAACTGTTAACTTGGATCGCTGGGCTGTGATAGCAAAGGGCCACGAAATGGAGCAGCTGCAATATATATAAAAAATATTGACACAAGTGGGATTGGAACCCAAGACCTCTTGCTTGACAAACATGTCACCAACCACTAGACCAAGAGACTTTTTGTGTTTACTCTTTGCATTTAATTCTTTTTATCCCTCTTTTAATTGATCCAAATTTTAGCCATTATCTTTAAAATAATCTTCGTTTGAGCTCCGTTTAATCCTTCAATTTTTCTTCTCTTCCTTGATGCTCCAAATAAAATAACCATTTGACTCGATACTTCGTGATCTTTCCAATGGCGTGCTCGGGTAATTTTATGACTTCGTTTGAACCTCTAAAAATATGAAAATGTCGTTGAAACTCATCCGAAAATCACCGTTTTCTTTGTTTTAAACCGCATACTGCAAGACATAATAACACATATACAACATTTTGCAATATAATTTGACATATTTCATGGTTATTAGTCCAATTTCGCATATTTTTAGATAAAAATTTATGTGTGTTTAGCACTCATCATGTAGGTGCATCAACTTCGACTACCAACTTCGAAGCACGGGAACCTCTCGCTGAGCGAGGAAGATTTGGCTCGCTTCGAGGGATTTGGGTTCTCGTAATCCCTCGTATGACTCTGCATCGGGGAGCATTTAGATTATATTTATGATTTATGTATTTCATTATCGTTTTATATTTAATATATTATTATTTTTATTTCGTATCGTTTTTATTTATGTAACGTTTAATTATTTAATGAAATTTTATTTTGTGTTAAAATGTTTTTTATAAATGAACTTGGTCGCCTTCTTAGATGACTTAATCGTCTGAAAGTCATTTGGAGAGAAAGGCGTGGCGGAGAAAATGAGGGGACGGGCTCCTTGAGTGAGGGCATAGGGCAGCCTTATATTTTTCATTAGCATACTCTGTTAATATACCAAATGAATAGTAAGAGTCACAACAAAATGGACCCATCATCAGCGTTGCAGAGCAAATATTTCAAGTCTTGGGTCATCTAAATGAATTAAAACTGCTATAACACTTAACAAAAGCTTTGTTGCCCTTACAAATATATATTAGTGATATACACATGTATCTTGTGAGACCAATAATATTTACAATTTTTCTGAATTTGTTCGCTCAGCATTAACATAAAAAAGAGTATTCTCCAATTGTTAGCATGTCTGCAAACATAAACAGAAAAAAAAAATAATAAAAAAAAATAAAAAAAAATAAAAATAGTTGATAAGTATTGGTCATGAGTTTAGCTAGATATGTAGAGCATTTCAATGAGAACCAAATCATAAGCTACATAAGCACCCCTTAATAAAAATTTTGCTTTTATCCCATAAAAACTGGAACATTTGATCATCCATTTACACTCAGTTCTCGAGTTGAAATGGAAGAGAAAATAAAGGAAGTGGAAAGTTTTTGTGTTCTTGAGTTTTTTAAAGGAGGAAGGAAATGGAAAGGAAATAGGGAGGAAGATTTGGGAGGAAAGAGAAAGGAAAGCAGGCAAGTATGTTGTGAAAGACTAATATACCATTTTAAAACATTTGACATTAACAATTAAAGGGCAAATATGTAATTTGACTAAGTTACTTTCCTTTCCTCTCACTCATGAACATAATTATGATTCTTTTTCTTTTCCTTTCTCTATCTCAAGAACATAACAACTAACACTTACTTTTCTTTTCCTTTCCTATTCTTTTCCATTTCCTTCCTTAAAAATTCGAATTGAGCGTTAGAGATCCAAATGTGTTGTCACCAAGCATGGTTCATAAACAATATCATAAGAGAAAAATTAAAATATAAATTTACAAATACATTATTTTGTAGTGAGCATATTGTCACGACCCGCCTATCTTTTACAAGTATGTTCGGGATTCCGGATTATTCTACACTTCTCATGAAAGGTCTTAGATAAGCTTGGAAGAGTTTAGAAGCCCATGGAAGATGGTGGATAATCTTTGCAGCTTTTGGAAGATGTTAGAATAAGTGGAAGTTCTAGAAACTTACTAGAAGCTTATGGAAATCTTATAAGCTAGAAGCTTCCCAAAGAACCTTGTAGAAACTTGTATGAAGTAGTATAAATAGGTGTAGCCTCATTTGTAAATGGCATCCATAGAAGTTCTCTTGTAAAGCTCTCTTGTAAGAAGTTCTCTAAGTAATAATACTAAGTGTTCCCATTTTCCACTTGTTCCATTCTTTGAAGTTTACTTTCGTTGCATACATCGTTGAGTGTTCGAGCAAGGCCGAGCTTAGTCGAGACTAAGTGTAGAGACAAGTCCGTGACAAGTGGTATCAGAGACAGGTTGATTCAAGGCGATGGCAAACAAGACCGATAAGATTGGTGCTAGTGGAAGTGCGATCGTTGACGAGAGGCAAGGTCGCGATGACAAGCGTCAAGACCCGAAGAAGAGAGGTGCATCTAAGGACGTTATGTCGAGCTTGGATAAGAGATTGGCGGGTGTTGAGACATCCGTGTCGGAGTTGAAGACCCAAGTTGAGGGCTTGGAAGGTTTAGACTCGACTTTTCGACCATGAAGGATGACTTTAGGGTCGCCCCTAATACTCTTAGTGGCGACTTTAAACACGAGATCCATGATCTAAAGGAGATGCTCATGGCGAGATCTCCAACATTCATAAGACCTCGAAGACTTGCAAGCGATGTAGTGCTATGCAAGCGATCCATAGCTAATGAGGTGGCAACGCTAATCATAATGCTCAGAAGATTGATGTTCCAAAACCATCACGGTTCGTGGGAAAGCGGGAAGCTAGGGCGGTTGATGATTTCTTATGGGAGATGGAGCAATACTTGGGCGTCAACATTACGGATGATGACACCAAGATCAAGATGGCGACCGATATTTGAAAGATCTTTGCGGCGTTATGGTGGAGCGTCGATATGGAGATATCGAGCGAGTGCGTGTACTATCGATACTTGGGTGATTTTGTTCTTGAACTTAAGAAGCAATTTTATCCGGAGAATGCTAAGAACGAAGCAAAGAGAAACCCGTAAACTTAAGCATTTCGAACGATCCGGGATTATGTTAAGGAATTTACTACACTAACCACGGAGATTAGGATCTTTTCGACCAAGACTCTCTCTTTATTTCCTCGATGGTTTACGAGGATGGGCTAAAACGAGTTAGAAAGGCGTGGGGTTCAAGACCTTGCTAAGGCTATTGCCCGTGCCGAGGCCTTGATCGACTTTAGTACGAGGAGGAAGCGTCTAAGTAGAAGGATCGAAAGGCGAACCATGAGAAAGGTGGGGGAGAAAGTCGCTCAGCAAAGCACGATAATACACATAAACCACCAACCGGAAAGAATAAAGGCGTAAAAATGGCCTTGAGTGGTGGATGCTTCGTATGTGATGGACCTCATGAGCTCGAGATTGCCCTAAGAAAGCAAGCCTTAATGGAATGATGGTTCATGAAGGCGAAGGCCTAAGTGATGGCGGATGCATGAGCTCGATGAGGATCTTGGATGCAATCAAGGCCAAGACAGAGGAACCAAAAGTTGTAGGGAAAGGATTGCAATTTGTGGAAGCAACCATCAATGGGATCAAGTGCGTGCTTTAGTAGATTCTGTGCCACTCATAATTTCGTGTCGGTTGATGAAGCCAAACGGCTAAGGATTAGCGCTACGAAGGGGTGGAGCGTTTAGTCGGTAAACTCGAAGGCGAGCCAATGGAAGGAGTGGCTAAGGATGTTCGGGTGAAGATTGGAGAATGGGAAGGGACGATTGACTTGTCGGTGGTCCCGATGGATGATTTCGATGTAGTTCTTGGGTTAGAGTTCCTCGATAAGGTACGAGCTTTCCATATGCCATTTGCTAATTCTTTATGTATCCTAGATGGTGGAAAGACTTGCATGGTTAGCACAGAGCGGGATTCTAAGTGTGGAGCGAAGACCATTTCGGCCATGCAATTCAAGAAAGGGTACAACAAGAGCGAGCCTTGCTATTTGGCGGTAACAAGGCTAGAGACGGATGGTGAGTCGGGCAAAGTAGAGTGTACCAAGGAGATCGGCGGGTGCCAGCGAGTTCAAGGGCGTGATGCCCAAGGAATTGCCCAAGAAACTACCACCTAGGAGAGGTGGATCATACCATCGAGTTGGGCAGGGTTCCAAGCCCCGCTAAAGGCCCTGCGAATGCCGCCACCCGAGTTGGAGGAGTTGCGTAAAAACTCAAGGATCTTTTGGATGCGGGCTATATTCGACCCCGAAAGCCCATATGGTGCTTGGGTGCTATTTCAAAGGAAGAAGGACGGATCCTTGCGGTTGCATAGACTAGGGAACTTAACAAGGTAACAATTAAGAACAAGTACCCAATTCCTCTTGTGCGGTTTGTTTGATCAACTTGGAAAGGCGAGATACTTCTCCAAGTTAGATTTGAGAGATCGGTACTACCAAATACGGATAGCGGAGGAGACGAAGCGAGACGACATGTGTTACGAGGTATAGTTCTTACAATTCTTAGTCATGCCCTTTGGCTTAACGAATGCTCCCGCTACTTTTGCACCCTTATGAATAAGCTATTTCACCCGTTCCTTGATAAGTTCGTGGTGGTATACTTGGGCGATATCGTTGTTTATAGTCATACCTTGGAGGAGCATGTCTTACATTTGAAGCAGTGTTCCAAGTGTTACGAGACAACGAACTTTATGTGAAGTTGGAGAAATGCTCTTTCGCCAAGACGAAATCGAGTTCTTGGGACACAAGATCAAAGACGGTGGATTGATGATGGACGGGCAAAAGTAAAAGCTATCCAAGAGTGGGAACCACCAAGCAAGCGTGTGAGTTGAGATCTTTTCTTGGCTTGGTGAACTATTATCGACGGTTCATCATGGGATACTCGGCAATAGCATCTCCTCAGCGGACCTATTGAAGAAGAACAAAGCTTGGAATGGGACGAAAAGTGCCAGCGGCGTTCGAGAGTTTGAAGAAGCGGTTATGGAAGAACCGGTGTTGAGACTAGGATGTAACCGTGCCTTTCGAGTTACATACGGATGCATCGAACTTTGCTATTGGAGGAGTGCTAATGCGGGAGGGACATCCGATCGCATTCGAGTCGGAAGCTAAGCGAGGCGGAAATGAAGTACACCGTGCAAGAGAAAGAAAATGGCGATCATCCATTGCTTACGGACTTGGAGGCATTATATGTTGGGTTCGAGATTCGTGATCAAGGCGGACAATGTTGCTACGAGTTACTTTCAAACCCAAAAAGTTAAGTCCTAAGCAAGCTCGGTGGCAAGACTTCTAGCCGAGTTCGACTATCGCATGGAGTATAAGCGGGAAGGCTAATGTGGTAGCCGATGCATCGAGTCGCAAGGCGAAGTTTGCGGCAATCACCCAAGCGCAATTCTTCCTCCAAGATCGAATCAAGGAAGGATTGGAACATGACCTTTTGCCAAGCTCGTGGCCCGGCAAGAGATGGAAAGACTCGGAGATTTTGGCTTAAAGGAGACATGTTGTTCACGAAAGGAGATCGGCTACGTACCTAAGTGGGGTGATCTTAGGCGTGCAATCTTAAAGGAGTGTCATGATTCTAAGTGGGCGGTCATCCAGGGATCAAGAGGGCGTTGGCATTGGTCGAAGGCACTTATTATTGGCCAAGGATGGAGGGCGATGTAGAGACATTCGTCTGACGTGCCTTATTTGCCAACAAGACAAGATAGAGCAAAAGAATTGGGAGGATTGTTGGAGCCTCTACAAGCGCCCAAAGGACCATGGGAAAGCGTTTCCATGGACTTTATCACATGCTTGCCAAAGTCGGAAGGAAATGGGAGTATTATTGTGGTGGTCGATCGATTCTCAAGTATGGAACTTTCATTGCCGCACCACCGATGTTACCTGGAAGAGCGGCTAAGCTTTTCTTTAGAAATGTGGTGAAGTATCGGGGAGTGCCACACGTGATCGTTAGTGATCGAGATCCAAGATTCACGGGCGCTTTTGAGACGAGTTGTTCAAGATTATGGGAGCAGTTTGAACTTCTCGAGTTTTCATCCCCAAACAGGGCTATCGGAGAGGTAAACGCATTATTGGAGCTCTATCTTGGCACTACGTAAGTGCCAACCGGCATGATTGGGCTAAACTCCTCGATGTTGCTCAATTCTCTTACAACATGCAGCGGGTGAAGCCGGAAAGAGTCCTTTTGAGTTGGTCACGTGGCGCCAACCATTGACTCGAATCGTTAGCCGCATCATACTGAAGGGAGTAGTCAGGCCTTTACAAGGCGATGAAGGAATGGCATGAGCAAGCGGACTTGGCGGGCCGTTGGATAAAGCGGCTAAGAAGATGAAGAAGTGGGCGGATGGGAAAAGAAGACACATTGACTTCGAGGTTGGAGATCAAGTAATGGTGAAGCTCTTGCCTCAACAATTCAAATCACTAAGGAAGGTGCATAAAGGCTTGATACGGAGGTATGAAGGCCCTTTCCCAGTGATTGGGCGTGTTGGAAAAGTTTCTTATAGACTTCAACTACCGCCCAGTTGAAGATCCATCCGGTCTTCACGTTAGCCTTCTCGAGCCTTATCGCAAGGATGAGGAAGACTCGAGCGAGGGTGTCAGCGGGAACCAGCTGCGGTTGTTACTCGTGACGATCGGGAGGTTGATGAGATCTTGTCGGATCGTGCGATACGAAGCAGGAGTGCCAAGCTATAAGGAGTACTTGATCAGTGGCGTAATTTGCCTGATAGTGAAGCAAGTTGGGAGGCGAAGACTTGTTGTGGCAATTTGCGGACAAGATCAAAAGGTATCATGAGGATGGCACGAGGGGCGTCGCGAGCTTAGGTGGGGAGGATGTCACGACCCGCCTATCTTTTACAAGTATGTTGGGATTCGGATTATTCTACACTTCTCATGAAAGGTCTTAGATAAGCTTGGAAGAGTTTAGAAGCCCATGGAAGATGGTGGATAATCTTGGAAGCTTTTGGAAGATGTTAGAATAAGTGGAAGTTCTAGAAACTTACTAGAAGCTTATGGAAATCTCTTAAGCTAGAAGCTTCCCAAAGAACCTTGTAGAAACTTGTATGAAGTAGTATAAATAGGTGTAGCCTCATTTGTAAATGACATCCATAGAAGTTCTCTTGTAAAGCTCTCGTGTAAGAAGTACTCTAAGTAATAATACTAAGGGGGTGTTTGTTTTTGAAAAACCTCTTATGACCTCGGAATCTAAACAGATTCGAGACGCGGTCGAGACATTTTGGCCGATTCGCAATTGTTTGTTTTTCCCATTCAGACGCAATCGAGGCGATAAGATCTTAATGGTCAGACTTGAGAGAGTCTCTTAACCTCTTGTTGCTTCTTCTTGACACAAAAATAATTTAAAAAAATTAATGCGAGCAAGCAAATGTGCGGTTCAAACATGAGTTTTTTTTTCCCGTTCGGATCGGTCGATTCGACATTTACGTGATTGATTCAGATTGCGGATTGATTCGATTGTAACCTCTTAAAAACAAACACCACTTAAGTGTTCCCATTTTCCACTTGTTCCATTCTTTGAAGTTTACTTTCATTGCATACATCGTTGAGTGTTCGAGCGAAGACCGAAGCGAATCGAGATTAAGTCTTGACGGAAGGCCAGAGACACAGTCCGTGACAATATGGCTCAAATCATAAGTACAAAAATATAATTGTTTAATGAATTTTAGGTATTTCACTCACTCAAGCGTTTCCACAAACACTTGGGCATGAACAAAAAATAAATACACAAATCTTGAAACTTTATCATAAGTACACCTCAGTAACTTACATCACATCTTGACAATGTCCTTCATGCACTCTGGAAGTGCCCTAATAATAAGCATATACAACCACACTTTAAAACTCAAAGTAGCAAGAAACAAATAAGTTTATAATTGTAAAAAGCTTTTATGTAACACTCTATATCTTTTGGGTTTACCAAATCTATCCACAACCACTAAAATTAAATTAGATGCTAAAATACTAACCTCATATCAAATCAGAACTTCAAAGTGACCATAGGTTGTGTCGTTTTAATTAAATAATGAAAAAACTTCCCTTCAAACATTTCATCAAACACCTACTATGCAAGGATAACAATTTGTCAAGAATGTTTATTAATTAAAACAAATGTAAAAATCAACCAACAAAACATGAATTATTACTTACCAGGGTATTTGAAGAGATGTCGATGCTAATAAAGTCGAATCTATAATCATGGAGTGAAGCCCAGGTCCAACATTATCACTTACCGGTGAAATTCAAACTCTATAGTTCTTTTGTATGTTCATGTTCGCGTGTATGTTTCTTTTCTGTTGGATGTTTGAAGAACTTGAAGATGTAAATGAAAAGCAGTTTGAAAATATCCAGTTTGTATAATGAGTTCGAATTTCAAATTCCCTGTTAATCAGAATCGAGAAGCTTTCACTTTTATCATAAAGGTGCTTTGAGAGATGCTAGATAAAAAGAAAGCACAATATACAATAAATTAGTTACTTTATAAACAAATAAATCAGTTTTCATGCATTTATGACATCAGCAATTGAAATTTCAGCTTTCAATTGTTAGCTTAATTGAAGGACACGTATACAAATGGGTTATCTCATGATGTCATCAAAAACCCCGTTTTAATAGTATGTATAGATAGTCTAGTCCCTGTAGCTTACACCAAATTTTCACAAATCTCAACTTTAATTAGGCTGGCCCCAATAAGACTAAAGGATCGATCGTTTCAATCGATCACCACCCAATCACCTTACTGTGGCACAAAATCAATCCCTCCTTATTTGTGGATGAGGGTCGCTACTGCGATCGACTTCACTTTGGTTTTGTGTGTGTATTTATTAATATAAAAGGTGTTTTTGTGGGGTATATTTTTTATAATGTAAGTCACGTTCTTGAACTAATTGCGCGAAGGTCATTGAGAGAAAGGCGGCGACAAGAAAAGTAAAGAGATTGAATCACTTCTTGAACAAGGCTTTAATAAAGGGCACAAGACACCATTCTTTTTTACAACACCACCATACTGCTCTCAAGTCAAACTTCTTCACCTTTTTCTTTGCACGTCTCATCACATTTACAATTAAATATTTTCTTTGTAATTCTTTCTAGTGATCGATCACTTGCATATATTTTCATTGTAGCTCAGTTGCATAGTATTTTCATGACGCATTCCAGTTTCATTGTGTATCTCTAATGTGTGAAATACTCAAATGTGTACCTAATATAATGAAAGATACGTAGTAGTATTTAACTTTGCTGTTAACTTGTACAACAAAATGCCTTTATATTATTAAATATGTAGTGAAATATGTAAAAGTTACAAATCCATATATTAAAAATTAGCAATCGAAAAGTTTGTCAAAGAAGATTAACTTTGTTCGCATAAATGGACTAAGAATGAAACGTATGTAATATGGGTTAATTAAAAGCACGCATTTCACAACAAACATTATACAAAACTCAGTTGTTTACCTTGTTTTTTACCTAGTTTTTTTACCTAGTTAAACGAAACATCAAACCCTCCTTGTGAAAAGATCAAACATTATGTAGAGATATGGTGATACTTTATAAATTTCCAAGTTTTCCATTTAAACCATTATCTATTTTAGTATAATGTGTCTTGCTTTGATTTAAAGCGTACTTAATATACTTTGCTCAAAAAAAAAAATATACTACCTACACCACCACCACCATGAACCGACACAAGCAAATACTTCATCATCAGTCCATCAATATGAACCAACAATCCAACACACTAAATGATCAAAATCCTATAATAACAAAATATAACCTTCTTCTTTTACTCACTCCCACATCGATCTATAACAAAAGAAGAAAACACAAAACATACCAACACTCATAATATTCTCGCAGCCCAAAACACACCGAAACACATGAATCATATCATAATACGAAATCCACACATGCATTTAAATTCTAAAGACAAATACACAAGGAGATTGTGAAAGTATAAACAAGTAAAAGAGTAGTCATACCGTCTTTTACTTTCCGTGACAAAGGAGCATCGTCATTATCCCCATCGAAACAAGTAAAAGGATGTATCCACCCCACCACCACCACTTGAAACCTACTCAAATCGCGTTATCAAATAGAAAATACATCTGAAAATAAAGAGGTGTTCTTGTTGTCCAAAAAGCCATCACCGAAAAATGTAAAGGGAGTAGATAGTTGAAGGTTTGAGAGAGAGAGAATGAGTAAATGGAATTTGTGTGAAGAGAGAGGCGCAATTTCATCGGTCTCATCCTTGAATTGATCAATCTTAAATGGCATTTAGTGATGAGAATTGATCAATCACTATTGGATAGTGATGAGAATTGATCAATCTTAAATGGCATTTAGTAGGTAATTTCATCGGTCTCATCCTTGAATCTAACTATCTCTAATGATGGATCATAAGTCATTCCGGAGCTATCTATGAATGGTTTTCCTAGAACTACATGGGATAAGCTAGGATCTATAGTCGTACTAATATCTTCCACAATCACAAAATCCGTTAGAGTACGTGAAACTTCCTACATGAGCGGAAAATCCCTTAACTCTACCGAGGAAATTACATCTTATTCTAGGATCGTCGGGATCTTGCCTACTTGGGATAGGTTTTTTCATCACCAAATTATAGTATGTGCTAGTCATGATGTTTATTGGGGACTTGCAATCGATGTAGGCCTTTGCCACGAAAAGATGTCCTATTCAACAAGGTATGTTGAGGTTTATAGGATTTCCAAAGGTGATGTGTGGGCATCTCATAGTATAAAATGGACGAAGGTCGTGTACTAGGTGTGGGTGGTATGAAAGTTCCTCTTACGTAATAAACTTGTTGAAGTATTCGTCACCTACTTCCTCTACTTCTTTAGTTGTTTCATCCTTAGGAGTCTCACCGACCTCAAGCATCGTCTCATGGTTTGCTTCATCATTATTCCTATTTCATCTCACTAGGGTGATGGTATTGAAGTGAGCGTGTTTCGATGAAGATGGGTCCCTAGTTCCATTTCCTAATTGCGAGTGAGCAAAGAACTTACTTAGATGTTCTTACTCCCTAGTTATCTCTTATTGGTCGGCTGAATTGTCACATCCTCATCTTAATTGGTGGCGTTGTATTTCATGTGATCATAGGAGGGGTGCCTAATTCCCTAGTTCTATGAATTGTAACTCTCCTCTAGACTATCCAGGATTGCCAAGTACCGTAGTATCTCCCCCGAATACTCTATTATCCTAAAGCTACAACTCACACAATAAACACAATGATGGCTCAAGTGCACTCTCAAGCTTTATGCTATTTAGGACGTTCAAGCTCGCAACAATTAAAGAAGAAGTCAGTTTTCCTTACTCTAGCATCTACCAATTAAGACAAGAGACAACCTAACAATAATTAATACCAATTAAGACAAGAGACAACCTAACAATAATTAACAACTAGGTTTCATAGATCTAAGAAAACACAATGGTAATTTAGCTACTCATGATAAATAAGCAAGCATACACACAAACAATTGAACATAGGGTAGATATAATGATAATATGGATTAACAAACTTATCTTATGATGTAAAGAAGGGTTTGGAACCTAAAATAATGTCCAAGTCGGACTACACACGAGTTAGGGTTTGCTCTCCAAAATTCTACCTCTTTAAATGCGAGAAAAATTAATTTCTATATATAGATTTAAAAATGCGACGGCGTCGCCTTTTGATGGTGACGTCGTCTCGTCACCGTCTTTAGGGTTTCTTTTGGGCCAAGTCATCGTTGGGACGGCATCGGTTAATGAGTGTGACGTTATGCATCCTCATGAAAGACGTCGTCTTGAGATGGTTCTTGGGCGCTGGTGTAGAAAATAAGGAAGACGCCTTCTAGATATTAGGCATGGCGTCGTCATGCTTTAGAACCTCTTTTTCACCTAAGACATCACTTGCATTCTAATTAGATTTGTTCCTTGGGGTTGGCATCGCCCTTTGGTTGGGGACGCGTCAAGCTTGAAAATTTGAGATAACATCAAATAGTCACGAGTTTCTAAGCTTTACTTTCCCCTTTATCATCACATTTTGAGTAAATTATTGGTGAAAACATCCTTATTCCTTATTATTTCATTTCGGGACACATTCAAGTATGGAAGGCGCAATTGGACGTTTTCAAGCCCTATTGATTCTATCGTCTCTTAATTACGGCGTAACCAAGTGATGAAGTTACGACGCAACTAAAGTTCTGAAGGCTACGTCGTAACCTCACTCGAGTTACGCCGTAACTCTTGATAAGCTCCAAATCAACAAAGACTACGGCGTAGCCTCGGCTCATGCTATCGTAATAAAGATTTACATTGGATTACGAAGCTACGGCGTAACCCGGCTAAGGTTACGCCGTAACCAATGGATAAGCACAAAGATTGAAGGAAGTTACGGTAAGTACCTAAAAAGGTTCGCCGTAACTAGTTTAAACCTATAAATAGTCGATGGTTTTATCGGTTTGAGATATATCTCCTTTCCCAAAACCTTATAGGGTTTGGGAGATCAAACTCTGAAGAAGAAGCATGGTTTAGGAGGCTGAATAATAAGTCCTCGTCTCACGATTTTCTTTGTATTCGAGTTTGGATTCCTTTTATATTTTCTAGAACTTATACTATGAATTCATATCATTAATTAAAGTTTGCATTTATGTTATTGTTATTCTTTATAATTCTTTATAGACATTTGCTAGTCTTTTCATAGATCGCTAGCCTTGGTAGTATTATAAGCTTGGTAGTATCTAAAGGGTGAGAGATATGCCCAAGTGACCCCGGTCGATAGATGGCAGTATGGGAGGAATTGGCCATAGTACGACCACTCTTCGTGTTATGAATCGACCAAATGATCACTTATCAAGTGGAGGTATTTAAGAGGTTAGGGGGAATCTAAGTTCCTAACGGCCGGGTTCCCACAGTCTAGATCTAGTAGATTTGGTGCTTAATGACTGCTATTAGGTTGTCGAATGATCCCGGGTGACCTGCTCATCTTGGTGAGGAATCTAAGAACCATAGGCCATGACGAATTGACCAAAGGAGTCTGGTGACAATTAACCACTATACTGAATCTTGGTATCGGGAATCAATTCATTTTTGTATTCTTTATTAAGCTTTGTTTATCTATCTCTTTTCCCTAAATTTCTGGTGTCTGTGTAAGTAGAATAATAGCATATCATTGGATTATAGCAACTTTGTCATACCCATGTATTATCAATATATTATCTAATCATCTTAGTTCTTTCAAGGTCACAGCTCTTTTGGGACGATGCTCGGATTTACCTAAGGCTTTACTACATCTGATCGAGTACTCTGCCCGTTAGTATGTGTCTATCCTAAGTTATCTAAGTTTTATAAATATTAAAAGCGGGATGAAATAGCACATGCCTTTTTGGCGCATTCGGGGGCGATTAATGTAAGATCTAAGGTATTTCATATTCATCTCATTAAGAGATTTGAGCACTTCCATAAGGTGCGTTTCTAAATCTCTCCTATTGCAATTATTCATAAATCATATTACGACGCTATTAGTTACGTAAGTCCTTTCATGGGTTACGACGTAACCGTATTGCAATTTTATTAAAATTATTTTTGACTAATTAGTTACGACGTAACCACTATATAATCAGATATATAAAAATCTGACCTTTGATTAAAATTTTAAAATTAATTATGGCGTAATCCTTATAAGGATTACGACGTAACCCTTTCTCAACCATTTTATATTCTAAAAATATTTGTTACGGCGTAACTAATTAGTAACTAATCTGGCGGTATAAAAACCTTACGGAATAAAAATTAGGTTTTTCACATACACTTTCACCGCCCACACAAACAGTAAAAATTTTCTCCGAAAATTTTTCATCGAGATCTCTTCATCACTATCATTCTTCATGGCTGGTAAGACCTATTGATGTGCTCGGTTGGTGCAAGTTTTAAATTTATAAAAGGTGAATTACCAATATACCAATAACACATACGAGCAAGTATACTCGTCCGTTATAGCAACATTATGAAGGTAAGTCGGGATCGTTCGCAGGGATTTGAGTGAATCTAAACACAAGTTTGAATTAACGGAGTCTATCCAAAACATATAATAAAGCAAATAGATATAATGAAATTCAGATGATTAAAAACTACACTTGCTTAAACTAGTTTCATATCATAGATTAATATGATTGTGTTAACCTCTTAACATGTTGGTTATGATAATTAGTTGGTGCACTAATCTATTGTTCTTACAAGTTAAACCTTGATCAAAAGTTGAGTTTATAAAAACAAGCATTAAGTTTAACCAATCAATTCAAGATCAATTCAAGTTTCATAAGTCTACATACATAAACTTAAACACAAAAACATCCACTTGTTCATCAAATTGCTTAAGAAATGGTCAATACAAAAGGTAACCGATCATAGACAAAAGGCTACAATTGATTCTCAACAACTAATCTTACGACCATTTAAATGTTTCCAACCAATCCAATTTGATAAACAAAAAGCGTTTCTATTACAACCACACCTTAGTTCCTTTGTATAATCAAGAATAATGGGTAAAAACAATCATCCATAGACAAAATGATTATGACTAGTTGAATAACAATAAGTTCTTTCGACCCCAACGATTACTATCAATTAGCCAAACTTGATTAACAAATGTCACTATGAAACTTTAGCACAATTGGATCTTAGAATCAACTTGAAATTGAATTAAAACATGTTAACACAATCACTAACTAATCATATGATAATCAACATCATTTAAGCAAGTGTATAAATAAACTAGCCACTCATAGCAAACATGAACATAAACTCAGAACTTTGAACATTAGAAAACATGATTAAAAGTCTTACAATGCTTGGAATAAGATTACAAATGGTGAAGTATTGATTCCCAAAGTATTGGGGTAGACTTCTTGATGGTTTGACCTCAAAATGATGACTTCTTGGACCTCCAAAGTTTCCTGGAACTTTATCAACGAATTTAGGCTTTGAGATAGAGTAGTGGTGGTAAGATAGGTGTGAAAGAAGATCTCTCAAGTTGTGGTGTGTGAAATGAGGATGCAAAGGCCTCTATTTATACTACTCTCAAGCCCTTGGGGTTATAAATGCATTTCTTGGTCACCAAGGAGCTTGGAAGGGCCTAGAAGACATGTAGGAAGGGAATAGAATCGTTTGGAACAAGTTTGGAGTCTTAATAATGAAGAAATGGCGAACAGGCCCTCCAACCGAATTCGGTTAAGCTCAACCGTTTCGGTTGGTGTTCGACCATTCTCCGACCGGATCCGGTTGCGGGGCTCGACCAATCGGTTGGAGCAAAATCACAAAAGTCATAAACAGAAAAGTTGTAGATCTTTCTCTTAGCTTTCCGTGGCCATGAACCGGGGTCAAACGGAGTCCGTATGCAAAAGTTATGGCCAAAATGGTGAAGGTGTGTCGGGAACAACGAGGCTTCCAATATCTTTTCGTTTAAGCTTCTTTTCTTCATTTCTTTCTCGTTTCCCTTCTTGAACTTTATTCTTGAGTCTTTGGACCACTAACTTGATAACTTTATCTTCTCGAGTATACTCCACAAGTCTTGCTTTGTTCGGGAATTCTTCATACATGGAGAAATCTTCGTATTTTACTTCTTTTTCCGTCTTTTTCTCCACTTTCCTGTACTTGGCTACAAATGAACTAGCAAACGCACTTTGATACGATTAAGCATCAAAAGCATATGATTATAACCAAATAACACACATAAAAGCACGGATAACGCTACTAAAAACATGCACAATTTGAGCGTTATCACTATCTTTACTCTTTTTGATTTGTTCCTTGCAATTATTTCAATTAGGGTTATATTTTAATATTTTAGGGATCTTGTCTATTTGAATTTATTATTGATATTAGTTTGATTAATTGATGATTTTGATGATTTCCCCATGTAATTTTGATTCGTGTCCTATCACTATGGTTCTATTTGGGTGTTTTGGCTTTATTTATTTGGGTTTTGGGTCAATTACAAACTCGGTGGGTTAGCGCGGTTCCTCGGCACTAATTGGTTAAAAATTATCTAAACTTTTACCACTTGAAAAAATTGATGGTTCCGCGTAATCTATTGCGTAATTGAAATATCGAGGTCTTTGAGTTTACGGGAAGTTACTGGCGTAGCGGGGTTTAGTTATGCCGTAACCTTTATATCTGTAATTATGAAATAGCAGTTTGATTTAGCTACGCCGTAACCTTTGAAATTACCAAATTACGGCGTAACTCTTATGATGGTTACGCCGTAACTTGACATCGCAGATGCGCCCTCATCGTTATTTATCTTGTTTTCGGTGCAAACAATCCCATGAATGGCCTAGGTTCTTGGCACACGATCTTGGTATTAGGCGGTTGTGCGTGGAGAGTACGAGAAATTAAGGGAAAGAATATCGGTCAACCCGAGGCACTTGATTTTGATGCATTTGGTACTTTGGCAAGCGGAAAGCTAGTAGGAGATTAAGGAAGTTTTGCAAAATTAAGTTCGCGTGTAATGCTAGGGAGTTCACGTGTAGTGCATGGTTGAGGCTATTCGGGATCACGGGCCGGTCATTCGAGATCGTCCGTGAATTCCTTGCTAGTGTGAAATTTCGTACTAATATTGGTGAGGATGACACAGATTCATTGTTTTTCCAGCTTGGGGGCGTTTGGAGAAGTTTGACTCTTAACCAGTTTACTATGAGGATGGGTTTGTATACTGAGGAGGAAATGGAAACAAAGGCTTTTAAGCGGTTCTATAACACGTGTTGGAGGAGAAGGATGAGTCCCAAGACCTTCTTCGCTTATTTCGATCGGATCACATCACGGTGGTTATGATCCAAAGAGCCCACCATCTTACGTAATGGTAAGGAACCCTATCCGTCGATTGGTGCCGCGCTTCTTGCTCGCTTCTATTCGAGCAAGGCACTCAACCAAAGAGAATATGACCATGGATGAGCTTTACGATGCGATGTGGAATGGATGGGGGAACAACATTGATGTTCCTTTCTATTTAGCAAGATTTATGGTTGTGGGTGCTAAGGGGTTTTCCTCCAGGAGTCCTTTACATGGGGCTCATTTTATTAGGAGATTGGCTAGGAGTTTTGATCTTATGATCGATGCAGCTTTGGCCCGATTGACCCTTGGTAGGGATACTTATTTGATAGGCCTGCCTAAGCTAGTGGAGTTAGGGATTTGCGTCCAGGATGTTTATGGTGCGATTAAACTAGGTGGGACAGACCAGGAGGAAGTCGGGAGGCTAGTGGTGCGGTGGTGGTCGAGGAAGAAGTCGAGGAGCGGTGCCTGGGGACGAAGAAGGGCGCATGTTAATGTTGGGGAGAGGTTGCAGATCATTGATGAGAGGCTTGAGAGAATGTCATCCCATTTCAACGAGGAGATTGAAAGCCTCAAAGTGGGTCTTTATGGTCTTAGTAGCCAATTTGAGGGTTTTACAGGTACATTGGATCAAGTGCAGCAGCTCCAGCAAGATTTCTTTCATTGGATTGCGGATTGGACTAGCCGGATGCTCTGAGACATGCATTTGAGCCACCCTAGGTGGGAAGGTCCGAGTACGTGTACCACCCAACATCCCGATATCGAGTCAAGGAGGAGTGGCATTCATGCGCCCGCGCCACTCCTAGAAGCACCACGAGCACTCCATATGAGCCTCCCAATTCCACTCCATGGATCATGATCTTCCTAGGGACGATTGATGTCCCTATTTGATTAAACAATTTGAAACAATTTTAAAACAATTTGATGCTAATAGCGCAATAACTTAACTATTTGGATATTTTATGATCTATCACCTATTGTACCCATCGGTACAAAATTTTCCTTATTTTACGTGCAAGTTTTGGTTTTGTGATGCGATTCTGGCGTAACCTTAGGATTAGTTACGCCAGTAAACCCGCCGCTGATGGCGATTTGTGAAGCAACACATATAGTTAAGGCGGTTCCCGAGCGATACGCATTAGTCAACCCTTAACCCACCTTCAACCTTTAGTGAGACATCTTGGGCAACCATTCGTGAGGGGAGTTTCTTTCTTTCTTGATTATTTTTCATTTCTATTTTATTTTTTTCCTTTTTCTTCGTACAAATAGGACTTTGTACACTTCAAGTGGGGGGATAGGAATAGAAATGAAGTGTATGATTACTTAGCTTACTTGCCCTAATTTTCTAGTTGGTTTCAAAATCTTAAGCTTATTCGAAAATTTTTGTCATATTTTAACCAATCTAGAATCACATAAAGCCGAGTACACTATAATCCTTATTGCCATTGGTGAGATTTAGCCTTTCCATTTCCCTCATTTTACCTAAATCTACCATAAATTGAGTGTGCCGATAGTATTGTAAACTTTAGAACTTGGCTTTTACATCACTTCGAGACCATAAACGAGTAGTGTATCAAGTTAGCTTGGTGAATTTGGAAAAGGCGATTTGAAAAAAGTAAATGTTTTAGGATTAAACCCAAAAAGCCCATATGTGTTCACTTGTGTGCTTTTATCGATTAGTCGCATTGGCTTTTCGACCCCCGTGTTAACCCTCTTTGTTGCACTCTCCTTTAGTGCAAGATACCCCTAGTTACACCCTTTTCCATCCTTTCATTTTCTAACCCTTACTTTTGTTACAACCTTAGACCTTAGCCTACCGTGTAGTTTTACCTTTTTACCTAGAAGCCATTGTTCACCCTAGTTCGAGGTTCAAATAAAGTTCAAAGAAGCGTATCTCATCATCTATATCTCGCTAAAGATTCAAGTTATCACCTTATGCTCATTCAGTGGGAAGCATATCTTTGCATCTATGGCATTAAAGTTAAAAATAAATAAATAAAATAAATAAATAAAAAATGATGAAGTATTACTGTTAATAGTGTGAAAGATTATGAGCACTACATGAAGAAATTGGCATTGAGAATAATCTTCTCGATCACATTCGAAGGTTGGAAGAATAGTTCAAGAATAAATAATGGTGTATTCCAGAGGCATGTACTGACCATATGAAGATGAACCTTGAATTATTGGTTGGATGATGGCAACTCGGTTTTAAGCTAAAACTATTTGTTTTCTTTTTCCTTTTCACCCATTAAAATATCCCATGCCTATACCTTTTTTGTCGTGAAGCGTTTCTAGGTGATGCAGCGAGCAATCCTTGATGTCTTGGCCATGGATTTGGTCATGTATCATTGATTTTGTCCACTTCGCCGTGACACGTTAGTAATGACACCACCCCTAAGCCCTTTGAAACTCAACCCAACATTGCTTTCTAAAATTTGTCTTAACCTTAGTTCTAGTGGTGGAGTTGTGTGTAATTGCCAAGCTTATGATAGAATACTTACTATGTCCGTGCAATTGAGTGATCACCCCGAAATTAACACTTAGAATAGATGAGTGAGAGTGTTTTCATTCCCATTTCGTGAGGTGTTCGGCTCTTATTAATATTCTAGCATGGAAATTAAAATTGCGCATTCTTCAAGGATGTATCTTTTGTGGTCTAAATTGGTCTACTTGAGGGCAAGTAGAGTTTAAGTGGGGGATATTTGATAACATCAAATAGTCCTGAGTTTCTAAGCGTTAATTTCCCCCTTTATCATCACATTTTGAGTAAATTATTGGTGAAAACATCCTTATTCCTTATTATTTCATTTTAGGAGACATTCGAAGTAAGGAAGCTGCAATTGGACGTTTTCAAGCCCTATTGATTCTCTTGTCTCTTAATTACGGCGTAACCAATTTGATGAAGTTACGATGCAACTAAAGTTTCTGAGGCTACGGTGTAACCCTCATTTCAAAGTTCGCCGTAACTCTGATAAGCTCCAAATCAACAAAGACTACGGCGTAGCCTCACTCGAGCTACGCCGTAATAAAGATTTACTTTGGATTACAAAAGCTACGGCGTAACCCGGCTAAGGTTCTGCTGTAACCAATGGATAAGCACAAAGATTGAAGGAAGTTCGGCGTAACTACCTACCAAATTCTGTAGTAACTAGTTTGAAGCCTATAAATAGTCGATGGTTTTATCGGTTTGAGATATCTCTCCTTTCCTAAACCTTCTAGGGTTTGGGGAGATCAAAACATAGAAGAAGAAGCATGGTTTAGGAGCACTAAATAACGAAGTCCTCGTCTATGATTTCCTTTGTATTTGAGTTTGGATTCCTTTTATACTTTTCTAGAACTTATACTATGAATTCATATCATTAATTAAAGTTTGCATTTATGTTATTGTTAGTCTCTATAATTCTTTATAGACATTTGCTAGTCTTTTCATAGATCGCTAGCCTTGGTAGTATTATAAGCTTGGTAGTATCTAAAGGGTGGGAGATATGACCAACCCGATTCCCAGTCGATAGATAGCGAAGTATGGGAGGAATTGGCCATAGTCGACCACTCTTAGGTGTCTGATCGACCAAATGATCACTTATCAAGTGGAGGTATTTAAGAGGTTAGGGGGAATCTAAGTTTCTAATGGCCGGGTTCCCACCGTCTAGATCTAGTAGATTTGGTGCTTAATGACTGCTATTAGGTTGCCGAATGATCCCGGGTGACCTGCTCATCTTGGTGAGGAATCTAAGAACCATAGGCCATGACGAATTGACCAAAGGATTCTGGTGACAATTAACCACTATATTGAATCTTGGTATAGGGAATCAATTCATTTTTGTATTCTTTATTAAGCTTTGTTTATCTATCTCTTTTCCCTAAATTTTTGGTGTCTGTGTAAGTAGAATAATAGCATATCATTGGATTATAGCAACTTTGTCATAGCCATATATTATCAATATATTATCTAATCATCTTAGTTGTTTCAAGGTCACAACTTGGGACGATACTCGGATTTACCTAAGGCTTTACTACATCTGATCGGGTACTCTGCCCATTAGTATGTGTCTATCCTAAGTTATCTAAGTTTTATAAATATTAAAAGCAGGATGAAATAGCACATCAAATTTCCTTTGATCTTGACTTTGCCTTTTTCTTTATGTTTTCGCTCCTTTTCATCCAAATATGCTTGATTCTAGCATTTGCTTTCAAAATACCTAAAATGTGAAAAGCAACGATTTTAAGTAGTAATGGATGTAAATTGTGTCAATTTAGGGCTTAAATGGCCCCTAAAGCGTATGTTTTAAATCTTTATCAAAACATTAATAAAAATTTAGCGACAACATAACAAGATGAATAATCTCGTGATCCACCATGTTAACTAATCAACCGACTTCCATACTGGAGCATATTAAAGATCGATCATAAACGAGAATTGATTCTTGTCGCCAAGAGTTTTGATAACTGTTTCTCAATCTGCTATCTACGATAACCCTTGTAGAGTATTAATTGAAGATTTAAAGCACGAATCCAAAGCATAATAATAACACATACCTACTTCCATGATGAATTAAATCGGCAGATAATGAATTAAGGAAGTATTATGTCACAAAAACCCTAAAAATTCGAATACAATACCCTTCCACTGCAGTAGTTTTCCACAGTCAATATCTGATGATTGAGACCTCATATTGTAGATCCCTCCAGTGCAAATATTCCTTGATATACCAAGAACCTTTTTAGGATATTGGATTTCACATACACATCAAACCATAACACAAAGTGGGCGTATAAGGTGAGTTCTAATGAGAGAAAGTTAGAGGTTTAGGGAACTTTAGTGAGAGAAAGAAAATTCTTATTATGAGCTCCAACTCTCTACCTTGGAAGGTAGAGTATTTATAATCTTACAATAAAGCGCCACACAACGGGCATGGATCGGGCATACAATGGGTAAAGACCCATCCGTCCTCCACCGTGTTACTAAACTAAATACTACTTAGCTTAAAAGAGCGACGACTACGAGCTTTTAACGATTACATATACTTGAGGTGACCGACTCTTTAATACCGGAATTTCTAATTCCTAACAATCTCCCCAAGGAGGTCACCTCAAACATATCATAAAATTACATTGAGTACAAGCGGATATTACATTAACAATTGTTCTTGCATTCTTGATGTAGTACTTTGCTCTGAAGCTCGTAGTCATTGATTCTTCTCATTGCATGTTTGGTTATTCCAAGTGGAGGTCTTTCTTGATCCACGTGATAATAATTTTAAGCCGACTTTTGAGATCATCACTAACAAAATCTCTCGAGACATCCATTGTGGTGTTGGTATTATGTGATGTTGTGACTTTCGGATGACATGCTCACATTCGGGATCATGATATCTTCTCATCGAGTAGCGGAAGCTTTCGTTGATTCATGATATTGGCGTGCGAAAGTAAGCTGAAGTGAGAATATCGAGTCATTGATGCACTAATCATGATTTCTTAAGAGATGAATGTGTAGAGTGTGCATGCGGCTATGGATTGACCGCTTCATTACGATCAACCGCAAGCGTCGGAGTACATGCATACAACGATTAGCAATAAAGTGCGAAAGTGTCTTTGATCACTTCGTTGAATTGAGTACTGACCACGCGGTTCCCGTTGATCGGTACAAGTCTTGCTGTGATCGGTAAGATTCCAAAGAATTTCCTTGACAGGTTTCGCAATGCTCTATTTGTTCTCAAACCAAGCGTCTCAAAGAAGACAACACGGAGTGAGTGAACCAAAGAATTTGAGTTCAGCGATTGATGAAAGAGATTTGAAAAACAATCGTGTATTGCTTAATAGAAATTATTTTGCAATACAGCGAAGGTTTTATTGAAAATCAATTATCAATCATAAAACACCTTTGGATTTGAGAAACTAGTACACGGTCGGCGTGCTAAAGAAAAGAGTTTTTAAGCACAAAGACCGGTTTTCAAAGGTATCCGTCAATCCATAACCCGAACGAGATTGATTCAAAAGATTGAATCGCCACATTGTTTCATTCGGTTGTCACATGGTTGATCTATTTGATAGATCTCACATGCCACCCACCGAGAGCTTGTTTGATGTTGGCTCGAAGGCTTTCCATCTTCATTGTGAGTATGTTTGCATATCACTCGGATGTTACGGCAATACCACAAGGATAATGCGTGCGACTCAAGATAAAATCTCTCTTTCCACATTGTGTGAAAGAGAGTCTTCAATGAAAGTGTCCTAAGGAGATTTAATGATGATCTCGTAGCTCTAGACTCAATTTGTGCATATTTGGTTCTGTCTTGGGAGACTAGGGAGAGGTCTCCTTCTTCAATATCAACAATATCTAAGAAAGTTGATAGATTATGTAGGTTCCCGTGAGAATGAAACAAGCCCTTATAAGAAGAACTTGAGTGGTTTGGGAAGTTGAGCTGCGGTGCGTCCTTTGGGTCCATGACGTCTTGTCTTCAATACCGATGTTACCATCGGTAGCATTTGTTTTCACCCTTTCTCATTCAATTCTTTTTAATTCTTCAACCCTTCGCTTCACCGAGACTTCATAGCTAGAACCTTGTTGAGTTTATTCCGATCTTGGCTCGGTCTCGATCCGCACTCTTCCCATTTCTCATTTTCTCCTTTTTCTCAATATACCTAAGGACTTCTACACTAACTAGTGGATTGTCCTCGGTAGATCCCTCCGTTACGACGGATCATGGGAAAAATACCTAACCTTATCATCCTTATATCACCATACATAAAGTAAAGTTGGTCGGTCTATTTGGCATTGTTCATCTGCCATTGAAACCAATTGAAAACCATTTGAAAATCAATCCAGATACTTATGATATATTATCAAAGCATTTTGTACCTGAATTGTTTTTGATATTTTTATAACAAGAGCTCCCCCTAAACATGTGCATCAAGTGATTGAAACATTTTGCACAAGGAGGCAAGAGAAAGAGTTAACTTCTTTGAATTCTATTTTCTAAAAGATATCAATCATCACTTCCCTAATCAAAACAAGTAGATAAAGCATTTTCGGGAAGGATGAGGTTTTCACAATTTTGCTCCCCCTCAATATGTGCATCAAGGTTTGAAAAGATTTTTTGCACATACTAGAGGGAACATGCACATTGATATAAATTGATCACGTTTAGGATCTTTGTGGTTTAAGATAAATGCTCCCCCTCAACATGTGCATGGAAAATTTGAAATTGTTTGGCACATGTGGGAAGGAGAGCATGTACATCCTTATAAAACCATTTACCGAATTATCAGTTTAAATCCAATTTAAATAACAAATTCTCCCCCGATCACAATTATCAAATCATTTGAGATTTGTGATCTCTTGTAATTAAATTGATTTTGAAAGCTTTTAAGAAGAATTGTGACTTGATTATGAAAGCATTTTAACTGATAAGGATCGGATTTTAAGACTTTAAAACTCCATTGATTAAACATGCATGAATATCTTTTGAAAACAATTGAATGACAAATAACTTTTTAATTTAATTGAAATCATTCTCCCCCTCAAATAATGACATAGGTTGTTGTTTGAGAGATAGATATTTTGACAAATAAGTCCAGATGATTATCAAAAATAGAGTCCGAGTTATTTTAAAAAAGCAGTTAGTTTTCGCAGATAAATGTTTAAAGAATCGAGCATGGAATTTTGAAAACATGATAAATTATGGCTCTGTTCTTTCTTTGAAGCGGAGTTCTTGCTGAAATGACAATAAGCCATTTATTCTCTTTCTCTCATTTTTTTAATTAAAAGTTCGAAAAATATCTAAAGTCCCGTGTCATTCTTTGAATGACAAACTTCGTTAGGGGTCAAGGAAACTTCCTTTTCTTGAGCAAGTTTTATAACACCTAGGCGATGAACCTAATCGTTGTAGTGTAGTAATTAGGGTAAGCCACGGGTATTGATATCGTTCTCTGGGGAATAGGAATGCTAGTAAGGAGTTACTACGCTAAGGTTAAGGTTGAGGAAGATTATTTTTATCTTTTTATATTTTATGAAAATGGAAAGGTACGAATCTCGGGTATTGGATTTGGGGGTTGGTATTTCTACCGATTACTCTACTATTATCTAATTATCTAAACTAAGGTTGTGGGAGTCTATGTCTAATTAATGTGTGCTCGTATGATAGTTTAAAGATGTGTTTACTTAGTTTGTATTACTCCTTAATTATCTCCTATTGATGGTTGAGTGTCACGTCTTATTCCTAGTTGCGTTGTGTGTCTAAAGTTGTAGGGTATCGTTTCTCCTAACTCTTTGAACTTACCAAAGGGTCTTGTCTACAAACCCACTAGGGATTATAAACTCCTACTCTAAGGCGCTCTTTGGATGGTTTAGCCTACAATTACTCGGTAATTATATTCTAAGGTTCACAAAGATGAATCAAGCATTAAGTACACAACGAATGACCTATCGCATTACTAGATCATTAATCAACTAAGATAAGAAACAACCAATCAATATTCAATAATTAAGTTTCATACTTCCTAAGCAAACACACAAATAAATTAGCGGGACATGGAGAACATGCAAGCATACACACAAATAATCAAAGACATAATTGAATTAATGAAGTAAAGACTTATCTTGATGTAAGATAGGGTTTAAAACCCTAAAATCTTGTACAAGACACCTTAGGTTCGGTTTTAGGTTTTACTCCAAAGACTCTCCACACAAAGGCGAAAAATTCGGATTCTATATATAAGATTACAATTGCGCGGCGTCACCTTATGTTTAGTGGCCGTCGTGTCGCCCTCATTAGGGTTTCGTCTTGGCACGTTAACCTTGCGGCGGCGTCACCTTATGTCCGTGGCGCCGTCCTCTTGACCGGCGTCGTCGGATTGCATCTAGGCCGTGCGAGTAGCGACGACCTACTCTTTCACAACTAGGCGCGTCGTCTCTTGAAAATCTGAGTTTTGGGTTACGGATCGTCACAATAATTTTGGGACGGCGTCGTCAACTCTTTTGGCGCGTCGCCTTCTACTTCGACAGCTGTGAGTGTCTCGATTTCGACTTTGGCCATTTTCTTCATATATTCGCGCCTTTTCGTCCAAATAAGTGCCATTCCGGCATTTTGCCTTCACGAGACCTAAAAGTGAAAAGGAGCGATATTAAGCAATAACGGATACAAAAGTGATCAAATAAGGACTTAAGCGACCCTCAAAATGGTACCTTTTAAAACCTTATCAAATATCCCTACACTTGTTATTTGCTTGTCCTCAAGCAAATGTGCTTTAACCAATTAATTTATAAGTTAGGGGTCATGAAGCATTAATTCAAAGCGGTCCACAACACATATAAGCCCATAAAAGTCATAACAAGCACGGAAATTACATACTAGCACCTCACATGGGGTGTTTGGATACTCGCATCTCTCTCGGGTGTATATATGAAATATAACAAAATAGGAAATGGAAGATAAACACTCATTAACCGGTCCTAGTACATAGATTACCATAGGCTTGAGAATAGATCAAACCTCCATCGCTTTGGCGTAAGCACCTAGGAAAGACTATCAAAGAGGTCTTTTAAAGGGTTGTAATGTTAGGCTTACGGTAGGAAATAAGGGTTTGGTGGGATAGGCTATTTAGTGGTGGTAAGTCAAAAATCTTTATGTTAGCGCATATGAAGAATGGCGTTGCTAAGCCAAGACTCGACACTCTAAACTCTAGATAAGCTGAAATAAACAAACATAAATTTAAAAGATAGATGTAGGATGGTAGCAGTATGTATTTTTTTTTTTTTTTTTTTTTTTTTTCACTCTATTTTTTTTTTTTCTCTTTTTCTTTTTTTTTTTTTTTTTTTTTTTTTTTTTTTCATACACTTTTACTCTACCATCCTCTACGATAACATCAAAATACTAGGGATTTATAGGCATATCCCTACACTTGAGTTTTATTACTCTAACACTAATTTGACCCGAATTGAAAAGATCAAAACACTTGGGGTACATTATTACGCAAACAAAGGGAATTTGAATTTTAACGTTCCTTCCGTCATTTCATAAACTTTAACTTTTCCATGAATCCCAATCATCCCAAAGCGTATACAAAGGATATGACTCGACTTAGCAACTTATGCAAGCAACTAGATAATTGAACTAAGGGTTTAGGGTGATAACAAACATTTGCACTAAAAGTGAGTGCATAAGGGGTAGGCTAAAGGCGATTTGGGTGTATATTTGGGGTGGGGTGTAAACAATGCTCTTCATTGATATTCGGAAAAACCGAAACATCACGAGAACCGCGAAAAGGATAGGCTACGAGGGGTTAACTAGGGGTATCGTGTACTAAAGATGAGTACAACGCAAAGGGTGTGGGGAATTACTCAACCGATGTGGAAGAAGTAATTATATTACGGTATCAAACAAGGGTTATCCTAATGCCTCTTATCATTTAGTTATTCCTAACTACACAAGTGTAGCCTCACTTGCGATCTCGGAATGCATCACAAAACAAGTTCTAGAATCTAATATACTACGGTTCACACTCTAAGCATTAAAGATGAATGCTTTAATTCCTACTAATCTAAGGCGATCCTCGCATTTTGGGTGGAATTTGGGTGGTAAAGGGTTTTGTGCTAGTCATATAACTTCCTATCCATGAGGCGCTTTTGTTAAGACTAATGGCCCACTCCTATATGTCATAAAAATTTTAAATTTGGTGCCAAAATTACCCTAACCGACATTTTCTCATGGTTTATTACACAATCACAATTGGACAAAGCAAATAATCAAGGATAAGCATAGTTTCAAAGTTCCGTTTATTTTCCCTCCTACACTTAAAGCGAACATTGTCCCCAATGTTCCCGAAAATATCAAAGTTATGATAAAGAAGGTAATTAAAAGCGAAGAAACTAATACTCCACGATTAGCTCGGTAGGATCCGTGTAAAGTGGTGGTTAAATTCTTTTCAAGAAGAATTATTGCGTGAAAAGCTCCTTCCAATCTTATGTAACTTCTTCTTGACAAACTAAACTGCACACTTGAAGAAAACAAGCGAAACCTTCGCGTAAAATCGGCGGTAATAATATATATAAGACTCGATTTAAACTAGGATATAATGCTTGTGGAATGGATGTTTCTGAATTTCTAAGAAAATTAAGACACGGAAAATTCAAAAATTTATAAGTAGCTCGAAAGCGAGAAAAAAGTAATCGATGTTTTACTCCTTCGGCGCGTCGGTTGCAATCTGACGCCGTCGGTTATCTGACAAAAAGCGGTGCGATTTTACGGAAAAATTACGGAAAATTTACATCTTTAGAATCGGAAAAATTTACGCAAAACATCCATTATGACTCGATACAAGCATTTGACTCGAACAAACAAACATAAATATCTTTTAGTTAATTGTTATTCTCATGTTTACGTTTCTTTTGGCGTGTGTAATCCTCCTACACTTATCCCTTATGTAAAATACCTTTATATGCAATTAAGGCGAGGTTAAAAACAAAATAAAGCATTTTACAAATTTAAACATGAGAATAAACAATTAATAAAAGATATCGACACAAATGAAAATGAAAAACAAATACACATGGGTTGCCTCCCGAAGCGCTTGTTTTGTTCGAGTCACGAGCGACTCTACCCTTATTTAACGAGATAAAGGGAAGTTTTCCTACACTTAAGTTTAAGTGCGGGTGATAGTAGCAATACACACCCTTAGGGTGGAAATTTGCTACGTGAGGAGAGGGTGATGGGTGATTTATATGCTCAAGGGTGTGCTCCATTCATTATAACCTTACCTAAGTCTATTGGTGTAGCGGGTGAATCAAATCTCTCTCCTAAAATGGATCATCTTCTATCAACTTCAAAAGATTCTTAGTTAAGGATCCATCTTGACCTAATAAACCGGTTTAAACCCATAGTGTTTCTTGTTATCAACCATGAATGGGTGATATAAGTGTGTAAGGTCATGGGTTACTCCTATATTAGCTTCCACTCTACATGGCCTAGAATCTACCACCTTTATCAAGCAACTACCGGACTATCTATTTTGATGGGTGGATTGGGGCCTAATTCAATTCAAGATTCACATCTAAAGATGGAAAATTGGGTAAGGTTTTTGGTTGAGGCTCGGTTCATCAAAATTAGGAACTTTCCTAGGACTAAGAGAGGTCATGACAACAAGCATCTAAACCTATATTCCCTAGTGGCGTTTGGTCCAAAGGTTCTACAATCGGGGTTCCTATAGTCTCTTCTACTTCTTAGGGTAAGTTATAGGCGATGTGTGTTCCTCAGTGATGGTAGGACTTGTGGGTTATCCGATGGGATTGGATTTTCTACTCATCCTCCATCTTATCAAGATCACCTATGTATTCATTTTGTCTTGTGGTAGCGCCTAACCATGACATGCACCTTGGTACCTCAACTCTAATCATCTCCTTCCTAAACAACCTTTCCGACCGAAGTTTCCAAATTGAAAATAGGTCTAAAGATTAGTTTTTGGGTCCCATGTTCCACTTCTAAATTGGGCGTGAATCTCAAAGGTTTCCCATGCATTTCGAACACCACGTCCCAAATATCCCCATCCGCTACATAGTCAAGTCTCCTTTGGGTTTAGGTAGGCGTCTGAGTGTAAAAGAATTGTAGTGGAAGCGAGTAAATCAATACCATGATAAAGGACTTTTGTAATAAATATTTAATTCGAGTCCACGCCTCGGGAAAGGATTCATCATGATATTCTTTGGAACCTCAAGATCTCATTTTGGAGTGGAAAGGGTAGATTATGTAGTGGATTTCGTTGATTGGGTGGCAGTTTTGGCGATTCGCGTTCTCCATAATGACTAGCGGAATAGTTAATGAAAATGGTTACGAACAAAGGTCACGAAGAGGGGATAGACTATGAGGAAGCTAAAAATGAGAAAAAGTTTACTTGATAGGAATCAAGCAAAGAAACCTAAGCGAGGTGGACTACTAACTAGCTATTCTATTCCCCGTGGCGCCAAAAACTTGATAACGCTACACGCGTCGTTCGGGGTCAAAAACTTCCTTTTCTTGAGCAAGTTTTATAACACCTAGGCGATGAACCTAATCGTTGTAGTGTAGTAATTAGGGTAAGCCACGGGTATTGATATCGTTCTCTGGGGAATAGGAATGCTAGTAAGGAGTTACTACGCTAAGGTTAAGGTTGAGGAAGATTATTTTTATCTTTTTATATTTTATGAAAATGGAAAGGTACGAATCTCGGGTATTGGATTTGGGGGTTGGTATTTCTACCGATTACTCTACTATTATCTAATTATCTAAACTAAGGTTGTGGGAGTCTATGTCTAATTAATGTGTGCTCGTATGATAGTTTAAAGATGTGTTTACTTAGTTTGTATTACTCCTTAATTATCTCCTATTGATGGTTGAGTGTCACGTCTTATTCCTAGTTGCGTTGTGTGTCTAAAGTTGTAGGGTATCGTTTCTCCTAACTCTTTGAACTTACCAAAGGGTCTTGTCTACAAACCCACTAGGGATTATAAACTCCTACTCTAAGGCGCTCTTTGGATGGTTTAGCCTACAATTACTCGGTAATTATATTCTAAGGTTCACAAAGATGAATCAAGCATTAAGTACACAACGAATGACCTATCGCATTACTAGATCATTAATCAACTAAGATAAGAAACAACCAATCAATATTCAATAATTAAGTTTCATACTTCCTAAGCAAACACACAAATAAATTAGCGGACATGGAGAACATGCAAGCATACACACAAATAATCAAAGACATAATTGAATTAATGAAGTAAAGACTTATCTTGATGTAAGATAGGGTTTAAAACCCTAAAATCTTGTACAAGACACCTTAGGTTCGGTTTAGGTTTTACTCCAAAGACTCTCCACACAAAAGGCGAAAAATTCGGATTCTATATATAAGATTACAATTGCGACGGCGTCACCTTATGTTTAGTGGCGCCGTCGTGTCGCCACTCATTAGGGTTTCGTCTTGGCCACGTTAACCTTGCGGCGGCGTCACCTTATGTCCGTGGCGCCGTCCTCTTGACCGGCGTCGTGCGGATTGCATCTAGGCCGTCGAGTAGCGACGGCCTACTCTTTCACAACTAGGCGCCGTCTCTTGAAAATCTGAGTTTTGGGTTACGGATCGTCACAATAATTTTGGGACGGCGTCGCCGTCTTTTTGCGCGTCGCCTTCTACTTCGACAGCTGTGAGTGTCTCGATTTTGACTTTGGCCATTTTCTTCATATATTCGCGCCTTTTCGTCCAAATAAGTGCCATTCCGACATTTTGCCTTCACGAGACCTAAAAGTGAAAAGGAGCGATATTAAGCAATAACGGATACAAAAGTGATCAAATAAGGACTTAAGCGACCCTCAAAATGGTACCTTTTAAAACCTTATCGATAGACTACCATGTTCTTACTAGCGGCATTAGCCAAAAGATTACGATTGCCTCGATTCGAGCAGCAGAGCAAAAGATTCTTCAAAGTCAATACCCTCCTCTTGGCGGTATCCTTTAGCAACTAATCGAGCCTTGTTCTTCAACACATCACCATGCTCATCAAGTTTCACTTTGAAGATCCATTTTAGAGCAATAATCATAGCACAATCTAGGCGGTACTAACTCCCATACATCAAGTCGATCAAACTCATGAATTTCTTCTTGCATGGCATTGAACCGACTATCTTCATTCATGGCGGTTTGAACATCTTTTGGTTCGATCTTAGAGAGTACGGAGTTGAAGAAGCACCATATGGCATCGGTTGCAAGTTGTTTCCGTGTGGATCTTGGACGAGAGGATTTCCAATGATGTTGTCTAACGGATGATCGTGAGTCCATTTTACGAGGTGTTTATGTGGTGGTTGTTGAGGGGTGAAGTAGCGATGTCGATGTCTCTAAGGAAGATGGTTACGATGAAGATTCATGAGCAAATATGTTTTCAAATGGGGCATCTTTAGGAGTAGCAAAGGGATTAACTTCATCATTGATGCGAAGCAGTTCCATGATGTACTTTTGAAGAATGATGATTTGTTGATGAGGCGAAGGATCGGCGGCAGCTTCTTGACTTAATGATATTGAGGATGAAGGATTGACTTTATTCACGGGAATATGAGCGACCTCTGTTGTGAAATCGACACCTCATTAGTACTTGGTTCATAAAGTTCATCAAACATAGGATCAAACAATTTACGTAAATCATCTTGGATGGAGGTACATATGGAGTTCTTTGGAGAAGAGTTAGGTACAAGGATGAACCAATGGAATTGCTTTGAAGTGAGGGTCTGAATGGATTGTCCGAGAGCCATTTGACCGGTCGACTCATCAAGCGTGGCGTGAATTGTTTCCATGATATTTTGGGTTCTCTTGTTGTAGATTCGGTATCCTTTCTGTTTGATGCATAACCTACAAATACTTCAATGTACCTTTAGCTCTAAGTTTTCCTAAATCTTGGCCCTCATTAGTTGGATAACACAATGCACCGAACACACGAAGGAATGAAAGATTAGGTTTTCTGTTGTGGATAAGTTCATATGGAGTTTTCCATGAGTAGTGTGAATCGGGGATCGATTACGGGTGTAGCATGCGATGGCGATGGCTTCACCCCGAGAAACATTGGAACTTTTGAGTAAATCGGCATAGTCCTTGCGGCTTCCACAAGAGTTCGACTGCGTCTTTCAACTACACCGTTACATTGAGGAGTGCGAGGAACACTTCTTTGATGGTGATTCCAATACTTTCATAAAACTCACTAAGTTGTTTGTTAACAAACTCGGTTCCATTATCTGTTCGGATGATTCGACCGTTTTGTTAAGGCGAACCTACAATTTGTTTTATGAGTTTGATGATGATATACGGAGTTTCATCCTTTGTCTTTAAGAACTTTACCGGTGAATCTAGAGAAATCATCAACCACAACTAACACATATTTCTTCCCAAAGATATTCTACACTCTCGTGGGTTCACATAAGTCCATGTGAATTGTATGAAGAGCTTCGTGACATAGTTAGTAGGTTTGGGTTTATGGGCGTGCTTCATGTGTTACCCAATTGGCATCTTTGAACAAAGGCGATCCTTTTCATACTTAAGTCTAGGTAAACCTACAACTAAGTCCTTTACGGAGAGATCATTGATGGTGCCAAAGTTCAAGTGATTGAGGCAGCGATGCCATAACCATGACTTTGTTTTGAAGCCTTTGACAATAAGCAAATTGGAGAAGACTTCATCATATCTTCGATAGAGATGGTGTATAGATTTGAACCACGTGAACCTCTCAAAAGTTCCTTACCATCAAGTTCTCTAACGAAACAAGTATGTTTTGAGAAGGCTACTTCTAGATCGAATGCGAATTGACCAACAGAGAGCAGTTATGACCAAGACCTTCACATAATATACTACGGAGATAACACTTTTCCAACAACATAATCTCCATAACCCATAATTGCAACGAAATGATCATTCCGAATCTAATCGTCTCCGATGAATTTGCTCACGAAGTTCATGAGCATGACCGGTCGCCATGATCATATCTTGGAGCGACTGAGTCCGGTACCACGAGCGATTTGAGCGATCTGCGGTTGAACACGACAAGAATGGATAAGCTGGATAATTGGGATCCCCATGCAAGAATGGGTTCCATTTGGTTAGTAACAATAGTTGGAACACCCACATCGAAATAGAAGCATTCATATTACAAATTGAATCAATGGAGTTATTATGAATAGATGCGATACTAGTGTCCGTATTGCCTATTTAAAGTATGTTCACTTCTTAAGGAATAGTTCTACCGATGAGGCATCCATTTTCTAGTGGGCATTGTCTCGATTAACCTTATGGCCAAGCTGGTATCCATTGATAACCTATCTTACTAAATGTTCTTCTGTGGGCTTCCACTATTTTCTAACTTTCTTTTGCCTTTGCCTTTTGCCTTCTTAGCATGATATTTTGCATTAACGAGTTAATTGGGGATTTGATAGCATTAGACAAGACATTCACACCACATTCATGATAAGAAATGTAATTCAAGCGGACATCATTACAAGGTTTGCAAATAGTATCGAATTTGAATTAATTACGATGCGCCTATGGCTAATACTAGAATCAACACGATTCATTTTATTCGACTCAAACTTAAGGTTCCTAGGTTGGTCTTCTACTCTCTTCCAATGCACATTCTTAGCTTGCGAGGTCTGTCATTCCTTGTATTGTCTTGAGACTTTGACACCTTGCTTTAATGTCACCGATTACTCTGTAGAGGAATGGGAACATTAGTTGGTTTTGCTACTCTTTGCTTCTCCTGTTTAGATGTCTTTGGGATCCGAACTACATGAGCACACTAAGGTTCACTTTCTTAACACTAGAAGTCTTGGGATTTGTAATTCTAGAAGGCACACAAGAGTTCGCTTTCTTAGCTTTAACAGATCTGGAATCTGAACTACTTGAAGGCACACTAAGGTTCACATTCAAAACATCGGGCATCGAATGGATATTGTACTTGGCACTAGGCATCGAACACGGAATCAAAGGATTAACTCTCTCACCTAAGGACTTAGGGCATATTGTGATTAAACATTCTAGAATTTCTTGAGATTGTTTGACATATAAACATGCATGCCCAATTGCATTGTCAAGTGGTTTCTCTAACTTATCTTCTTCAACAATCTCACTGAGACATTCTAGAAAATCCTTAAGGGATGAGAAATATGTTTGAATAGCAAGTTTGTTATTCCTGAGATGAGGAGGGACATATTTCACAGACAAAGCATATTTATTACAAGAGTGAACCTTTGATACACCATTCTCCCCATTGGTCATTGGCATTTTCCTTTTACACCTCTTGATTCTCAATTTCCTTTTGCAATGAAGTTATTTGTTCGTTATTTTTGTTACGAGTGACCTTTATTGATTCAAATAACTCATTGAAATGACGTTTAATCTTTTCATTTTCTTCTAGAAAACTTTCGTTTTCCTTTTGTAATGCATTTACTAAGTTTTGAAGATGAAACGTTTGAGAATTACGAGAATCTAAAGGAGGAGGCATTTGGGAACTGTCATATTGTTCTTTTGACCCTTTAATTGAGAGATTTGGGCTTTCAACTTTACGATCATGTTGCAATGAGCTTGAATCATTCATCACGTTTGTTAATTTGAAAAGCGCATCAAACTCGGAGCATCGAGGATGTCTTGATATTTGAAGTTTTGACATTTTCTTTAAGATGTTGATATTTTAGTTGTAAATTAAAATGCTCAGCCTCTAGTTTAGAAAAATGTTTAGCCAAATTGTCGTGATCATCCAGTTCAATTTTCTCATTTAGTTTATAATTAGTCTTTTCAAGCTCAATGACACGATCATGGGAGACTTTCAGGGCAACAGATAATTCATGAAATTGGGAAACATTAAGAGAACAATTTGTAGCAGTGAAAAACACATCTTGAGCAACACATTCAGTAATAAGAGTCTCATTTAATGTATGTAAGTTCTTCCTCTCAATCTCATTATATTTTAGTGCGCTCATAGTCACTAACCTCAACAATCATAGCATCAAACTCGTTTTCCATTTCTTTAATGTCTAAGTTCATTCCTTTTTAAGACTTTCAAACCGATCTTTTAGTTGTTTAAAGAAAGGCATGACTTGATTAAATAACATTCTTTTGTTTGCTCAAAACCCTTTCCCTTACATTATCCCGGTGGGTGTGATCCTTTTCTTACATGTTTTTCAAAATCGACAAATAGTTGAAAAATCACATATTGAATGATTAAGGTCTTGCTCTTAGTGACAATAGTCCTAGGAACTAAATGCATTGGTGTATCGGGAGGATACATCGCTCTAGGTATTTTCCTAAGGGAGGTTGGTTTCAACAATATTTTCGACTTTACGCTTATCTAAGTCCATTTTCGAACACTTGTTCGGGAGTTAACAAAGTCCGAGGCTTAAACTTGTTTAAGGCAATCTAATTCTCCTTTTTGTAATCATGGGGTGTGATGATTACTTTCTTTTCTTTACATTTTGGATCATCAAGTTTCTTGTTCATCTTTTCCCTAGTGACTTTATCTGATTTCTTATCTTCCTCAGTGCACTCAACGCAACTAGGTTTCTGTCTAGGTTTAAGGATTTCATTGCCATCATAAAGAACCTTATGAGCATTTGTTAGAAACAAAGATCTTGACCTTGATAGATCTTAAGCTCTCGGAGATCGTTAGTGTTGCCTATGTAATCATAAGCAAACTAATAGAAGATCTCTACAACTTAGTATTGTAGCGGAAAATAAATACAAGTTATAATAACTAAGAACACTTTTGATCCTCTATGGATCTTTGATTATAGAAACTCTATGTTTCGGATAGAATACAAGATTTTAGAAACTTTTAAAAAAAACTTATCTATTACAAACTAATATGGTTTCTTATATAGGCAAGAAACCCTAATGAGCGTTGACAATTTACGCTACTACTACTAAACTAGACTAAGCATGCAACTAGACAAGCATGCAACTAATCATATTGTTTTGTTAATCATCGTGTTTATTACGAGTAAGCTCTACATGTCTGGCGCCATCCTATACATCTGCGTGACTTTTACTCTAAAGCGAGCTTATCTCTCCACGTGGTTCCCACTTTCGTGACAACACAACATGCCTTTATCACCTTTGAAGTATAACCCGGAAGACATCGGTTCTTCTTGAGAATCTCTTCAAGCTGAAGCTTGGCGAGAATCGATGGTTGTGCTTGGTAATCGGTGGGATTACCTTAATTCCCAACAATTACAATACTAAGTTGTGAGATCTTCTATTAGTTTGCTTGTGATTACATAGGCAACACTAACGATCTCAGAGCTTAAGATCTTGACCTTGATAGATCTTAAGCTCTGGAGATCGCTAGTGTTCTATGTAATCACAAGCAACTAATAGAAGATCTCACAACTTAGTATGTGTGGAAAATAAATACAAGTTATAATAACTAAGAACACTTTTGATCCTCTATGGATCTTTGATTATAGAAACTCTATGTTTCGGATAGAATACAAGATTTTAGAAACTTTTTAAAAAAAAAACTTATCTATTACAAACTAATATGGTTTCTTATATAGGCAAGAAACCCTAATGAGCGTTGACAATTTACGCTACTACTACTAAACTAGACTAAGCATGCAACTAGACAAGCATGCAACTAATCATATTGTTTTGTTAATCATCGTGTTTATTACGAGTAAGCTCTACATAATACGGCGCCATCCTATACATACTGGTGACTTTTACTCTAAACCGAGCTTATCTCTCCCACGTGGTTCCCACTTTCAAGAAGAACACACTATCGCTTTATCACTTCTCAAGTATAACTTCGGCAAGATCGTTCTTCTTGGCGAGAATCTCTTCAAGCTGAAGCTTGGCGAGAATCGATGGTTGTGCTTCGCGAGAATCGAGATTACCTTAATTCCCAACAATCCTCCCTAAAGCGGAATTTGACTAGGTTAAGTTCCGGTTTCCTTGATAGATCGCTAATCTTTGTTGAGGATTGTAACATTTTCCTTGAGGATTGTACCATAATGTTGTGTGAGTAGTGAGTGAACAAGATCTTGAGGATCAAGAATCGAAGCTGTGAAACACCGATCTTTGCAAAGAACATATGACATCGTGTACATCAAAACATATAAGTTTAATACTATTCTCATCACTTCCGGTGTGTTAACTCTCGTGAGGTGAATCATCGAAATTAATGGATTTGATGTCTCTTTACCAATAGCCATTACTTTGGAGTAGCCACATGTTTGAGTTCGAAAACTATGGTACATTGATAACCATCGATTTATTGGCAAATCGGCAACCATATAAACGGATTTGACTTGTCTTTACCGTAGCCGCTTGCTCGGGACTAGTCAATTCTTAGAATTGGTGAATTGAGAACCAAATATGGAGTCGGTGCCTTTACCACATTCCATATTCATGTGGCTAGCCAATTCTTGGATTCCAAACAGAATAGACCATGGTGAATTGATGACCATACAACCCTCGGTAGTTAAGCATGGGTGGTTGCAAACCCTATGGTTTTGAGCAAACCATTACGACTATCAATGATTTGATGTGTCTTTACCAAAGTGTGCCCTTTGGACTAGCCAACTCTTTGACATACACAAGGTACATCGGGTGAGTTAAAGACCGTCAAAAATTTTAATAACAAACAAAATCTTTTTTTTTTTTTTTTTTTTTAATTAAGAACAATATATAAGACTGAAAAAGCTTAATAATAAGTTGAAAAGGAAAATTCAAAACCTAATTTTTATTAAATAAACGCTATCACTATTTTTAAAATGATGTTTTTGTGTATTAGTGAAAGTCGTTTACTTTAAAAATTTGGACAATAATAGGCAAATGACACAAGAATAGCAGACTAAAATGAATAAAACAAAGTAGCGCAGTGAGTACCAATTGTCCTGATATGGAAGAAGAAGAGGCCTATTGCAGTTGTTGAAGTTGAGTTTTGATCAATCCCACCAGTGTTAAAGCAGATTGTCTTTCATTTCCCACAGGATCTGGAGGAATTTCCAATTTCTGACTCAACATCTTTTCCATAAGTCTTTTAGGCAGAGGATATTTTCTTTCAGACAACAGGCATACAGTGATTCCACCCTTGGTTTCAAGCACATGCACACGAGAGAGAGGATAGAATCTCCAGGATGTGAGCTTCCACCGATGTGAGTTTTCCCAAATTGAAGATGCTTTGCTCCTGGGAATGTGGGAGTTTAGCATGACTTGAAGGTCTCCTGGTAGGAACATCCCAGAACCTTGTGGTTCCTTGTCGCAATAATGAATGGAAACTTGAGTGAACAGAGAAATTAAGTCAGCCCTGTCAATCAAGTGCAGAATTTCCTTTAGAAAGGTAAATTCCATTAAAATGGAGTCCCTCGATGAAGCACATTCATCTCATCATTCTTTAAGTTCCACCTATCAACCCTTACGAGTATTCATCGGAAAATCAGCAGACCTTCTACAATGAAAGATGAGTCATCAGCTTCAAGATCCAAAGGAGAAATTTTGGCCTTAGTCTTCTTTCTCCTCCCAGGGAGATAGATTTCCTGAGGGGGAGCATTTTCATCTTGTGCATCTGTAGTGGGGCATGTATCAGTAGATGGAGACATGGTGAAAGTGCGAAGTGCTTTCATCCTGTGGGATATCCTTATAGCCTTTTCTGTTTTGGTTTCTGCGAGATCAGCTTCCTTAACTTCAGAATCTTCCCTTTGTGACAACAGTGTTCTTGTGGGAGGGGGCTGATGCTTGTGTGCTTCGGGAGGAATGGAAGATGGTTCAAACAGATTGACCTTGGCGATGGGGAGGCAACTTGAAGTTGCTTCAAATAGGAATGACTGGAGAGGATTCCTTGGTTGGAGCATCATCAGACTTGAGTCTTTTGGCTTCTTGAGCAGCTTCATTTTCTGAAATCCTCTTTAGGTTGAGAGACTTTGCTAAAGATAATGATCTTTCCTCCATGATTTGGTTATATTTGCGATACAGGACATGATCAGGAAAAGCCTTGACTTGTTTCATTGTTAGGCCAGAGTTGGACCGTGAGTATTGGTTTTTCACCACCCTTCTTATTTCATCTTTAGTGGGAGGTTTGTTTTTGGCCTTCTGAGCTTGGATGGCCCTCTTTTGTTCAATTGCTTCTTGCCTCCTTTGTCTTCCCTGAGCCATCATTCGCTCCACATAGTTGTCACTGAGGAAATCTTCACCTAATATACTTTGAGCTAGAGAAGGCTTTGAAATGACTTGCTGGGTGAGGATATCCCAGTGTTCAGCAGGCATCTTAACCCTCAGTTCATCTATTTCTTTTCTTCTCTCAGGAGTTAGCGATGAAAATTCCTCTGTTCCAAGTTGTTTAGCCAATGCTACACTTTCCTTTGATTTCTCAAACTCTGCCAATCTACTTGCTTGACCAAGTCTTTCCTCCTCAGTCACCAGGTTAGGACCAAGCTCATCTTCAGTGATGACATTTTTCCCTTTATCATCAGGCTGCTTAGCACACTCTTCTTTAGTTAGATCAACTATAGAAATTTCCACTGGAGTACCTAGATCAACATGTTGATGTAGATTATCAACTGGAGTGGTCAAGACAAAGAACATCGGGAAGATCTCTTTGAAGGTGAAGGGCACGATGGTTCTTGAGCAGATGAAGATTGTCCAAGATCCGGAGATGCATCCTCCATTTGTCTATCGCCAGATGCGACCTTATCACCTCTAGGTTCCTCGAAGCTTTGAAGAATCCTTATGAATGTCGGATCTCTTTCTTACGGTGTACGTAATGTGTTTCTTCTTCTTTGATGAAGTGGCACTCTTGATGAAGGGTCATTGAGAGACACTTGACCAACATTTCTAGAGATCCAAAGGGAGGAGCTTCTTGCTCTTCATCGATGAAACCACCGGTTTCCTTTTGGAAGACCCTTTTAGATTGTGCTCTAAGACCTTAACTCGATTTGCAGGTTCTTCAATTTTACCCCAAGAGACAATTTGGTCTCTGCAAGTTCCTTTTCGGATCATTAACCTCTGCGGCATACATTGACAAGAGCATACAGATGAAAGTGTAATGAGGTCCTCGGTTCCAGCAGATTGCTCGTGGTTAGGGGAGCCTCATTGGACCTTTCAGTAGAAACATGATCATGCTCAATGTGAGGAAGATCTTCATCGAGAGGATCCCTCACAGGACTTGGTGTGGGAGGTCTATTAAGATCTGACTCAACAATAGTATCAAGAGTGGGTGGAGGACTGGGACATGGTGGCTGGTCTGGAGCAACTTGAGTTGCTTCAACAGTAGAGGTTGGGCCCTCATCAATGTTAACCAATGGATTACCATCAGTCGCCATAGGTGAGATAGGAGGATTATGAGACACATTCTCCTCATCGGTGACCTCATTACCACAGGGCAACATGGCGGCTAGCAAGAGGATGATGTTCCCCACGAAAGTGAGTTTTCATGGTTGCAAATAATTTAGCGATCAAGGAACCTATAGGATAAAAAGCTTGGGCTTGGGTAGAGGTGTCTAATATAATTTGTAAAACCTTGGGTACATTAAAATTTTCCTTTTGTCTTTTGAATATTTTCAACCATGTTTTGAAAATATACTTAGAAAAATTGAAAGTTACCCTCGAGAAAGACACACAATACCATATCCCGTCTAGTAGAGAATTGGTCCCATCCTCGGTCTTGTTGCTCATGCATTGGGCGGTGTGTGAACCAGGAATCTCCATTTGGGCGAGTTCCTTCTTTAGCCACATATCGGTTCTAGTACCACGATAGCCAATAGCCCTTAGCCCATTCAAAGACATCTTCACGATTAGAGTAAAATGCTCCATCGGCATCTTCCGGTGAAGCTTCCTTCCGATTAGTTCCTCGGTCACAATGCACTGTTTCATCAATCACAACCCTAATCTACATCTCGCTCCTTTTCTCGTAGATTGCCTAAAATTGAGTAACCGATGATTCATATATCTCATTTGGAGAATGAGTTAGAGCATAACGAATCTTGGACCTTTTCAGAATTCCACCATTGGTTAAATAGTTCATATCCTTGCCATTTCCGTTAAATGCAACTTTGTTGTGATCATATTTAAATTCAAGAGCCATGAGGAATATGAGTGTTTAGAGTTAAGATTCTTGAAATGGTGAGTGTTTGTGGAAGTGGAATGAGAGGAATTTGTTTGTTCAAGCGGTGATGGTGGATGAAGTGTTTTGCCCAAATTATAGTCAAAGAAAAATGGACCGTTTGGTTGACCATTGCTGACGTGTATCACAACTTTGACCCAACCCAAAATAACACTTCAGCAGAAACACAAGATCAATCTGCTGAAGTTATGGTATCAGCAGAATGCATCAAAGATAAGAATATCTTCGGTAAGTTTCTAGAATTACTGTGCCACCTACTTGCATTAAACTCATTGAATCTTGAATCCGTCTATAAAATGATCCCAATGTAACTCATCTTTTCACCCAGATCCCCAAATATTTACCACAAACCCTAGAAGCCACATAACCTCAATTAACCCATTTGCACCATGAATACCAAACCTGAGATCATAGATCTCACTTCCTCATCTTCATCATCCTCTTCATCATCATCAAGTGGTGAATCAAACCCATGGTTCCATTACTTTCCTCAACCCTATCCAAGACCAAATAAATTGCCTTTCTTTCTTCTTCGGAAGATGACGGTGTAGTGACTCCAAGTGAATCTGCGATGATTACGATGACTCCTATAAGGAGGAACATCTTACTCGACCTTGACACCTCGGTCTCAACAAAGACCTCGTGCTAGGAATCCGCCACTCCCCAAAGATGAGAGGTGGTTCTTGGTCTCACCGCGCCATCTTTTGGTGCATGAACACACATCGTATAGAAGAAGGGCTTAAGGAGGGTGGATCGATTGCATTTTGGTTGAAATGAATAGATGAAGCACAAAGGACATGATAGTTCTCTTCGTCATCCTACGTGGTCATTGTCATCATCAATCGTTTGCATCAATCCATCCATCCATTTTGGTCCTTAGCATCTTCGTCGTCCTGGTCATGCATATCCAACCGGCCCGGTTAGATCGAATGGGTGGTTACGCAAGACCTCTGAAAGCAAAGCCGACATTTAACGCATATCCGGCATTCCATTAGATTTGGAATGAAAGATATACACTAGATTAGGCTTAGCTTGAGGATGCAAAATAAATAGGTTGACTTTATGTGGTAATGGTAAACTGTTTCTTGAATGAATGAATGAACAATTTGACTTTATTTTCTTTTCTTGAGATTAACTTCGTGAGAATCAAATTGTATGCTTGAAGATTTGTTATCGGAAGAAACAAGCAACACTCTTTCACTATCCGACCATGTACAAATGAGCCACTCTTGATGAATATGATCTTGATCATGGGATGTATAAAGCGCAATCCGAGATAAGGAATAGACAAAATGCGATGAGACAACCGCAAAAGCAGACACTAAACATACACAACAACAAAAACAAACAAACTAGAGAAATATAAGAAGTTAGTGTTAGAAAACAAACTAATATACACAAGCAAACAAAAATCTGCAGAGAAAATATAAAAATAAACAAAAATCTAAAGATCTGCAGAGTTTGCACAAATCCTCCCCTGAGGCATATGCCTCCCCTGAGGCCTATGCCTCCCCTTAAACTATGCAGTCAAGGGTTTAGCATTCCAATATTGACCACGAGGTGTTGAAACCTTGGTCCATCAAACGCTTTTGTTAATAAGTCTGCCACATTATCATCAGTATGGATTTTAGCCACTTTGATCAAATGTTTTCATAAGCATCTCTTATAAAGTGGTGCCGATTTCAATGTGTTTCGATTCGATCGTGAAAACTGGATTTTTGACTATGCGAGATGGTACTTTGATTATCTATATGAATTGTAGTGTTCATAAAGTTGTACCCATAGTCCAAAGAATTGGTTACGAATCCAAAGGACTTGTCCACGACAATTTGCTTTGACAACGTATTCTCGCTTGATGAGTGGAGGTGGCCACAATGGTTTGTTTCTTGCATTGCCAAGAAATCAACCTTTGCCTAGAAATTGGCGACCTCAGGTTGTGGATCTTCTATCGGTTGCACCAAGATAATCACCGTCACTATATGCTTCTAACTTGAAAGGAGATTCTTTTGGGTACCAAAGGCCTAAAGAGGTTGGCCTTTGAGGTATTTAAAGATCTTCTTTCTGACATTGAGATGGGAAGCAAGTGGGGTGACTTGATGTCGAGAACAAACACTCACGACAAATGTAATATCGGTCTTGAAGTCATCAAATACATCAATGAACCAATCATGGACTGTCTGGATGAACATTCACAGGTAGATCTGGTTCATTATTTGCTTTAGCCTTTGGAGCTTCATAAGGTGTTGTGGCAGTCCTAACACCTTCCATACCAAACTTCTTCAAAATGTCCTTCACGTACTTATCTTGGCTGATAAAGATGCCATCTTGTTTCTGCTGAACCTGGAGACCCAAGAAGAAAGTAAGCTCTCCCATAGCACTCATTTGGAATTCACCCTTCATAAGTTCCTCGAATTCCCTGCACCAAGCTTCGTTTGTGGAACCAAATATAATGTCGTCCACATACACTTGCACCAGAATGATGTCGGAGTAATTCTTCTTAAGGAACAGAGTTTTATCAATAGCACCTCTCCTATAGCCATGCTTCAGCAGGAATGATGAAAGCCGAGCATACCAAGCTCTTGGAGCCTGATGTAGGCCATAGAGAGCTTTAACAACTTTGTAGACATGATTTGGGTGATCTGGATCTTCAAATCCCTTGGGTTGAGTGACATAGACCTCTTCTTCAATCTCACCATACAGAAAAGCACCCTTGACGTCCATTTGATACACCATGAAACCCATATATGAAGCATATGCCAAGAAAATGCGAATTGCTTCAACTCTGGCAACAGGTGCAAATACTTCATCATAATCAATCCCTTCCTCTTGCCTGAAGCCTTGAGCTACCAATCTTGCTTTGTTTTTGATCACAACACCCCGAGCATCTCTCTTATTCTTCAGAACCCATTTTGTCCCAATGGCATATTTGCCATCAGGTAGTGGTACCAAAATCCAAACCTGCTGGTTGTGAAATTGTTGCATCTCTTCTTGCATTGCTTCTAGCCAACTTGAATCATTAAGAGCTTGAGATACACTGGTAGGTTCCACTTGAGAAAGAAAACAAGCAAACAGACAGTGTTTGAAGTCTGTGTGATTGTCTCTTTGTTGGTTGGAGACATAAGAGAGAAAAGCAATCTGTCCAAATTGAGGACTTGTGATAGCCCTTCGAGTTCTAACGGTGCCGAAGATCACCTATGATGTTGGATTGAGGATGAGCAACATTGATCCTCACGAGTAGCGATGGGATTGACTTCAATGGACGAATCAAGATTAGTGATGGTTGGTTCAAATTGACATCATAAGAGGGTGAGGTGAAGATGCCGACTTTGGGTTGATGATTTCCAAGATCCGAAGGTTTTGGAAAGCGTGTATAGGGTCACCAAAGTCGAAGATACTTGAGAAGGAACAGCATATCCTTGAGAGATTTGGGGATGGAAGGTGTGACAGAGTCAACTTCAGCAGACACGTTGTTTCTGCGACTCCTTCGATAGCTACCCTTCTTTCGGCTCTGCTTCAAGCTTGGCACAAATTCTTGAGTCGAAGCCTAGCAAGGTCCTCAAGATAATGAGAGTCATCTTCATCACTCGAATCGGCAACATCCTTGGAGGTGGTACCTACAATATTGTTGGGGAGAAAGAAGGCACAAGTATGGGTTGCTCATCATCTTCAAACTCATTTCGAGTCATCATCTAAGGGACTGCATTGTTAGTGGAGAAGCTTGAGAACTGCATTTTGATTAGCCAAGTGTCTAGTGTAACCCAAAGAGTCGGTTAAGTAGTCAAGGTCAAAGACCACGAATGACCCGTCCTTGAACATTATGCTTGTCTTCCAAAATCTCGGGTTCGTCTCTTCTATCTTCTTGGCTTGCAAATTATACACCACAGTAGGCCTTACTATGAGTGAATAACCCACAATATAACCATCATCGCCTTCTCATCAAACTTTCCCAACGGATCACATGTGTTCGAGAATGGTCACTTGACAACCAAAAGGTTTTAGGTAGTGAATGCGGGAACCTTTCCAAAGAGAAGTTCATATGGGGTTTTGAGTTGTGGTGCAGTAATGGACACCTGTTTAGCACATAGCGGCGGTGCCAATAACTTGATCCGTAACATAGTGGGCGGTTTAGAGTCTGCAAGCATGGATCTAGCGCCTCTATTAAGGTCCTATTCTTTCTTTCGACCACCCCATTTTGTTGTGGGGTTCTTGGATTACTATAGTCCCTTTTATGCCTTTTGACCCACGAGTTCTATAAGAATAGCATTTTTGAACTCGTCCCATTATCACACCGAATTCCTTAACCTTTTGTTCAAGCGATTTTCAACAAGAGTGATGAATTCGACAAGACTGAGATGTTTCATCTTTGGTTACGAAAGAAAACCCAACAAAATCTGCTATAGCCATCGGTGATTACCAAAGCAGAAGAACTTATGATCAATGCTTCGACTTGAGTTGGACCAAACAGATCCATGTGAAGCAAGCGAAGAGGTTCAAGAATGATGCTCATAGCATTGATAGCTTTATAAGAAGCTACGTGTTGTTTTCCTTTGTTGCAAGCGACACAATTGTGATCATTTGTGAAAACTTTGGTGGAAGTCCTTCAACAAGACCCATTTTAGAGAGTTTGTTAATGGTCTTGAAGTTCACATCGCCATTCTTCTATGCCATTTAGTGTACTCATCAAGAGATGCTTTAGCTACCAAGCAAGTGAGATCACCACTGGTTGAACTTCATTAAGGTTGAATGTGTATAAGTTGTGAGTTCGAGGAACCTTCAGCAGAATTGAAGTTTCTTCTGGGAGTTTGAAGTCTTTAGACAACACAAGACATTCATTCTCAGTGAAGAGAACTTTGTTCTTAGTGTCACAGATTTGTGAGACAGAGAACAAGTTGAAGTGTTGAAGTTCCTTAACAAAGTACACATTTTCAAAGTCCAGATGAGGTGTCTTTATGGTGCCCTTCCCAGTGATACTACCATCACTTCCTCCAAAAGTCACATTGCCTCCTCCTTCTATAGGGACAAAATTGTGCATCATATCCCTGTTTCCAGACATGCTTCTGGAACAACCACTATCAACAATACCAATATTCTTATGCTTAAGGGATGATCACGAGATAGTCCCATTAAGGCAAACCGATCATGCCTTTCATCCGAAGTGCACCTTGCAAGCGATCAAGCTTGTCGGTATCATGAGCTTCCTCATTAACGAGTTCATGTGCGATCCAGTTGACTGTTCATCCATGGTGAGGAGAGCTGCTGAAGCTCCACTTCTGCTGTTTCTGGCGATAGGAAAGATATTTGGCTCCATCTCCACTCTTTCTATCCTTGCATTCTCTGAGAAATGCCCCATCGATGACAAGAGTAGCACCTTACTTTCCCTATCAAAGCGGTGGTTCCTTTCCTTGAAAACAAACTTCCTTCCACCTCTCTTCAAACCTTTTGATGTCCTTGGCAATGCCACCTGCATTTTCGACTTCATTTCCTCCATTTCAAGAGGGTCCACACGATCAAAGTCTTCATATGCAAGATCTGCTTGAGTATCATAGTCGAGAACAAACGAATGAAGAACATCCTCCATCACACTACTAGATCTAGCTTGAGAACTTGGTGGAGTGGGACGAGGTTATGTGGTGAAGGGGAGTTGAAGATGATGATGGAAAGTAGTTGGAACTAGGAGATGATGGAAAATAGTTGGAGCTAGGAGCTTGTACCATCATGTTGGAATGAGATGTCCCAACAAAAGGCGTATGGTTAGAAGAAGATGTACGGTAGGGAGTCGACATCCGGTTCAAGAGTTACGAGTCTGTTGTATAGCTCATCAAAGGTGAGCATGTCCAACCTCCTTTAGCCTTGAGTGCAATACTAACATGCAACCATGATGGTGGCAAGGACCGCAAGAACTTTGAGTTGCAATCTTCATTGTGCGGTTTAGCATTCGGTGATTCACCGACTCAAGATCCTATGGAACTGTCGTATCCCTTGTGGATACCTTCTTCTTCCGATATGTTGAAGTCCTCGAACTGTTGCCTTAGCATGGACTTCCTCATTCTCTTTGATTCTTCATTTCCACCGAACCTTGCTTTGAGAGCCATCCATATGTCTTTAGCATCATCCATATGGTGAAAATCACATAGATGATCTTCGTGTATGGCTTGAAGCAAAATGGTTTTCACTTTATGCTCTCTCGCATGGCCGGACTTCTTCTTGATTTTGGTGGAGCCATGATAAACTTCCGTCTCGTCGGGAATCATCTTCTTTAGACTATTTCCTTTCTTCACTACCTCCCACGATTCCAATCAATATTGGAAATCCAGTTTCCATCTTCATAGTCCAAAGTTCATATTCTTCCCTCTTTAAATAAGGAATTTACCATTGTTTGTTTGAGAGACCGAGCTGTTGCATGGAAGTGGTGTTGGTGTTGTTTGTGTTGGTGACTTCATTTTCATTATCGGATCCAGGCATGGTGAATGAATGTTTGATTGTATGGGGGTGAGAGTGGTTCTTAGTATCGTAGAGACTTTCCCGAGGCTCTGATACCACTTGTTAGAAACAAAGATCTTGACCTTGATAGATCTTAAGCTCTCGGAGATCGTTAGTGTTGCCTATGTAATCACAAGCAAACTAATAGAAGATCTCTACAACTTAGTATTGTAGCGGAAAATAAATACAAGTTATAATAACTAAGAACACTTTTGATCCTCTATGGATCTTTGATTATAGAAACTCTATGTTTGGATAGAATACAAGATTTTAGAAACTTTTTAAAAAAACTTATCTATTACAAACTAATATGGTTTCTTATATAGGCAAGAAACCCTAATGAGCGTTGACAATTTACGCTACTACTACTAAACTAGACTAAGCATGCAACTAGACAAGCATGCAACTAATCATATTGTTTTGTTAATCATCGTGTTTATTACGAGTAAGCTCTACATGTACTGGCGCCATCCTATACATACTGGTGACTTTTACTCTAAACCGAGCTTATCTCTCCCACGTGGTTCCACTTTCGTGACAACACTCTATCGCTTTATCACTTCATCAAGTATAACTGGCGACATCGATTCTTCTTCTTCTAATCTCTTCAACTGAAGCTTCGAGAATCGATGGTTTGTGCTTGCAGAATCGGAGATTACCTTAATTCCCAACAAAGATTTCTAGCCTTTTAATGACCTCTGGATTTGGTTCCTCAACAAGGGAATGCTATGCTTATCGCTAAGACTCTATGCTTAGTGATTAAGTGAGCGATCTGAATGGTATTTCCTTGTCGTACAACTTATTTTCAAGCTTTTTTCAAGGTTTTAGATTAGAAAAATCATTCAAAAGTTTTGATTCCTTAGCACCGAATTCGTGCTTAAGCATTTAACATTTTCTTGAAGTTCTTGCTTTTGCTTAGCGGTTTTAGAAAACTTTTCTTGTAAGGAGTTTAACTCTTGTTGTAATACTTCTTCTCTAAACCTAATTTTTCTAATAGTTATACGCATTTGGTCATCCATCTCCCGCTCACGGGTGGTCAACTCAAACTTTGCGTTGTTCATAAATAGCAACACGTTCTTTATAGGCATTAAGTTGAAATTACAGAATCATCGAGGCGCATGCGGTGAATTCATCAAAACATAATCGTTATTGATCGCAAAGATGCATCACTTGATACAATCTCACTTTCACTTTGAATCACATATTGATCATATGGGACAACATTGATATTACCCATATTTTCAATATCGATTCAATAAACCTGATTGATTGTACCGTTATGTATCTTTTGCTCATCAACTTCATCGTATAATTTTAATACCTCAAAGATGAGTTTGTCTTTGGATGGACGAGCTTGTGGTGATGAAGAGACTTTAGAGAGACCATTGGAGAAATGCTAGCCATGAAGATGGTTTGTGGGTGGGTTCTTCATCAACATCAGTCGTATGCATCACAATCGCCTACTTGAAAGGCATTCGATGATTATGCCCTATCTCTGAATTGGTTGCTCATCCACATCTACATCATATGTCTTAGCATTTCCTCGACCAAGAACAACAATTCCTCTTCATCCAACGCCGCACCATTATCCTAAGCTTGCACAAGCAACATCTTATCCTGAAGTACTCAACATTCGAGGGCATTTTGGTGATGTGCAATTCCTTGCAATGTGTCCTCACCTCCACAATTGTAACATTTGATTGGCTTTGCTTGACCCGATTTCCATTCCTTCCTACATTACGATTTGCAACATAACCTCTACCAGCCCACCTCTTGCTTGTTCGTCTTGTCGTTCTTGGTGGTGCACCATAACCTTCCCATCTCCGATGGTGGCTTGATTATGTGGATTGGAAGCGGTTCTAAGATTGTTGTTGGTGTGTGGAAGAGTTCATGTTTTGACTAATCGAAGAGCTAGTTGATTAATGAAATTTCCACGTGTGCATCAACATCGCCTTGTTTGAACATAGGATCGGGAATGAGTTTGTGATTAACATTACCCATGGGTATGACTTGTGAGGCTTTGGTTGTGATTCCGATGTTTGAGTAGAAGGCGGTTGAGTCATTTGAAGAGCTTGTCTCTCCTGGTTGGTTTTGAAGCGATTAAGAATCCTTTTTCAAACATAGCATGTCTCTCATTCGAAGGAGGAAGGCATAGAGTTGCTCATAGTTTGTATTCTTCAATCCTTTAGTGAGCTTCACGAAATGACAAACTTGTGCCATTCGGGATTCATGTTGTTCACAAATTTTGAGTTCGGTGAATGTTAGGCATAGTCATTCGATGTTCCTCATATCATTAACAAGCTTGTGGAATCTCATAGTACTCATAAACACTCTCATCGGTTTCATCTTGAAGTGTTCAAATTCATCATAGAGTTGTGATTCTCATCTTCCATAGTTAATTGAACACGAGAGAAGCATCTTGACATTATCCCATCGCCTTTGCTTGGTGTTGTGATTGATCGACTTGTAGATATCTTTTGGAAGACCTTGAAGTACGATGTTAGAAGCCACGATATCGACATCGAATCTCTTTTCTCATTATCATCGAGCTCATCATATGTCTTTGGTGCATCAATTCCATAGATCATTGTTCCATCTTAATTTGATCAATTAAGTCTCTAGTCGTCTCAACCCGATATGGTCCTTCATCAATGGATTTGAGAATGTTGACTCATTTTCCTTTCCAAGACAAAGGCAATCGATTCGTTGAGCCCAAGAGTCGTAGTCATTACATCAAGCATGGGTGGGCGAGTATCTCGAACCATTGCTTGAACATCCTCGGCAACAAGTGGAGATGATTGCAGGAACGTTGGTAGACATGATGAAAAATTAAGCGGGATTTTATAACTCTATGATTAAACCGGAAATAGATTCTTTCACGGATTTTATTGAATCAATAGAAAACCGTATTTAAAGGAAATCACCAAGTCGCTAGGAGAACGTGAATCAAGTCGCTAAGTGCTAAGTCACTAAAGTTCCAAGTTTTCGTTATATAACAACTCGCTACAATCCAAGTCGCTAACAAAATTTTGGCGAGAATTAAGCTAAGCACCAAGTCGCTAAATATTCAAGTCGCTAAATAGCAACTCGCTAGGTACCAACTCGCTAACACCAAGTCGCTAACAATATAAAGTACAAGTCGCTAACTTAAACCAAGTCGCTACTCGTAGTGGGGAATCCACTAATCGTACTTTTTGTCGACTTGTCTCAATAGACAAGTCGCTAGCTCAACTCGCTAATGTTAAACAACAACTCGCTACCAAATTGTAAAGCAAGACGCTACCAAGAAAACTTTTCCGTGGCTCAAGTCGCTAGCATGAAAACACATAAACACCACTTTTCAATCCAAAACAACCCAACCACTATGATTCAAACCTTCTAAATCAAAACCTAAACACTTGAGATGATTCTAAACACAAAAGTACTACCAAAATCCAAACTTTAACACTAGAAATCAACCAAATGATGTAAAACCACTAAACTTTTCAAACTAAAAACCACCTAAAACCACTAGAAATCAAAGATATGCAAGATATGATCTAACCATGGCTCTTGATACCAATTGTAGGATATTGGTTCACATACACATCAAACCATAACACAAAGTGGGCGTATAAGGTGAGTTCTAGTGAGAGAAAGTTAGAGGTTTAGGGAACTTTAGTGAGAGAAAGAAAATTCTTATTATGAGCTCCAACTCTCTACCTTGGAAGGTAGAGAGTATTTATAGTCTTACAATAAAACGCCACACAACGGGCTGTGGATCAGGCATACAATGGGTAAAGACCCGTCCGTCCTCCACCGTGTTACTAAAGTAAATACTACTTAGCTTAAAAGAACGACAACTACGAGCTTTCTAACGATTACATATACTTGAGGTGACCGACTCTTTAATACCTGGAAGTTCTAATTCCTAACAACCTTCAACAACAATTTTGTCCCGATTCAATGGTTAACGAATGAGATATCGCCTTTGGAAAATAGCCCTGCAGAAGGGTTACGAAAATTGTACCAGATTTGAATTTTTCACATTTTCTTCGAAAAACCTTGTAGATCCTAGATCGAGAGCCCCCAGGCTCTGATACCACATGTTGAATCGTTTAAGCTCAGGTTGTTTAGACCTTTTCATCTAGGATTAATCAATAACAAATAACAATACATGCAGCGGAATAAGAATTGAACAAACATAATTGTTATTGATACAAGGTTTTTCGTCATCATCTCTACTCTAAATGATTACAAACACATCAGCCCCAATCCTACTTGATCAAGTGTAGGATGGTTATCTAACCTATAACATGGATCAAGGAAACCTTGATTACCTTAGGGCTACACCACCTCTAGACGTCTACATCTTGTGCACATCTTAATAACAAACTCCCCATCCTGTTTATATACTAGAGGATTAGGGTTACAAAGGAAATAATAATATTATAGACTAAACCTTTTTAACAATTAAGAATATCTTCTAAATCTTCATTCTTTTGTTTTATCTCATCAAATCAATAAACCCAACAAATTCATATGATATTAATGTCCAAAATTTTTGCATTGCACATATTTTTTAGCTGCTTATTTGTTTATTTACACTTTTATCTTTTGAAAACAAAATAATAAACAAATAGAAATAGATGGTTTGAAGACTTAAGATTACAAACATCGGGCCATGTGGACTATTTCATTCTTTGCTAATCTTTCCATGTAGTTCCCATATATCTATACTACATTATAAAGCATTTGAGACTTCCTATAAAAGGAAAAATTTTAAGATAAAAAATATTACTATAAAAGGAAAATTTGAAAATTTAAGCCTCATTTAAACCATATGTAACCACCTTCCAATAATGATACATTTTAATAGACTTTTTTATAAGAAAGGCTCACTATACTTAAAACCACAAATTTAATGCTAAAATTTAAAAAATAAAAGTATTAACCATTTACACTATTAATAATTTAGACGTCCTGCTTTTGAAAAACATATCTCTACTACTTTATATTATTTAGGACATTCTAAATAAGAAAGTTTAGAATGAATAATATTTGCTCGTCACATAAATAGTCACCGAGTACACGCCGCCACTTTGCGTGAGTACCATTCTAGTTATTAATTAATTAAAGTAAGCCCTAATTTTTTCTTGTAGATAATTACTAAAAGTAATCATATTTTAGTTAGGTCCTATGACCTGCTTACCAACACTATAGAACCGTATCTGTCCATCACCCAGGGGCGGAGGGAGGGGTGGCTAGCGGGTGCCAGGCCCCCTCTAATAAGCTCAATAATTGTATTAAGATACCATTGTTTAGCTTATAAATTAATGTTTAATATACCACAAGCCTCTCCCAACTAGCGACTTTCTATAATGAAAAAAAAAGAAAATAACCGACATGAAATATCTCCTTACAAAGTGGCCATTGAAGAAAAATATATCCAAAATTTGGGGGTAGTGTGTTTCTACCTTAAATGGTTTTTTTACTTCTTTCTTTATCCTTGAAAATTACTATTGACTTTGATTTTTCTCCCTATTTTTATCATGTGTTAGTTGTTGGTCGCTTTACTCTTGACAAATATGAATTGTGCATTAATTTTGGTATATATTTTGTTTTGTTTCTTTTTTGGTTTTGTGTTCAATTATTAAAACATATGAGACTAAAGAGTTCAAGTTATATCTGAGGGTGGCCATGGGCGGGCTTGAGACGGTTTTCTTTGGCTAAATCAAACCCCGAACTAAAAGTTCGGTTTTAAGTTTCTTTAATACCAAACCCCGCACCAAAATTATGGTTTGGTTTTTTCTGTTTTTGGAGTTTAAAATCACTTTCGCAAATAGTTAGCTAATGAATTTAGACAAAGTTATCTAAAAGACAAAGATCTGCCATTGAGATAAATATGATTATGATGGCATCAGAGGCGTCTACTGGTTATTTGATGCTTAAAGCGAAAATATGAAATGAGACATTTTTGCCAATATTTTTCTCATTAATTTAAATAATTTAAGGGACTAGTCGATAACTAATTATATCATAAATTTGGATATCCAAAATTTGCGATGATTGTTTTATTTTAGACATAATATTTTATCTAAGGTTTTTTTTAATTCGGATATTTGAAAATTTCAGATAACAATTTTATAAATCTGAGTATCCAGATATCTATAATTTTTGAAAAACTTTTATATGAGTTCTAAAATTGTCCTTTCATAAAACCCAACTTTTTGATAAACTATGATCAAGTTTCAGATATCCGAATACGGTTATTTTTTAAACACCAACAACCTAATCAAGAAATCCTAGAAAGTTTTGGCTTTGTTGCTCTCCCATAGTTATATACTCAGAAACATTAAAATATATAAAGAACTGACCTTATTTTGAGTTTATTATACTTTTTATGCACTAAATTTGTTGGAAACAATTAGGTTTAGTAATGCATTTGTAAGCTTTTGTGATGGTTTATTTGTATAAACTAAACTTGGAACCATTCTATTTACACCGTCGTAATTCGAAGACCAATACCAAGAACAAGAACAAAAACCCAAATTAAAAAGGTATGTCCTTTTTTAATCTAGTGGTTTAGTTTTTAAACTTCTTCTTCTATTTGTTTATAGATTAGGATTTCTGGGAATTTCGTTATTTGAGATTTATTCAGTAATTAGCATGGATGTTGTGTGTTAGAAATTTTTTAAACTCTACTTTTATAAAATCCAGTCCTATAGAATTCGATAATATAATAGATGCACATAATCAAGTTTATAAAATCCAATACATTCCTCATCTTATTGGATTGGATTTTAAACTCACGTTGAATGAAACTCCAATGATATATATTATAATTTCAAACTCTACGTTAAATGAAACTCCGTCGATATATAGTATAATTTAATCTATAAAATCCAATACAATCAATAGAATTCAAATCACAAATCACAAATCAAGATGGCACACACACAATCTTACGATTCCGGTTCAGATGCTCCACCTCCGGTTCGTGTTCTCCACCTCTAGCTCCGTTTAGGAGAATCTGGATCCGATCGGCAATTTTTGCCGCTATTGCAGTGGTCACTAGTTTGGCCACTACAATCATCGGTGGTATGATTGAAGACAAAGAACAAGCTCATGTCATTGGGGGCTTCCTGTATGCAACCTTTACAGGGGCATGTCTCAATGCCCTCTGTGAGTTTTTTTGCTATAGCTTTAGATGGCTATATGCAACAAAACCAGCGACAGCCACAACCACTATCCGCTAAATGGAAAGCTGCTGGTGCAGCTTTCCTATCCTACATACTATGCGGCTTGCTCCAGGTCCCGTCAGTGGTACTTGCCGGGCTTGGTATCCCACGCCTGGTGACTGAGGCCACCCTGTGCGTCTTATCCCATTCTCTATGTGGGTCATTTTTCGCCCACTATGGGAACGCCCCGTTTGTCAAAACCACTCTTTGGCTTCTGTTTGGCGGGGCAGCTACCTTTATGGTTTCTTTGGTTCGTACACAGTTTTATACCATTCATTGTATCGCTTGTATTAGCAGCCATCTTTGATTTTTGAGGATGCCACGCTTGAAATTGACACAATGTTTAGTCATTTAGTTTAGGGTTTTTTGATTGAAAACGTATTGAACTTTATCCCTTTTCCTATTGTATGTACCGAACTAAAAAAATTCCTATTCTATGTAGTGAAGTTTTTAAACTTCCTTTTGTATGCATAAAATGACTTGTACAACGGGTAACCACTTTTGTAATCCAACTAAGCATGAAACTTGAACATTAATATAATAGACTAACATCATATATGATCTAATATACAAATAAAATAAAGATGCCCTATATGAAAGGACAAATATTTTATCTAAGGTTTTTAACTCGGATATTGAAATTTGGATAACAATTTTATAAATCGAATATCTAGATATCTATAATTTTGAAAAACTTTTATATGAGTTCTAAAATTGTCCTTTCATAAAACCCAACTTTTGATAAAACTATGATCAAGTTTCGGATATCCGTATACATTTATTTTTGAACACCAAAACCTAATCAAGAAATCTTAGAAAGTTTTGGCTTTGTTGCTCTCCCATAGTTATATACTGGAAGCATTAAAATAGATAAAGAACTGACCTTGTTTTGAGTTTACTATACTTTTATGCACTAAATTTGTTGGAAACAATTAGGTTTAGTAATGCATTTGTAAGTTTTGTGATGGTTTATTTGTATAAACTAAACTTGGAACCATTCTATTTACACCGTCATAATTGAAGACCAATACCAAGAACAAGAACAAAACCCAAATTAAAAAGGTATGTCCTTTTTAATCTAGTGGTTTTGTTTTAAACTTTTCTTCTTCATTTATAGATTAGGATTTGGAATTTCGTTATTTGAGATTTATTCAGAATTAGCATGGATGTTGTGTGTTAGTAATTTTTAAACTCTACTTTTATAAAATCCGGTCTTATAGAATTCGATAATATAATAGATGCACATAATCAAGTTTATAAAATCCAATACATTCCTCATCTTATTGGATTTGATTTTAAACTCTACATTAAATGAAACTCAAGTCGATATATATTATAATTTCAAACTCTACGTTAAATGAAACTCCTGTCGATATATAGTATAATTTAATCTATAAAATCCATTACAATCAATAGAATTCGAAATCAGAAATCACAAATCACAAATCACAAATCAAGATGGCAGCCACACACAATCTTACGATTCCAGTTCCAGATGCTCCACCTCTAGTTCCAGGTTCTCCACCTCTAGCTCCGTTTAGGAGAATCTGGATCTGATCGGCAATTTTTGCCGCTATTGCAGTGGTCACTAGTTTGGCCACTACAATCATCGATGGCATGATTGAAGACAAAGAACAAGCTCATGTCATTGGGGGCTGCATGTACCTTTGGGGCATGTCTCAATGCCCTCTGTGAGTTTTTGCTATAGCTTTAGACCGCTATATGCAACAAAACCGTGACGACCACAACCACTATCCGTAAATGGAAAGTCGCGTGCAATTTTCCTATCCTACTATACTATGCGGCTTGCTCCATGTCCCGTCAGTTGTACTTGTCGGGCTTGGTATCCCACGCCTGGTGACTGAGGCCACCCTGTGCGTCTTATCCCTTTCTCTATGTGGGTCATTTTTCGCCCACTATGGGAACGCCCCGTTTGTCAAAACCACTCTTTGGCGGGGCAGCTACCTTTATGGTTTCTTTTGGTTCGTACAAAGTTTTATACCGTTCATTGTATCGCTTGTATTAGCAGCCATCTTTGATTTTTGAGGATGCCACGCTTGAAATTGACACAATGTTTAGTCATTTAGTTTAGGGTTTTTTGATTGAAAACATATTGAACTTTACCCCATTTCCTATTGTATGTACCGAACTATAAAAATTCCTATTCTATGTAGTGAAGATTTTAAACTTCCTTTTGTATGCATAAAATGACTTGTACAACGGGTAACCACTTTTGTAATCCAACTAAGCAATGAAACTTGAACACTAATATAATAGACTAACATCATATATGATCTAACTTACAAATAAAATAAAGATGCCCTATATGAAAGGACAAATATTTTATCTAACGTTTTTTAACTCGGATATTGAAATTTCGGATAACAATTTTATAAATCAATATCTAGATATCTATCATTTTGAAAAACTTTTATATGAGTTCTAAAATTGTCCTTTCATAAAACCCAACTTTTGATAAAACTATGATCAAGTTTCGGATATCCGTATACATTTATTTTTGAACACCAAAACCTAATCAAGAAATCTTTGAAAGTTTTGGCTTTGTTGCTCTCCATAGTTATATACTCGGAAGCATTAAAATAGATAAAGAACTGACCTTGTTTTGAGTTTACTATACTTTTTATGCACTAAATTTGTTGGAAACAATTAGGTTTAGTAATGCATTTGTAAGTTTATGTCATGGTTTATTTATATAAACTAAACTTGGAACCATTCTATTTACACTGTCGTAATTCGAAGACCAATACCAAGAACAAGAACAAAAACCCAAATAAAAAAGGTATGTCCTTTTTTAATCTAGTGGTTTAGTTTTTAAACTTCTTCTTCTTCTATATGTTTATAGATTAGGATTTCTGGGAATTTTGTTATTTTAGATTTATTCAGTAATTAGCATGGATGTTGTGTGTTAGTAATTTTTTAAACTCTACTTTTATAAAACCAGTCCTATAGAATTCGATAATATAATAGATGCACATAATCAAGTTTATAAAATCCAATACATTCCTCATCTTATTGGATTGGATTTTTAAACTATACGTTAAATGAAACTCCAGTCGATATATATTATAATTTCAAACTCTACGTTAAATGAAACTCCTGTCGATATATAGTATAATTTAATCTATAAAATCCAATACAATCAATAGAATTCAAAATCACAAATCACAAATCAAGATGGCAGCCACACACAATCTTACGATTCCAGTTCCAGATGCTCCACCTCCAGTTCCAGGTTCTCCACCTCGAGCTCCGTTTAGGAAAATCTGGATCCGATCGGCAATTTTGCCGCTATTGCGATGGTCACTAGTTTGCCCACTACAATCATCGGTGGTATGATTGAAGGATGAGAACAAGCTCATGTCGTTGAAATTGCTGTATGCCACCTTTACTGTGGGCATGTCTCAATGCCCTATGTGAGTTTTTGCTATAGCTTTAGATGGCTATATGCAACAAAACCGGCGACGACCACAACCACTATCCGGTAAATGGAAAGCTGTGCGGTGCGGCTTTCCTATCTATACTATGCGGCTTGCTCCGGTCCGTCTGTTGTACTTGCGGGCTTGGTATCCCAGCGCTGGTGACTGAGGCCACCCTGTGCGTCTTTTCCCTTTCTCTATGTGGGTCATTTTTCGCCCACTATGGGAACGCCCCATTTGTCAAAACCACTCTTTGGCTTCTATTTGGGGGGCAACTACCTTTATGGTTTCTTTTGGTTCGTACAAAGTTTTATACCGTTCATTGTATCGCTTGTATTAGCAGCCATCTTTGATTTTTGAGGATGCCACGCTTGAAATTGACACAATGTTTAGTCATTAGTTTAGGGTTTTTGATTGAAAACGTATTGAACTTTACCCATTTCCTATTGTATGTACCGAACTAAAAATTCCAATTCTATGTAGTGAAATTTTAAACTTCCTTTTGTATGCATAAAATGACTTGTACAACGGGTAACCACTTTTGTAATCCAACTAAGCAATGAAACTCGAATATTAATATAATAGACTAACATCATATATGATCTAATATACAAATAAAATAAAGATGCCCTATATGAAAGGACAAATATTTTATCTAAGGTTTTTTAACTTGGATATTGAAATTTCGAGATAACAATTTTATAAATCAATATCTAGATATCTATAATTTTGAAAAACTTTTATATGAGTTCTAAAATTGTCCTTTCATAAAACCCAACTTTTTGATAAAACTATGATCAAGTTTCAGATATCCGTATACATTTAATTTTTGAACACCAAAAACCTAATTAAGAAATCTTTGAAAGTTTTGGCTTTGTTGCTCTCCCATAGTTATATACTCGGAAGCATTAAAATAGATAAAGAACTTACATTGTTTTGAGTTTACTATACTTTTTATGCACTAAATTTGTTGGAAACAATTAGGTTTAGTAACGCATTTGTAAGTTTTTGTGATGGTTTATTTGTATAAACTAAACTTGGAACCATTCTATTTACACCGTCGTAATTCGAAGACCAATACCAAGAACAAGAACAAAAACCCAAATTAAAAAGGTATGTCCTTTTTTAATCTAGTGGTTTAGTTTTTAAACTTCTTCTTCTATCTGCTTATAGATTAGGATTTGGAATTTCGTTATTTAGATTTATTCAAGAATTAGCCTTGATGTTGTGTGTTAGTAATTTTTTAAACTCTACTTTTATAAAATCCAGTCCTATAGAATTAGATAATATAATAGATGCACATAATCAAGTTTATAAAATCCAATACATTCCTCATCTTATTGGATTGGATTTTTAAACTCTACGTTGAATGAAACTCCAGTCGATATGTATTATAATTTCAAACTCTACGTTAAATGAAACTCCTGTCGATATATAGTATAATTTAATCTATAAAATCCAATACAATCAATAGAATTCGAAATCACAAATCACAAATCAAGATGGCAGCCACACACAATCTTACGATTCCAGTTCCAGATGCTCCACCTCCGGTTCCAGGTTCTCCACCTCTAGCTCCGTTTAGGATAATCTGGATCCGATCGGCAATTTTTGCCGCTATTGCAGTGGTCACTAGTTTGGCCACTACAATCATCGGTGGTTTGATTGAAGACAGAGAACAAGCTCATGTCATTGGGGGCTGCCTGTATGCCACCTTTACAGGGGCATGTCTCAATGCTCTCTGTGAATTTTTTGCTATAGCTTTAGATGGCTATATGCAACAAAACCAACGACAGCCACAACCACTATCCGCTAAATGGAAAGTTCTGGTGCGCCTTTCCTATCCTACATACTATGCGGCTTGCTCCAGGTCCCGTCAGTTGTATTTGTCGGGCTTGGTATCCCACGCCTGGTGACTGAGGCCACCCTGTGCGTCTTATCCCTTTCTCTATGTGGGTCATTTTTCGCCCACTATGGGAACACCCCGTTTGTCAAAACCACTTTTTGGCTTCTGTTTGGCGGGGCAGCTACCTTTATGGTTTCTTTTGGTTCGTACAAAGTTTTATACCATTCATTGTATCGCTTGTATTAGCAGCCATCTTTGATTTTTGAGGATGCCACACTTGAAATTGACACAATGTTTAGTCATTTAGTTTAGGGTTTTTTGATTGAAAACGTATTGAACTTTACCCCTTTTCCTATTGTATGTACCGAACTAAAAGAATTCCTATTCTATGTAGTGAAGTTTTTAAACTTCCTTTTGTATGCATAAAATGACTTGTACAACGGGTAACCACTTTTGTAATCCAACTAAGCAATGAAACTCGAACATTAATATAATAGAATAACATCATATATGATCTAATATACAAATAAAATAAAGATGCCCTATATGAAAGGACAAATATTTTATCTAAGGTTTTTTTTAACTTGGATATTCAAAATTTCAGATAACAATTTTATAAATCTGAATATCTAGATATCTATAATTTTGAAAACTTTTATATGAGTTCTAAAATTGTCCTTTCATAAACCCAACTTTTGATAAAACTATGATCAAGTTTCGAGATATCCGTATACATTTATTTTTTGAACACCAAAAACCTAATCAAGAAATCTTAGAAAGTTTTGGCTTTGTTGCTCTCCCATAGTTATATACTCGGAAGCATTAAAATAGATAAAGAACTGACCTTATTTTGAGTTTACTATAATTTTTATGCGCTAAATTTGTTGGAAACAATTAGGTTTATTAATGCATTTGTAAGTTTTTGTGATGGTTTATTTGTATAAACTAAACTTGGAACCATTCTATTTACACCGTCGTAATTCGAAGACCAATACCAAGAACAAGAACTAAAACCCAAATTAAAAAGGTATGTCCTTTTTTAATCTGGTGGTTTAGTTTTTAAACTTCTTCATCTTCTATCTGATTATAGATTAGGATTTCTGGGAATTTCGTTATTTGAGATTTATTCAGTAATTAGCATGGATGTTGTGTGTTAGTAATTTTTTAAGCTCTACTTTTATAAAATCCAGTCCTATAGAATTCGATAATATAATAGATGCACATAATCAAGTTTATAAAATCCAATACATTCCTCATTTTATTGGATTGGATTTTTAAACTCTACGTTAAATGAAACTCCAGTCGATATATATTATAATTTCAAACTCTACGTTAAATGAAACTCCTGTCGATATATAGTATAATTTAATCTATAAAATCCAATACAATCAATAGAATTCGAAATCACAAATCACGAATCACAAATCACAAATCAAGAAGGCATCCACACACAATATTACGATTCCAGTTCCAGATGCTCCACCTCCAGCTCCGTTTAGGAAAATCCGGATCCGATCGGCATTTTTGCCGCTATCGCAATGGTCACTAGTTTGGCCACTACAATCATCGGTGGTAAGATTGAAGACTGAGATCAAGCTCATGTCATTGGATGCCACCTTTACAGGGGCATGTCTCAATGCCCTCTGTGAGTTTTTTGCTATAGCTTTAGATGGCTTTATGCAACAAAACCAGCGACAGCCACAACCACTATCCGCTAAATGGAAAGCAGCTGGTGCATCTTTCCTATCCTACATACTATGCGGCTTGCTCCAAGTCCCGTCAGTTATACTTGCCGGGCTTGGTATCCCACGCTTGGTGACTGAGGCCACCCTGTGCGTCTTATCCCTTTCTCTATGTGGGTCCTTTTTCGCCCGCAATGGGAACGCCCCGTTTGTCAAAACCACTCTTTGGCTTCTGTTTGGCGGGTCAGCTACCTTTCTGGTTTCTTTTGGTTTGTACAAAGTTTTATACCGTTCATTGAATCGCTTGTATTAGCAGACATCTTTGATTTTTGAGGATGCCACGCTTGAAATTGACACAATGTTTAGTGATTTAGTTTGGGGTTTTTTGATTGAAAATGTATTGAACTTTACCCCATTTCCTATTGTATGTACTGAACTAAAAAAATTCCTATTCTATGTAGTGTAGTTTTTAAACTTCCTTTTGTATGCATAAAATGACTTGTACAACGGGTAACCACTTTTGTAATCCAACTAAGCAATGAAACTTGAACATTAATATAATAGACTAACATCATATATGATCTAATATACAAATTAAATAAAGATGCCCTATATGAAAGGACTAATATTTTATCTAAGGTTTTTTTAACTCGGATATTCAAAATTTCAGATAACAATTTTATAAATCTGAATATCTAGATATCTATAATTTTTGAAAAACTTCTATATGAGTTCTAAAATTGTCCTTTCATAAAACCAAACTTTTTGATAAACTATGATCAAGTTTCGGATATCCGTATACGATTATTTATTGAACACCAACAACCTAATCAAGAAATATTAGAAAGTTTTGGCTTTGTTGCTCTCCATAGTTATATACTCGGAAGCATTAAAATAGATAAAGAACTGACCTTATTTTGAGTTTACTATACTTTTTATGCGCTAAATTTGTTGGAAACAATTAGGTTTATTAATGCATTTGTAAGTTTTTGTGATGGTTTATTTGTATAAACTAAACTTGGAACCATTCTATTTACACCGTCGTAATTCGAAGACCAATACCAAGAACAAGAACTAAAACCCAAATTAAAAAGGTATGTCCTTTTTTAATCTAGTGGTTTAGTTTTTAAACTTCTTCTTCTTCTATCTGATTATAGATTAGGATTTCTGGGAATTTCGTTATTTGAGATTTATTCAGTAATTAGCATGGATGTTGTGTGTTAGTAATTTTTTAAGCTCTACTTTTATAAAATCCAGTCCTATAGAATTCGATAATATAATAGATGCACATAATCAAGTTTATAAAATCCAATACATTCCTCATTTTATTGGATTGGATTTTTAAACTCTACGTTAAATGAAACTCCAGTCGATATATATTATAATTTCAAACTCTACGTTAAATGAAACTCCTGTCGATATATAGTATAATTTAATCTATAAAAAACAATACAATCAATAGAATTCGAAATCACAAATCACGAATCACAAATCACAAATCAAGAAGGCATCCACACACAATCTTACGATTCCAGTTCCAGATGCTCCACCTCCAGCTCCGTTTAGGAGAATCCGGATCCGATCGGCATTTTTGCCGCTATCGCAATGGTCACTAGTTTGGCCACTACAATCATCGGTGGTAAGATTGAAGACAGAGATCAAGCTCATGTCATTGGGGGCTGCCTATATGCCACCTTTACAGGGGCATGTCTCAATGCCCTCTGTGAGTTTTTTGCTATAGCTTTAGATGGCTTTATGCAACAAAACCAGCGACAGCCACAACCACTATCCGCTAAATGGAAAGCAGCTGGTGCATCTTTCCTATCCTACATACTATGCGGCTTGCTCCAAGTCCGTCGATTATACTTGGGCTTGGTATCCCACGCCAGTGACCGAGGCCACCCTGCGTCTTATCCCTTCTCTATGTGGGTCCTTTTTCGCCATGAATGGAACGCCCGCTTGTCAAAACCACTCTTTGGCTTCTGTTTGGCGGGTCAGCTACCTTTCTGGTTTCTTTTGGTTTGTACAAAGTTTTATACCGTTCATTGAATCGCTTGTATTAGCAGACATCTTTGATTTTTGAGGATGCCACGCTTGAAATTGACACAATGTTTAGTGATTTAGTTTGGGGTTTTTTGATTGAAAATGTATTGAACTTTACCCCATTTCCTATTGTATGTACTGAACTAAAAAAATTCCTATTCTATGTAGTGTAGTTTTTAAACTTCCTTTTGTATGCATAAAATGACTTGTACAACGGTAACCACTTTTGTAATCCAACTAAGCAATGAAACTTGAACATTAATATAATAGACTAACATCATATATGATCTAATATACAAATTAAATAAAGATGCCCTATATGAAAGGACTAATATTTTATCTAAGGTTTTTTTAACTCGGATATTCAAAATTTCAGATAACAATTTTATAAATCTGAATATCTAGATATCTATAATTTTTGAAAAACTTCTATATGAGTTCTAAAATTGTCCTTTCATAAAACCAAACTTTTTGATAAACTATGATCAAGTTTCAGATATCCGTATACGATTATTTATTGAACACCAACAACCTAATCAAGAAATATTAGAAAGTTTTGGCTTTGTTGCTCTCCCATAGTTATATACTCGGAAGCATTAAAATAGATAAAGAACTGACCTTATTTTGAGTTTACTATACTTTTTATGCGCTAAATTTGTTGGAAACAATTAGGTTTATTAATGCATTTGTAAGTTTTTGTGATGGTTTATTTGTATAAACTAAACTTGGAACCATTCTATTTACACCGTCGTAATTCGAAGACCAATACCAAGAACAAGAACAAAAATCCAAATTAAAAAGGTATGTCCTATTTTAATCTAGTGGTTTAGTTTTTAAACTTCTTCTTCTTCTATTTGTTTTTAGATTAGGATTTCTGGGAATTTCGTTATTTGAGATTTATTTAGTAATTAGCATGGATGTTGTGTGTTAGTAATTTTTTGAACTCTACTTTTATAAAATCCAATCCAATAGAATTCGATAATATATTAGATGCACATATTCAAGTTTATAAAATCCAATACATTCCTCATCTTATTGGATTGGATTTTTAAACTCTATGTTAAATGAAACTCCAGTCGATATATATTATAATTTTAAACTCTACGTTAACTCCAGTCGATATGTAATATAATTTAATCTATAAAATCTAATCCAATTAATAGAATCCGAAATCACAAATCACAAATCAAGATGGCAGCCACACACAGTCTTACAATTCCAGTTCCAGATGCTCCTCCTACAGTTCCAGATGCTCCACCTCCAACTCTGTTTAGGAGAATCTGGATTCGATCGGCAATTTTTGCCGCTATCGAAGTGGTCACTACTTTGGCCACTTCAATCATCGGTGGTATGACTGAAGATGGAGAACCTTCTCATGTCATTGGAGGGTGCATGTATTCTACTTTTACAGGGTCTGTGAGTTTTATGCAGTAGCTTTAGATAGATATGTGCAACAAAACCAGCAACAACCACCACCGCTACAGCCACTATCCGCTAAATGGAAAGTTGCTTCTATCCTACATGCTATGTGGCTTGCTCCTGGTCCCGTCACTTGTACTTTTCGGGCATGGTATCTCACGCCTGGTGATTGAGGCCACCCTGTGCATCTTATCCCTTTCCCTATGTGAGTGCTTTTTCGCCCACTATGGGAACACCCTGTTTGCCAAAACCATTATTTGGTTTTTGTTTGTGAGTACACCATTGCACGGGTGAGTTACACTTCTTATTAAACAGCTCCTCTTTACAAGTTTGCCAAGCGTGTTAGCTAACATGTGATTCCTATTCTATTGCCTTTTTTTGTTTCAGGATATACGGGTTGACAATTTAGATTTAATGTACGAGTTATCAGAGTCCTTCATTGCCATGTCACTGAAATGCATGCATTTTGTTTGTTTTGGAACACTCACAAAATAGAATCAAAGCCATGGTATGATTTCATATTATGCCAAAAGTTTGATACTTACGAGTTTATGTGGCACTTTTGACCCATTTACTTATTAATGGGTTGGTGTAGGTTATTTTTCCTCTAACAAACCAAATGGGTCAATGATATCCCTGACCAGTCAGTTCACCCAAATATTTATAATACATAAATCCTCTTAAACTAATATTTTGGACAAAAAGAGTTCGATTCAACCTGACCGGCCTGCAAGATACTACTTTTGATTTATTTTTTGTATGCGACTAAATTGAAACATCTAACTTTTAGGTAATGCTAGTCTGGACCTGCGAATTTTACCAGAGATCCGAAATTACTTTGTGACAACACATACCAAGCTAGTGGAAAACAACTTGCAGCAATAGACGATTGTAGATTCATTTTTTATTACTTACAAGGGATGTATAGAAAACACTAACTGCCATTTTGCAAATTAATGATCGTCAATTACTCATTGTCTGCAGCCCAAACCATCATTTAACCTTGATTCCTGATATTTTATTCATAATGAATGGATTAAATAGCACAATAAAACGACTACCATAAATTTCTTAGTAGTTCAAGAATCAAACATCACACTTGTGATCCAAATTTTACATAATATTCAAATAGACATGATTCATTTGATATGTACTTCAATAGTTGGCTGATAATTAGACTTGCTAATTATGCGAACATCATGAGTGGCAAATAATAGCAACAGGAGAGGGACTGTCAATCACAAAAATCCTTGGTTTTTATTTATAATAATGACGATGGTTGCTATTACAAGTGATAAAATGAATGGTATAAAACTTTGTATAAACCAAAAGAAACCAGAAAGGTGGCTGCCCCGCCAAACAGAAGCCAAAGAATGGTTTGGACAAACGGGGCGTTCCCATAGTGGGCGAAAAAGCACCCACATAGAGAAAGGGATAAGACGCACATGGTGGCCTCAATCACCAAGCGTAGGATACCAGGCCCGGCAAGTACAAGTGACGGGACCTGGAGCAAGACACATAGCATGTAGGATAGGAATGCTACAGCAGCATCTTTCCATTTAGTGGATAGTGGTTGTGGCGGTAGTGGCTGTTGCTGGTTTTGTTGCACATAGATATCTAAAGCTATTGCAAAAAACTCACAGTGGGCATTGGTACATGCCCCCTGTAAAAGTAGAATACATGCAGCCCCCAATGACATGAGATGGTTTTCCCTCTTCAGTCATACCACCGATGATTGCAGTGGCCAAACTAGTGACCACTCCAGATTCTCCTAAACGGAGCTGGTGGTGGAGCATCTGGAATTGGAATTGTATTAGTGTGTGTCTTGAGTAACTTTTAATGAAATATGTGAGTAAGAGATTATAAATTTGATTTGTGATTTGTGATATAAATTTTGAATTCTATTGGGTTTAATTTTAATGACTTTAATTATATTGTACTATATAAAAGTAGAGTTTAAAAAATTACTAACACACAACATCCAAACTAATTACTAAATTGTTGGGATATGAAAGTACTGAAGATATGAAAGTCTTGTAGTCAAAAGCATTGGAAGAAGTCAAAGAGTCAAAATCGCTAAAGACAAAGTCAAAATCTTGCAAGGTGAAGTCAGTCTTGCTAGAACAAACAAACTGTTATATTCGTTTATGGAAAGTATTGTATTCCATGTTTAGATTACTTGTCGTACAAGGTTATCAATTGTAAACCGACTAGGATATCCTCGAGCCTATAAAAGGACTCCTAGATTGGCATTAGAGGTACGATTTCGTAAAAAGAGTTTTAGAGTTTACTGAATTAAGAGTTTAGAGAAAAGTTCGATTATCTTAGAGTTATATTAGAGTATCGCATAATAAGCGATTTAGAGTTTGTTAATAAAGTTTTCTTCTTAGCTTTGTTAAGTAAATTCGCGTACTTGATAAAGATTGCTCGGTGTTTCTTTGTTAATAACTTAGGATTTATTCGAGGTTATTAAACCTTAACAAGCTAGTTAAGTTAGTTTGATTAAAGTATATCGATCCAACAAGTGGTATCGAGCTTGTGTGGAAACTCGACTAGGAAGAAACCCTACAATATTCAAGATGTCGATCAAGTTATTCCACAACCCTCAATCACCTCACTCGTAATTCCAATTATCAAGAAAGGAGAATATGATCTCGGTGCATGAAGATGAGGCAAGATATTGCCATTATGCACCATGCTCGTGGAATGTTATTGTGAATGGGAATGAAGTTGTTCAAGAACCTGCTCAAGTTTCGGACAACCTATAGCACCAAAGGCGGTCTTACCACAAGCAACTATAAGGAATCAAGAGAAGGCATTAAACATTCTCTTGTCTCGCCATTCCGGATGGACATCTTCTCAAGTTTCATGATGCTAAAGATGCCAAGCGCTCTCGGGTGCTCTCAAGACCAGATTGGAGGAATGAAGCCTCTAAAAGATGCACGTAAACTTCTTTGAAACAATGCTTGAAACCTTCACGAGTGGGAGAAAAGAGAGTCTTGATGTCGCATATGATAGGTTTGAATCTCTCAACATGTTGGAATTATACAAGGCTCAAGTATTAGTTGAGGATGCTAATTTGAAGTTTCTAATGAGTTTGCCATCTTCATGGCATGTGATTGCTACAATGATCGAGGACAACAAGGATTGGATGTTATGGACTTTGATGATCTCTATCATCAATCAAGGTGTATGAACATGAGATGAGTGGTCAACCCAGCCCAAATCTCACAAGATTGCTTTTCTATCATCGAAAGAAGAGCGAAGCTTTCAAAAGCACGCTTCTCCTCAAAGTCTTGTTTCTTAAAGTACTGCTGCATTTACAATCCCCATCATATGCTCAAGCAGCCCCACCATCTACCACTTTGAACTCGGATGAAGTTGTGTGCTCCTTCTTTGCACAACAAGCAAGCTTACCCGTCACTTATGAAGAGGATCTAGCATGATCAAGAAGATGCTCTTGAAGAAATTGATATCGTGGCAAGTTGCTTTGATCAACGCAAGGATCAAAAAGTACATGAAGAAGCAGCAAAAATATTGATTTCAAGCCAAAACAAGGAATAACTTTTGACAAATCTAAAATTGAATGCTTCAATTGTCAAAAGATCGGTCACTTTACAAGGAGTGCGGGTTTGCTAAGTATCAAGCAAACAGAACATCCGAGAAGCCTAAACTTGAGCTCAAGGAAATTCCAATAAGCGAAACAAAGGCTTTGGTTGCTCAAGAGAAGTTATCGAAGTGGGTGGAGTGAAGAGTTTGATGATGAACCGGTGACTTCTTGTATGGTAGCAAAGTGGAAGATACAGTTGAAGACACGGTGGAAGCATTGACCGGAGCATCGCTTTTGATGAAGAATCGAACATCTTTGTTTTGGAATCGATGATGGCTTTGGAGGATTTGATTGGAGCAAAGAAAGTGAAGATGATCCTGTTCTTCTTGCTATGGTGGCTACTTCACCAACTCGCCTCCTATCTCGAGGTATGCTCAATGTTATGATTTTTATCAAAATTACTTAACAGCTTATGTGATTGAAAGAGATAATTGTATTAGGGCTAGGTCCGAGGTAGCAGTTACCAAATCACTTTAGAGTCTATAGAAGCTAAAATCATAACACATGAAAATAATGAAATGGCTTGGGTGAAAAGTATGAACAACAGGATTACCGGTTAAAACTCGGTGAATGGAAACTAAATTGTAAAATTCTTTGAAATTGAGAAATTAACTAAGGAAAGAGATGATTTGTTAGCTAAGTTTTTGCTTGGGAGAGTCCGGCTTGTCCCATGTTGCTTATGTTGAAAAAGCAGGCGGCTTACATTAGAATGTGCTTAGGATTTGGAATGGACTTTAGCGGTGTAGATGAAAACCAACCTAGTAATCGGGATGATGGTGTTTTGAGGACATAACCACTAGTGATGATGAGCTCATTAACTATGTAGATTCATCTAGTAATGAGGGCTCGATAAGTGAACCACCTCCGAATATAAGAAAGACAATGGTTATCATGCGTTCCTCATCCCATTAGTCATCACCCTCTAGGCACGATGTTTCTCGTTATGGTGTTGACGGCCTAGAGTTTAGGAAGAAGCTTGTTGCTCAATCTAGGACCGAGAAACCCAAAGAAACTGTTGAAAACAATGTTCAAAATCTAGCAAGTACCTTTAAATCAAAGTATTGCTCAACAAGCAAAGACCTTCGCAAAATCTTTTCAAAACAAGATCGCTAAACCTTTTGGGATAATTTTGGTCAAAACAGATTTAATCGGGTCATCGAAGGCAAAACAATTTTGGGCATAGACATAGAAGAAATCATTTTGGTCATATGGGTCAAAAGCGTGTTTTGTGTGTTATAGTCCTACTCACTTAATCAAAGATTGTGACAAACACTCGAGTATCTAAGCAAGTTTCCAAGGAATAAGTCTAACAATCGAGACCTAGAGAGCACAAACCGGTGTGGACTAATTCAAATAGGGTTAATCACGAAACTTCACACCGGATCATAGATACCACATCGAGAAGACCTTCAAGATCTCACAAGACTTTCCAAAGTACTAGTCGAGACAAGGTAATCGAAAACCATACTTGGGATAGAAATTCTAGGAGATCTCACTATCAACCTAGAAGTTATCACGTTCATATAGGGGATCTAGATCACAGGAACCACCTGTTAAACCGAATGGGTTAAAGGGAAATCTGGCGAGAGACATACAAGACGCTCAACAAAAAGTGAATCGATGTTTTGTGTCAAAAGAAAATGCTAATAATCGGTGAAAGAAATTTATGTTGAAAACCGAGAGTTTTGAAAATCCACATACTAAACATCAAAAGATAATTTTGGATCATAATCGAAAGATAGTAAGAATTACATACTCAAAGAATTTGAGTTTGTAACTTCTCGAGGAACACAAGTCAAGAATGGCTTGGGTTCCTAAAAGTTTCTAACTCTTTTCTTTGTGTGCGTGGCAACCCGTAAGAGGAGCTTAAAGATCATCTTATTGTGGATAGTGGTTGCTCGGAAGTATGACAGAGATAAAGAGATCCCGTCGATTTTAGAAATATTAGTGGAGGAAAAGTTGCATTTGGGAATGATCCCAATGGAGGAAGGATTTGGGAAAGGAACAATTAAAGTCGGAAGAATCGATTTTGAGAATGTAAGATATGTGAAGGAGCTAAAGTTCAACTTGTTGTCGGGCTCTCAAATTTGTGATAAAAGCATCCTGTGTTATTCAACGACACGTAATGTCTTATCCTTTCTTCGACTTCAAACTGTTGATGATGACTTGGTAGTACTAAGGGTACCAAGGACAAATGATGTGTATAGTTTAGACATGAAGAGTCTACATTCCTATGGAAGAGCCACATGTTTGGTGGCTAAAGCAACATCTGAAGCACATCAATGGCATAGAAGATTGGGCCATGTGAATTTCAAGAACATCAACAAATTGGTCAAAGGAAATTTAGTTAGAGGTTTACCTTCAAAGACTTACAAAATGATCAATCCTGTCGGCATGCAAGAAGGGTAACAACACAAAGCTTCTGTAAGAAGCTTGATGAAAGAACTATTAGAGAACCTTTCGAGTCATACATATGGATTTATTTGGACTGTCTCGTGGCAAGTTTAAATAAGAAGAAATCTTGCTTGGTTGTTCTTGATGATTGTAGTAGATTCATTGGGTTTTCTTTTAGGCTTTAAAGATGATACCTTTGATGCTATTCAAACTCTTATAATAGCACTTGAAAACCAATTAAGACTCAAGGTTAGAGGTATTAGATGTGACAATGGAACCAATTCAAGAACAAGCCTATGGATGACTTTTGTGCAAATAAAGGCATAAAAGGAAGTTTAGTATTGCTAGAACACCACGGCAAAATGGTGTTGCGAGAGAGGAAGAATAGGACCTTGATTGAAGCGGCAAGGACCATGTTAGCGATTCTCATCTCCATATTCAATTTTGGGCGGTCGTAAGATCGCATGCTATGTACTCAACGGGGTTTCGTCACAAAACCACGATGAAGACACCCTATGAATTGCGATGGGCAATAAACCCAACATTCGTTTTATGAAGCCTTTTGGATGCCTCTTACTATTTTGAACACTATTGATAATGGGAAGTTTGATGGCAAGTCCGAAGAAGGTTACTTATCGATATTGCACTAACAAGAAAGGCTTTAGAGTATACAATGTAGTTACTAAGAAGATTCAAGACTGTCTTCATGTTGAGTTCTTAGAAGATCAAGACAATGAGAAAGGTAAAGGTCCCGATTGGATGTTTGATCTTGAGATTTTATCTCCTTCAATGAATTATGTACCGTTAGAGAAGAAAATCAACCTTTGCATAATGAAGAAGATATTCAAGATGTTGTTCATGATATTCATATTAGACCCGATGTTGTTTTCGATAAAGATCCTATGAGTCCAAAACAAAGTATCGATGTTCCTAAGCAAAGTAATCGATTCTCCAAAACAAAGCATCTTGTTGCACCACAATCCTCATTATCTCGAGGATCAATCTATTCAAGAGGAACTTAATCACCGCTTCTTCAAGATGTATTAGCACATTCTTACATCGATGAACAAAGGAGAGCTTATGAAGAGGCAAGAAGAAGAACAAGATGCAGAGTTCTCTTATAGTACTTTGACAAGATTTTCAACCAAAGTCTTCGCACTGCTGATGATGATTTTAGATGATTTGGATGATCCTACCATGCCCGGGTTAGAAGAAAGCGATGATGAGCTTGAAGATGAAGGTATTTTCACAGATTACAATGAAGGTGTTGACTATACTAACTTGGATGATACATATGCGTTCCACAGCTCCAATATTACGAATTCATAAGAATCATCCAAGCGATCAAATCATTGGTCCTTCTACTCGAGTTATGACAAGACACAAAGCTAAGGGTTTCACAAAACCTCACAATGCTTTACTTAGCTTTGTGTATAAACAAAACAAAGCTAAATCATAAGGACCATCAAATCGCTTATTTACTTGTTTCATCTCTCAAGAGGAACCCAAGAATATTGCTCAAGCTTTGACTAAAGAAAGTCGGGTTGAAGCTATCGCGGGAAGAACTTCTTCAATTTAAACTTCAAGAAGTTTGGGTTTTATGTGATCTTCCGATGGGAAGAGAGTTATTGGAACTAGATGGGTTTTAGAGTCAAAAGAGATGAAAGAGGCAATGTTATCAAAAACAAGGCAAGATTAGTTGCTCGGGGTTATAGAGCAGGAGGAAGGGGTAGATTATGATGAGGTATTTGCTCTGTGGCAAGGATTGAAGCAATTAGAATCTTTCTTGCTTTTGCTTCTTATATGGGTTTTCAAGTCTATCGATGGATGTTAAGAGTACCTTTCTTTATGGCACTATTACGTAAGAGGTGTATGTGAAACAACCTCCGTGTTTTGAAGATCCTAAGCATCCTAACAAAGTCTATAAGGTGGTTAAGGCTCTATATGGTCTTCATCAGGCACCTAGAGCTTGGTATGAGAGGCTCTCTACATTCTTATTACAACATGGATACAAGAGGGAGCTATAGACAAGACTTTGTTTATCAGAGAGACAAGAAGGATATCATGTTAGTTCAAGTGTATGTTGATGATATTATCTTTGGGGCTACCAAACAGTCCATGTTTAAGGAGTTTGAGCGGTGATGCGGAAGGAATTTCAAATGAGTTCAATGGGAGAGTTAACATTCTTTTAGGACTTGAGTTAAGCTACCAAGGAAGGAATTTTTATTAGCCAAGACAAGTATGTTACAGACATACTTAAGAAGTTTAATTTTGATGATATGAAGGTCAGTAACTACACCTATTAAATCTATCAATTCATTGGGAAAAGATGAAGATGGATGACTGTTGAAGTCAAGTTATACAGATCTATGATTGGCTCTCTTATGTATCTTATCGCATCAAGGCCACGATATCATGTTTGCAGATGTTTATGTGCCGATATCAAGTTTCACCAAAGATCTCTCACCGAATGTGTCAAGAGAATTTTTCATTATTTGAAACAACAACCTAAGTTGGGGTTGTGGTATCCTAAAGAGTCACCTTTTCACTTAGAAGCTTTTTCAGATAGTGACTATGCGGTGATAATTATGATAGAAGATCCACAACCGGTGGATGCCAATATCTTGGAAGAAGGTTGGTCTCCGGCAATGTAAGAAGCAGACAATTGCAAACAACATCATCTATCGAAGTCGAATATGTAGTCTGCGCAAGTTGTTGTGGTCAAGTTTTGTGGATGCGAGATCAACTCTTGGATTATGGGTTCAACTTTAAGAATACTCCTATCAATATTGATAATGAGAGTACTATTTGTATTGTGAAGAATACTGTATCATTCCAAGACAACGATATTCGATTAGGCATCACTTTATCAAAGATATTATGAGCATAGGCTCATTAATGTGGTTAAAGTTCACACGGATGACAATGTAGTCGATTTACTCACCAAAGGTTTTGATGTGTCACGATTCAATCACTTGGTTGTGAGCATTGGAATGATTAACTACTAAGCTATGTTTAAGGGAGGACTATAAGATGTTAGGTATAGTCCCTGTATTGCTTGAGGGAGGATGTTAGTTTATACTTAGTTTATATGAAGGTTTTTGGCAAAATCTTGTATTTCGAAAGTACCGCTTGGGAAAAATCGCTTATGTGGAAAGTCTTGTTTGTCGTATTAAAATCTTGTTCCAACGGTAATATTGAAGGGTAATTGGTAGTAACGGTAACTTTGTTATTTAGGTGTGATTTTCAAATCTCACCTATAAATAACTTCTTCCGATTTTCCTCTCATATTATTACTTCACATCTTTTCCATACTTATCTTCCAATTACCATCTCTTTATTATTCGATACAATCTTTCTATTGTGCTTACTCTTTCAACAATGGTGAATCGTTTAACTGTTTCGAAGCACAATATGGTGGCTAATTTGGACAAGACTGAGGCGAATGTGGCTTTCTATGATCTAATTGATTATCTTATTGGGTCGCCTATTAGCTATGCTCTTTTAGTTGAGCCAGATATAATTGAACCATGGATTCAAGAATTTTGGGCTAATGCTAGAGATAATATGGAGGAGGATGAATATTATATTAGATCCTCAGTTGCTGGAAAGACTATCAAGATTACATAAGCCTCTATTCGTGATGATTTATTATTTGGTGATGAAGATGGGGCTATTCGATTCGACAAGCAACTGATTTGGGATACTTTTAGAAATCTGGGTTATGAAGGTTCTTTGACTGAACAAACTTTTAAGAAGGCCTTATTCTGTCCTCAATGGAAGTTTTTGATTCATGTATTGCTCCATTGCATAAGTTCTAAAAGCACTTCATTAAGGGCGTTACGACGATATATGAGAGGAATGGAGAAAAACTCGTGATTGGTGTGGAGGGGAAGGTCTGTTTATAATATAGTTCCAGTTTGGGTCAAATATAGCATCTGCAGTGGTTGGCTTAGCTACAGACAGAGTGTTTAATTTTTCACGGCTTATTTTGGATGGGATGCTATCACATATATCATCTGGGGCAACTTGGTTGATGTATCCAAGGTTTATCTGAGTTTTCTTGAACAAGCAATTGGTCGATGTTCCAAAACCCGCCGCTTTACTACGTTATTGTGCAACAAGCCAAAATCTATACATTCATGGCTAAGAGAAGTAATTTGTTCAGAGGTGGAGATATTCCATTAACAACAACAATGATGGAAGTTGTACAAGTCGTCCGTAATGCACTGGGAGGATGAAGACACTAAAGGTACCGATTACGCACAAGGTATTGCTTCACAGTCATCGATCGCAAGCACCGCTTCAAGTCTTGCATCCGCAATCACCGCTTTCGTGAAGGTCTTGCATCGTTACAAGGTGATGTTTCTTCGGTCCCGAGGTTCAAGTAGAGCTTGAGAGAACACCTACTCCATCTCCACGCTGCTCGCTTTGAGGCTCATTCACCACTTCAAGGTGCTGCTCCTACTATACCTCGTGAAGGTTTAACTATGGATAACTATGCTTTGACAAGGGCGCTAGCTAGGTTGAACAAGACTGTTGAGCGTCAAGCTAAAACAATTAGGAAGTTGAAGCGTAACTATTTCTGGTTAAGAAATTTTGTTAAACCCTATATTCAAGGCTTCAACTTATGGGTTAAGGAGGAAAACAAACGTCGTAAAGCACTTCGTAAGGAATTGAAAAGAAAGAAGGTTCCTAAATCATCTTCTGTCAACTTGGGGAGGAATTCAGAAAAGGAAAATTTGAAAGAAGATGTTATGAAGAAGAAAGAAGATTTTTCTGAGGAACAAGAAGAAGAAGTACAAGTTCAAAGCATCGATGTTCATGGTACCGATGATCAAGGTCTTGAACATCAAAGCACCGAGTTTCATGATACATCTAGGCCGAAGTTATAACACCAATAACTCAAGGGTTTTGAATTTTGAAGAAGAAGTCGGTCCTTCTACAATCAAGTTATAGAAGAGGAGGAACCTAGATTCAAACCTATTCATTCATGAGTGATGATGAATTGGTTGCTACAATTCTTGACTTGTCACAACCAAGAGGAGGAGTTACTATTAGAGATGTACAAGAAGAAGAACAACCAAGAACCGATCAACCCGCAATTGATCCAAAAGACAAGGAAAAGGTATTCGGTTGAAATTAAGAAGAAGAAACTTACTTTGGCGTAACTTAGAGCATTTGAAGTTGCAAGGAATGAAGTGCGACTAGAAAAGTTCAAGAAGAAATAAATGCTAAAGATAGAGAAGAACAAGAAGCTCAAGAAGCTCGGATAGAGCAAAGACTCAAAAGGTGCAAGATGAATTGGATGTCAAACCGAACCTTACGAGTCTCCAACACCGCTCGATTTATGTCAAGAAGACCTAATTTAGCTAAAGAAAGGAATGCAATGATGGCATATTTAAAAGGCAGAGGATTTAAAGGATTGCAAAAGCTAAATTATGTGGATATGAAAAGATTATATGATGTTGAGAGAGAAGCTTATAAGAAAGATGTTGCAGCATTAAAGACTTTGAGAAGAAGCTTATTGGACTAAAGTCGAAAGGAAGAAGAGCTTAAAGAGAAAAGAAGAACGGATGCTACGGATGGTCGGTTTTCAAAGAAAGAAAAGGTTGAATTAAGATCCGAGACTAGTGATGAATTGAAGAATTATCTCGAGTGGTAGATTTTGATTATACCAAGGAAGATAATGACATGAAGATGAGCGGATCAAAGATTAGTGTTTTCAAAGTTGAGAAATCTAAGAATGGAGATTACATGGTTTTTCACAAAGAAGATGAAAGTTTCAAAGTTTTTAAAAGGCTATGGGATTTGTTGCATATAATAGAGAGTAGATCTATTCTACTTATATCATCTTGTGAAGATTTATTTTGAAGATAATCCATTAGAAGGGATTGGATTGGTTTTACATGGGATCTCATAACCATGTGGGAAAGCGATGAAGAATGCATCGATGATATTTGGAAGGATCAAGAAAACGGGAAATAGTTTCTTGGAGATTCTTTGAAGAACTGGAGTTCATGTCTTGGAGCTAGAAAATGGAACAATGATTCACATGTTTGCGAAAGAAGATATCCTCTTCTGATTGAGCTCATCAGTTGAGAAGAATGCTAGAGCATGGATTGGAAGTAGAAGAGTCGATGAAACCGCTTGCATGGTGATCAATTTGTTTATAGATCGGACTACCATTCTTGAGAATGATCTTTAAGCGGTATGAATTTTATTTGAATAAATACTTTTGATATATCGTACTTTTATTCAAAGTATCGCTTATCGACAAGACTTTCATCAAAGCATTGTTTGTCAGTATTAAACCGATTAAGTAAATTTTAGAAGAAACCTTTTGCTAAGCAATAAATATTTTTGAAATAAAGGTTGAATAAATGGTTTTGTGATGATAACATAAATAGGTTATCAATCCACCATGGTTACAAAAGGATTGACTAATCCATGAGCAAACGGCTCGTAAAGATATATCAAACCGCTTTTAGTTGACAACTTGCTAATAAGTTGGATGGTCATCAACTCACCATATCGCTTAATGTGAAGAGTTGGCTAGCCCACAAGAAATGGCTTGTGGTAAAGGCGATGGAAAAACCATTTTGGTAATTAGTTCACCATTAGATAAAAGAACTAACTAGTCCGGAAGGTACGACTTTTGGTAAAGACAAAACAAATCTGTTGATAGTCGGTGGTTTGCTAAAAATCATATGGTTATCAATGTACCATGGTCTTACACACCAAAACATTTGGCTACTCGAGAGATAATGGCTTTGGTAAAGAGTTCTAAATCCATTGAATTTTCAATGATTCACTTAGATGTGATGAGAATAGTATGCAACTTAAATTGAATTATTGTACACATTGTCATATGTTGTTGTGTTCTTTGAAAAGATGGAGATTGCTAGATGTCACGTGAAGAAACAATTCTAAGAGACACTTTGACAAAGCACGATTCTGAGAGATATAATTTAAAGACTAAAGAACAATCCATTTTTAAAGATGAAGTCGTTAAAGATATATTCACAAAGGAACTTGAAGTCAAGCAAGTAGAATTCAAGTTAGGGGAGGATTGTTGGGATATGAAAGCTTCAAGATATGAAAGTCTTGTGGTAAGTAAAATCTTGGAAGAAGTCAAAGAGTCAAATCATCGCTAAAGACAAAGTCAAAATCTTGCAAGGTGAAGTCAGCATCGCTAGAACAAACAAACTGTTATATTCGTTTATGGAAAGTATTGTATTCCATGTTTAGATTACTTGTCGACAAGGTTATCAATTGTAAACCGACTAGGATATCCTTGAGCCTATAAAAGGACTCCTAGATTGGCATTAGAGGTACGATTTCGGAAAAAGAGTTTTAGAGTTTACGAATTAAGAGTTTAGAGAAAAGTTCGATTATCTTAGAGTTGTATTAGAGTATCTGCATAATAAGCAGATTTAGAGTTTGTTAATAAAGTTTTTCTTCTTAGCTTTGTTAAGTAAATTCAGCGTACTTGATAAAGATTGCTCAGTGTTTCTTTGTTAATAACTTAGGATTTATTCGAGGTTATTAAACTTTAACAAGCTAGTTAAGTTAGTTTGATTAAAGTATATCGATCCAACATAAATAAATCTCAAATAACGAAATTTCCCAGAAATCCTAATCTATAAACAGATAGAAGAAGAAGTTTAAAAACTAAACCACTAGATTAAAAAAGGACATACCTTTTTAATTTGGGTTTTTGTTCTTGTTCTTGGTATTTGTCTTCGAATTACGAAAATAGATGCAGGGGCGGAGCCAGGATTTGTAGTTAAGGGGGCTCGAAGTTCTTTATATAAGCCGAAAAAATAAAAGTGTAAATAGAATGGTTCAAACTTTAGTTTATACAAATAAACCATCAAAAAACCTTACGAATGCATTACTAAACATAACTTTTTCTAACATATTTAGTGCATAAAAAGTATAGTAACTCAAAATAAGGTCAGTTCTTTATCTATTTTGATGCTTCCGAGTATATAACTATGAGAAAGCAACAAAGCCGAAACTTTCTAGGATTTCTTGATTAGGTTGTTGGTGTTATAAAAATATTCGTATTCGGATATCTGAAACTTGATCATAGTTTATCAAAAAGTTGGGTTTTATGAAAGGACAAGTTTAGAACTCATATAAAAGTTTTTCAAAAATTATAGATATTTGTCTGAAATTTTGAATGTCCGAATTAAAAAAACTTAGATAAAATATTATGTCTAATGGTTACACCGGTGCACACTAAACAGAATAAGCAAGTGAAAATGAGAAACGAGTTACGAAATGAATTAAGAGTTTTGAGAAAATGAAAACGACGTAGTATTTTTATTGAGGGGGTAAAATGATAATTGTCATGAGTTAATAATATTTATGGTAGGATAAATACAAGTATTAATAAAGGCAAACCACAAACCCTAAGGGTTTGGTAGGTTCGGCCGATGACATACGCGACAAGTTTGATATATTGTCAAACTTGTATTACTTGTAGGACAAGGTTTAAGGTTTCCTAGTTATTCTAGAACTTTCCGAATAAGCACTTTTTCCCTCTTTTTACTTCTTTTGTCTGCAGAAGCGCAGAGTTTTACGTTTATTTCTTTGCAGACATAAGTGCTTTTTTTCACTTTTTTCCTCTTCTTAATTTCATACATTATCTTTCACTTCTTACCTTTTCTTTCACAAACCCTACATCATCTCTTTCTCAATATCTTACATCTCTTTTACGTTTCGTCCGTTTTTTTAATTTTCGTCCGTTTTTTACGTTTTCAATCGTTTTTACGTCTTCGCCCGTTTTTTACGTTTTATTTTGTTTTTTACGTTTTCGTCTATTCTCTTATGTTTTGCCCATTTTCTCTAGTTTTCTTCCGTTTTTTTACGTTTTTGGCTATTTTTTTTACGTTTTCGTCTGTTTTTTACGTTTTCGTTCGTTTTTTACGCCGCCATTTTTTACGCCGCCCTTTTTACGTTTTATCGGTTTTACGTTTTGCTCGCTTTTACGTTTTCGTCCGTTTTCTTACTTTTTGTTCGTTTTCTTACGTTTTAGCCCGTTTTTTACGTTTTCACCCTTTTTTTTACTTTTTTTACGTTTTCGTCCGTTTCTTACATTTTCGTCCCTTTTTTATGTTTTGTCCCTGTTTTACGTTTTTGTCCGTTTTTTTACGTTTTAGTCCTATTTCGTCATTTTTTATGTTTTTGTCCGTTTTTACGTTTTCATCCGTTTTTTACGCTTAGTCCGTTTTTACGTTTTCGTCTGTTTTTTTATGTTTTCATCTATTTTCATATGATTTCGTAACCGGTTCTCGGTTCAACCGACGTGTTCGACCCGGGTTTTAAAACATTAATGTAATGTATAGTAGATTCCAACAAAATGTTTCAGGAGAAAAACAAAGAGAGAACACCAAGAAATGTAAATATATGAATTATGTGTTTATACAATTTATTTATTATATGTATAAATGGTCGTTTTATCGATTTTAACTAATAAAAAAATGGTAAGTATATTTCTGAGAATTGAACTCTAGACCTGACGAATCAATAATAAGACATTTAGCAGCTCCTATACTTACCACTTGTTTATATCTTGCATCTCTTTTCTACAACACCACAAAACAGATCATCCAAACTCTAGAGTGATATGTTACTTATACATTGGCCATTTACTCTTTCATACTCGATATTTTATACAAGGACTTAGCCCAACTAAGTATTCAAGCCCATCACTTCCTCATCAAAAATAACAAACAAACGTAAACGAAATCGTTAACCAGGAACTTGACCATCGGGAAAGATTAAAGAGGAGAAAATTTTCGCCACGGACAAATACTTTTACTTGTGTACGAAACTCTCATGTATGTTTTTGGACAGTTTGTCAATGCATTGCAGCAGATTTATCGGCAACATTATAAATATTAGATTCGTCAAGCAACGTGGAGTCAAATCATATTTTTTTTCTACGTCAGTTGAAACAATTTTCTGTATCTCTTGGTTTGCTAAGATTGTTTTAACATACAAAAATGTCCATCTGTTCACATCTACTAGTATGTAAAATTACTAACAACAATAATAATAACTAGTGTTGTATATCTAAAGGCAAACAAATTCAAGATATTCGTGAAGTAATAAAAAAACTGACTATGTAAATATATAAAAACTTTTGATTCAACAAAGTGCTTGCAAATAAAAGAATCAGAAATCACCAAAACATGTAGAAATGTGAATGTGATTTTTGTATTCAGCACATAAAAAATGGAACTGAATAAAAGCCACACATTACTTCACTCTACCATGTAATCTTGATTCCACTCATCAATTATTCTCCAAAATCTTTTCTTTATTGGGAAGTTCTATTACAATTTACACTTGCAATTAATACACATTCACACAAATCAAGGCTATAGCAAAAACCCTAAATCAAATACTTCAAATTCAAAACACTCAATTACCTATAATCCTATATACATACGCATTATCATATATATAAATTGAGTTTATTATGCAAATAAAAAACATAAAATTGAACAACTTGCCTGAATACAGATCACGTCATTGAGTGATTTGAGAGAACGGTGTCTAGCCGGAGAACAATCTGGTGCCCCTTGCCCTGATGGTTGGCCGGAGATCCTAATTCTGCTGGAGAATTAGGGTTTCAAAAATGGAGTTGTGAACCATAAGAATAAGAACTTTTATACTTTTTGTCCCTCGGTATTTCTGTACCTTTATAATCGGTGAAGGTTTTAATAACCGAGTTGAGCCTGTTGTGTATATTATACTTCCTACCCCCTATACGAATTGCATGTAGCTTTGGAGCTGACAAATCTCCCTTGGTGAAAACCGTCATTTCTGAATAATTAATTTCCAAGGTATCCAATGATGGAAATTCAAAAGCTTCATTTCCTAAGCAAAATCCGTCGAGAATATGAAGATTACCAAGTATTAAGGACTTTAGACAAGGTAATACCACAATAGCATTCACTATGGCATCACATTCTTCTTCTCCCTTCACAATTACCTTCATACGCTCGCACCAACTTATATGTAGTTCCTGGAGTTGCGATATACTACTAATCATGGAACATGTAAATACATATTCTAAATTATCACATCTCCCAATAGACAGTCTTGTTAGGTTCGGAAACTTTAACATTGACCACTGATTGCTCTTCCATATATACTTGAGACTAAATAACCAATCTAAGCCCACTTGTCTTAAGTTTGGAATTTCAGTAAAAGTTTGTGAATCAAATACCTCAAATATCTCCTCAGTGTCGTCACATCCCCCAAAATGAACAGTTTCAAGCTTTTGCAGTTGTAGCAACTTATCAGATGAAAAAAGAGTATGTCCAACACTAGGGTTATAATCCCAATCCACTTCTATCAAATTATGAAAAGACCAAGGAAACCGTTCCATAGTAGTAGGGTGGTGCGAGCTTGAGCTCTCAGAAGTTGTTAATCGAGTCTAAAGGGTCAAAAAAACAAACTTATGTTAGATATAACGTCCCACTTCAACCACAATGAGTATGACATTAATGATGTTAATTAACTCAAACTAGAAGTTTTAAAAGTAAAAAGAAACTTAAGATGGGAAGGTTTCTTCTTTTGTAGTAAATAGAAAGTATACCTGATGTGAGGTGGTGGTCACATGAAAGTTGAGGCCACATTCATAACTATGTTTGCCTAAGCTTGTATTTATGAAGTTAAGCTCCGAAGCTGTAGATTGACCATAAGTGAACACCAATATTTGTGGGCATTCACCGATCACAACCTTTTCCAATGCTGGCCATATGAATTCATTCTTCCCCAAGTAAAAACCCACAAAGTTTGGTAGATTGACTAGTATAAGGGACTTCAAATGAGGAAAGACCACCACATCAGATGCCGTTGTCTGCTCTCCAATTTCTTCCGTAACAATGACTTCCATTGCCTTGCAATCCTTTACCTCTAACTCTTCAAGTTGCGTGAGGCTTTCAAGAGTGGTAAATGTGAATATATGTTCCAAAAGGTCGCATCCTTGAATTTTCAAGATCTTTAGTTTTGGAAGTTTGTGCATCGTAATATATTCTAGCCTTGGAAGTGACTTTCCAGTATTAGTACTACTCTTGTTGTTCATCTCTTGAGTTTCAAACACCTCTATCATCGATTTGCAATTTATCACTTCCAGCACGTGAAACCTTTGCTTCTGTCCTACAGCATACCAAGGAATCACACTTGACAATGCATCACAATCTTTTACCCTTATCTCTCTAGCGAATTGGCATAAGGACCAAGAAGCTTGAGATAACTGAAAAAAACGAGAACTTAATTATATAATTAATAGAGCTAATAATATATATAGCAAAATTAACCAACCTTTATTTTAGTCGCTAAATATATAAGAAAAATACCTTAAGCTGGTCATGAATATGAGTAGATATACCATTGGTACTACCACCAATACACTTGAACATTTTGAGGTTATTAAAGTAAAGAAGGTCTAAATGAGGGAAGAAAGTTGTGGTTGTGTGGGAACATATAGACGCATCTTCATCATCTCTGTTTGAAACAATCTCTTCAATACCATCACAATACTCTATATCAATTTTCTTTAGGTTGGAAAGAAGTTTCGCCATGAGAGGTGAAAACAAGTACTTGATGTTATTGCACCATTGCATCTTTATGGTTGTGAGGTTATGAAATGAGGACTGTGACTGTGGTTTTTGAAGAATTAAGAATTCATTCCAATCGCACTTCCACACATGACTCATCCTCCCCATATCCTGTAACTGTAATACTTCAAGATAGGGGAGTATTGGTGGTTGTTGAGTACTTGTAGTCGTTATCTCGAAGACCACCTCCACATCTTTATAGTCATACAAAACAAGTTCATGAAGGTTACGGAAAGTGGGTAATAGATAGAATGGGAATGCAATTTTAGAAATCTCATTATTTGAGTCTTCCCCGAGTATAGACATAGCATTAATCTGCATATCACAATCATAAATGTTATAATAGTAATAATTTCCATTGACAAAATATGAAGATAATCGCAACAAATTTTTAAAAAATATTTTATAACTTTTTAAGAAATCCAAGGAATATCTGGATATGCGATAGAAGAAACGACATAGAAATAGTTGGATTTTCTTTTCTTTTATTATATATAGATATATTATTTATAACACTATTTTTTTATATGAGAAGGCCAAAAAATACAAAAAAAAACGTCTTCAAAAATTTCTAACTTCTAACATTATTTTTCTATTTATTTTAAAAATAATAAGTAACCTAATATTATTACTATTTTATTTATTTTAAAAAGAGGTCACAAAAGGATAAAAACATAGAATAAGTTAAAAGGAGTACCTCTTGATCTTGGTTACACTCAACCAATTCATGGCTTCTCTCTCTTTCTCTGCCGCAGTTATAAATTTCAACTTCTTTGAGTGCTCTCATCTCAAAATTGGTTGTGGCAGGCGTGATTAAATTTTCAAACCTATCACATGATTGAATCCATATGCTTTCAACAGCTTCAAATCCATGAATCAAGTTATTTCCGGCATCTTTTATCCTCCACACCTCTTTAAGCTTCCCTAAATTCCCCAAATAAATGCTTCTCAACCTGCTGCTAACTTTATCCATTTCACCAACACATCCCATGTCGATGTTGAATATCACTTCAATGGAAGCACATGCTCCAATTCTAAGCTCTTCTAGATGATTGAATAATGGCATTGGATTGCTTGGGAGAAGATTCACAAGACTATTACACCACGACACTACAATGCTTCTCAAGTTGCTGCTACAAACCTGTTCTTCACTTTTACCAGCACGTCCCAAGTCAGTGCTAAATAACACTTGAATGGAACCACAACTTTCGACATTAAGCTCTTGTAAATTATTCAGGAATGGAAATGGATTGCATGAAAAAAGCTTCACAAGACTATCACATCTCTTCACTTTAATGCTTCTCAAGCTGCTGCTAAGTTGCTCGATTTCACCAAAATCCATGTTGAACAAGACTTCAATGGAACCACAACCCTTGACCATAAGCTCTCTCAATGGGCAAAGATTACTAATACTAAACTGAGGAGGCCATATCTCCTTCAAATTCTCCATATTAGAAACAACCAGTTTCTCCAGCTTAGGAGCCACATCCTGCAAAGTAAAAAAAGATTTGTTCATTCATTAGATACCCGCCTGTTATTAAAACACTTTTTAGTTGAAAAGATTGTTAATATAAGTCCTGGTCTTTCGAAAGTGCAGGCGGCCTTCCTGTGTGGAAACCTTTGGTCCCTGGTTTTAACCGGCATTAAGTGGATTCCGTAACAGTTACACATTAGCCCTTTTGGCCAACGACCGTTGCAGCGTCCATCCTTTATACTAACGACCGTTATAATTTGAAATTTTCGGTTTATTTAAAGCTTTTCGATTTTTTATATACATTTTTATAAAAAAGGTACACGTTTTCATATAAGTTTTTAAACGCTTTTATATGCGTTTTTATATATGTTTTTATACACGTTACGCTTTAATATACGCATTTATAAAAACCTATACGTTATTATAAACGTTTTTATACACGTTTTTATAAACTTTTTATACGTTTTTATATACATTTTTTATATATTTTTATATACGTTTTTGTATATGTATATATATACGTTTTTGTATATGTATATAGACGTATACAAAAACATATATAAAAACACATAAAAAATATATAAGAAAGTGTATAAAAACGTGTATAAACACGTATATGTTTTTATAAATACGTAGTTAAAAGCGTATATAAAACATATATAAAAACTTATATAAAAACGTATATAAAACGTATAAAAGACGTATATAAAAACGTACAAAAAAGAGTATATAAGAACATATATAAGAACATGTATAAAAACGTATATAAAAACATATAAAAACGTATATAAAAGCGTACACAAAAAAGTATATAAAAAGGTATATAATAACGTATATGTTTTTATATATATGTATATAATAATGTATAAAAAGTATATAAGAATGTATACAAAACGTATATAATAATGTGTATAAAAACGTATATAAAAATGTATATAAAAACGTATATAAAAGCGTATAAAAACTTATATAAAAACGTATATATCTTTTATAAAAATGTATATAAAAAATCGAAAAGCTTTAAATAAACCAAAATTTTCAAATTAGAAACGGTCGTTAGTATAAAGGATGGGCGTTGCAACGGTCGTTAGCCAAAAGGGCTAATGTGTAACCGATAACGGAATCCACTTAACGTCGGTTAAAACCAAGGACCAAAACGGATCAATGTTTTCCCCACAGGGATGCCGCCTGCACTTTCAAAAGACCAAGGACTAAACGTGCAATGTGAGTAAACCACAGGGACCATTTTTGCAATTTACTCTAAGTATATTAATACAAAGCATACTTACGTGTTCGTTCAAGAAAGACTGCGTGGGGGATATATTACTATCGGGATAAATGCTTGTAAATTTCCGAAGGCCTTCAAGTTGCAACTCCATGAGACGTGGCAGCTCAATTACATTGACGTTATTACTGAAACTCAATAGCTTTGGTAGCTCAGCCAACCTGAGATACTTTAAGTTGGAAAACTTAATTTTATCTAGTCCTTCATTCTCAGTATGTATGACTGCTTCCATATGAGGGCATCCAGAAATATCCAGATACTCAAGTTTTGACAAATTTGCTGCAACACTCGGTGTGAAAAGGTATGCCAACTCTGCACATTCTGAAACTACAAGGAGTCTTAAATTGTAAAACGAAGAGTATCCAGGAGCAGGATGTGGATATTCCACATCAACATCTTCAAGAGTATTCATATCATTCACTTGTAAATAAAGTGAATCTGTGTTCTTAAACAACTCACTGATTTTAGAATTGAATAGTTCTTCTCTGTTGGTGATCAGCTTCAAGCTGTTTTGATACGAATGCGTGTCAACTTTACTTGTGTACAGCTCGGCTCTAACTTCTGAAAAATAACATCCCACCGAGAGCTTGAACCTTTTAAGTTTCTTAAAAGACATATTATTTAGAGGAGCATTGTTACCCACGAATTCAAATTCTAATGCAGAAAGGTTCTCTGAACGTTCTGCAAGTTCATTAAAGTTGTTGTCTGTGAAGCAGAATTCATCTGTATCAGAAGCTATCATATAAAGTTCTTCAAGTTTCACCAAGTTTTTCAAAACACCATCATCTATAACAAGAAAGTAAGAACCTGATACATCCAGTAATCTTAGCTTCTTCAAATTTCTGAATGTCGAAGGTAAGATTGTAATGCCAGAGTTAGCAAAGCTAAGCACTTCCAGATTCGAAAGATTTCCAATACAAGTTAAATCAAACATCAATGAGCATTCATCGAGACAAAGAGTTCGAAGGTTGACGGAGCACTGAAAAGATGTGGGAACTAATGGATGCTCCAACTTCTCAAATGCTATAACTTGAAGCTTTTCCATTCCTACATAAAAGTCTTGAGGGAACCTTAGTGACTCATCTCCTTGCATAAGTTTCAAAACTGTAAGGTTAGGAAACTTAAAGTCAATGGGAAACTCCAACATACCCTTGCATGCTAATGAAATTCGCTTGCAAGACTCGTTCATATCATTAGCTTCACTTAACTTTGAGAAATCATCATGGTGAATGATCCAACATCCGTCCTCACCACCTTTGGAAACAGTATCTACCACAAATGCAAGCACAAGATCATGCATTTTCACACACTCATAGTCATCACTATCACCATCCATCAACAAATATGCATTTTTGAGATTTCTCACACTTGTTTGTGTGCATTCTCTAGCATCTTCGATGGTATAAACTTGTTTTAAAAGTTTTAATCCCCATGCATATCTTGTCAGATCTTCTATAGGAACATTAGTGCCTTCGGGAAACAAGGCACAAAGGAGAAAAATAACTTTATCCTCTTCTCGTTCTACATTCTTGTAGCTTATATCGATAACTTCTAGCACGTTATTATTTTTCTTCAAACGCTTGAGCGTATTCTTCCATTCACTCCTTTTCTTTTCACATTTAGCAGTTGCAGCAATGATTTTGATGGCAAGGGGCAAACAACCACAGGTTTTGACAATATCACATCCTATTCGATAGAGATCGTGATCATGTTCGGCTGAAATCCCTGCTATTTGACAAAATAAATCTCGTGCTTCCTCTTCCTCCAAGACATCAACTCTAACTACTTCAAGAAAAGAATCAGCATCAACTGCAATCTGTTGGCAGATATTTTCATCTTGTGATGTGAGCAACAACTTGACCCCCTTTGGCAAAGGACTCCCTAATCCGATATCTTCAAGTTTAATCTTCTCCCATACATCGTCCAATATCACCAGACACTTTTCTTTACTCTCTGAATATCCTTTAAATCTTTGAGAAAGATAGTATGTCATTAGCGTTTCATCAATTTCGGTTAGAGTTTCGCCTGTGTGCGCTGATATGGCTTTCTGAATGGCAAGCAAGTTGGGAGTTTTCCCAATAACAACATCCACAATCAAATTAAACATCTTTTCATTTTTTGCAACCTCTTTCAGTTGTTTCATCAGCGTGGTTTTCCCCACACCACCCACTCCACACAAGGCTATCACTCGAGCCGTATCATCATCATCATCTTGTTGAAGGAGTTTCAATGCATCATTGAATATCTTTACTCTTGAATTGAACACATTTTCGGTATTTCCACCTGATGTTGATGTCGGGCTTTTAGAATTGACTCTTCCAAAACCGACGTGGGCATTACCAAGGATTGCAGATACAACTTCCATTTTCCTGAGACATAAGAAATCATGTAAACATAACTAGGGGTAGAAATGAATTGGCTTGGCCTGGGTCTAAACAGGTTTCAAGTTTCGTGTTGACCAGCAATAAAAACAGTTCATGTTTGTGTTAGTCATGAGTTAACAGGGTCAAGCTACATGGGTGACGTTCGGGCCATAACTAAAGCAAACCAGCTAAAGGAATGAGAATGTTAATTATAGGGTGTTTGGGCTATAGCTTTTCTGCTTGTTTTCATAACTGCTTCTGCTTAATTATCTGGAATGGAATTACTGTATAATTATAATCAAAATCTTGTATAAAAATAAGTGAATCCAAACACGTACTATCTCCTAAAGTGTTTAATTTGTAACAGCTTATTTATATGCAACCAAAAAAAAAAAAAGTGGAGTAATATAAATTCAGGCATATTATCAAACAGTTGGTATGCATGTATGTGTGAAAAATGAGATAATCAAATATGTAGTAACAGACTTCAAAGAACTCACCAGTTGTCAAAGAAGATCAAATCCACACAGAACTGATCGAGAAATAATCAAAAGTCAACCAAGGGTAAGGTATACTACTAGTTTATTTCAAAATTATTTTGAGAGTAAATTGCAAAAGTTCTCTTTGGCCAAATTAGTGGTTTCGTCCTTATCGCTTATTTAAGCAAAATCGTCGGATTTTTTTTATCGTTACGTGTACTTTTGGTCCCCCATCACTAATTGCGCTAAGTGAGTTCCGTTAATAGTTACACGTTAGCCCTTTTGGCTAACGGCCGTTGCAACGCCCTTCCTTTAACCGTTGCCACGACAGTCCTTTAACCTAACGACTATTTATAATTTAAAATTTTCTTCCGTTTTTATACGTTTTTATCCGTTTTCATCTGTTTTCGTTCGTTTTAATACATTTTTGTCCGTTTTTATCCGTTTTTATCCGTTTTGTCTGTTTTTATCAGTTTTTCTTACGTTTTGTCCGTTTTTCTTACGCTTTTGTCCGTTTTTATCCGTTTTGTCCTTTTCTCTTACGGTTTTGTCCGTTTTCAGCTATTTTGTTCGTTTTTCTTACATTGTTGTTCGCTTTTATCCATTTTTCTTACATTTTTGTCCGTTTTTTCTAACGTTTTTTTTTCCTATTTTGACATATTGAAAAAAAAAATCAATTTTTTTTTTTAATTTCAAAAAAAAAAATTATTATAAAAACATGCATGTTTGTCATAGATCTAATTATTGTATGCTTTATTGGATTAAGTGTGTAAATATGATTAATAATTTTGATAGATCTAAAATTGGGGAAGACCTCAATTATTATTAATAATTCAATTACATGCTATGTGGTATTTGTTTAATTTTGACTTACGCAATCGATTAATCGATGTATGTGGCTCACCTTATACGGGTGAGAGTCTTAATTAAACATATACATTAATTCAGATCTAGAGTTGATTATTAATAGGATTTATAAAAAAGGTTTGCATGTGGCTATTTGAGATGCATGATTAATTGTTAAGTCATGTATTCATTGTTTATGTGGTTATTTTTTAAATACTTTCTTGTTTGTTTTGTGTGACAAGTTGTAAACAAGGGTATTTTTTATAAGAAAAATAAACTGGTATAAACAATGGTGAAACATATGTTTTTTTAAGCACAATAGTCATAAACGTTTAATTGACTGATGTTTATGCACAAAATAATTAGAACGGCACACTTATTAATGACAAACTATAAGATGGGTATAAGGTTGGTACGCATTAAATTATGACCTTAAAGAAGAGGGTATATAATATGCTTCGCGCTGACCTAATTCTCCGCTCGTTTGTGCGTCTTAATGGAGTTACCAAGTATTCCTATATAATATGCATAAAATTTTAAGGGTGAATTGACCTTAAATTCTAAGCGCCACTTTTGTGATAATTATCCGAATAACTTTGGTCTTATGACTCATGCAGCAGTAGGATATAGTGGTAATTAAAGGTAATTTTTTAATTGGTGTAACAAATACTTCGATTAAAATTTGATGATTAAAAGCTTAAATATTAAAACAAGGATATAACTATTTTAATAAAAACCTTATGCTACAAAGATAAATGCATGACATCATTGTACATATTTGATTTGATACCAAAATCAAATTTATTACCCTTAATTTAAGTTATATGTCATCCAATGAAACGAAAACACCTGAGATTGCCTTTTATGTGCGTGAGAACGTGACTTAGATCGTAATCAAAGGGTAAAATATCCACGTGTCGTGAGAACGGGCATGGATGATTTTGCGCTTAAGTTGGACAACTTAATTGAGTTTTGTAGTGAGAACTAGCAACTCAAGGCATAAGATGGGGATAAACATGCTTACATTGCAACCGTTGTTGGCAATATGTAAATCCCATAAATCTAGGAGTTGCAATTTGAAAATTGGCAATTGAGGTTCGACTTGTACCATTTTGAATAAGTTGATTACTAGCATATCAACTGATGTGATGAAACTATGTCAATTTGAATCCATGTTTTTATTGAAAATTAAATGGTTATATGTTTATGAACCATGGGTATTTAATTTTCTTGAAAAGGTTAATTATCGAAAATACTAAAATTGGATTTTGTAATTCTTTTGAATGTATTAATGCAACATTTAACCAGAACGTGGTTTAGTCTTTTATTAGTAAATTGATCCATTCTCGCTTTCAAACAAATGTTTGATCGAGAATAATTTACCGAAAAGACAAACAAAGTCTCTTTTCCATGGGAGAAGAATGAGACTCAATCCTATCCCTTTTCATGAATGAGAAAGGTATAGTAGAAATATTTGAATTGTCTAAATTCTAATGTAACTCATAGCAATAAATTGCACATCTTATTTTCCATAAATATTTCATTACCCTCATTTGGTGAATGAATTCTTTTGTAACAAACATGAATTTTGGTTAATTGGAAAACATGTACATGAGTTACTAAATTAGAAGCTAGACTAATTACCGCGAAAATTTGTAAAAGGCAAACTAGCATAACTTATCTAGTTGTTTTGCTTTAACCTTTAAAGGTGCTACATACCAGTATGGGGATGGTAGGCCTGTTAAGGAAAAATTGCATACCCAATTTTTCAAGTTAATAACATCGGTGGATAACCCATCATTCACAAAGTAGAATACACCTTTTAGTACCTAAGTATTTGTTACGTATGGTTGTTAAAAGTGTAGGAAAGTAAAAGGCAAGCATTTTGTTTTCACTGGTTATGAAACACTTACAATGTTGTCAAATTCATTGAAAGCATTTTGTTGGTTATTGAATTAGAAGTTATAATATTCTTCAAATTCAGTGGGAGCTACAAGCTTTGTTTTATGTGTAGTAACCTGATTATCTTCAAAGATAATTACTTTTCAATTGTAGGCACTTATGTTTTTAAGGATAGTCATGCGCGTTTCCTTACTAATCAATATAGTCCTACATCTACTTGTTATATCTATGACACAAATCATATTAATCAAATAAACAAATGTTTGTCGTGTTGTTTATCTGCTACATGAAGTTGTTCCATACGCAAGTGGGAGAGATCTTTATTGTGTGCAAGGTACAACACATATTAATATGATTTAATGGATTCTCTTGACCGTAAAGTAAGAGAGTAACATTCTAATAGGACTTATACATTTAATATGTAAGATTGCCCTATTAAGAACATGTGTCAAGATGATAACAAAGACTACTTTAATTAAATTAATGTCATTCAATATAAAGAAACACTTGTAATTACAATTTACGTTACGTGAGAACGTGAACTAGATTGTAGTCCAAGGTAAAATATCCACATGTCGTGAGAACGAGCATGGATGATTTTGTTGTTTCTGTTAGGTCACTAAGTTTACAACACAAGCATCAATAGAAAGAGATAGAGAGGAGAAGAGGTCGGTTGAACAACTACACACACACACGCACGTATGAGTAAAGAAAGGTTAAGCGTAGAGGTGAGTGAAAGAGTAAATTGAACAACCAACCCTCAGTGAGGGTTATTCAGGTATTTATAGGAAGGGAGCCAGGCAACACTCCTACTCTCTTCCTTTCCTTAATGGACATGGGCCCAAGCTAGAGGCCTTCTACATAAGCTTAAGCTAAAACAAACATAAAGGCCATAATTAAAGCTAACTATTACATATGAATCACTAACACTTTAATTAGGTTTAGGAGTGATTCCAACAATCTCCCCCTAAGTGTTGGTGATGAATGAATGTAAACGGTGAATGTGCAGATGTAATAGTAGCTTTGACGTCTTCTGACATTCTTCTTTCTTGTGAGAGGAATTGCATTGATTTGAACAATCTTCCCAGTGTAGAGAAATTGTTTTCTTCAAACAGTTCTGCTTTGACGTCATCTTTAACTTTGTTCTTTGATCATTGTTCTTTGTGATGGTAGTGATAGTATGTTGTTGTTGTATGCATCAAGTCCGCCTCGCCTCGCTTTCCATCGCTCCGGTGTTCCACGTCATTCTTCAACATGCTCACGCGCTTTAACGTTGGATAATAATCGATGAAGTTCTTTAAGTCTTTAACTTTGTAGATTCTTTGGATTGATGAAGAATCATTCGACTTTTGTGTTGCTTTTGGATAGAACTCCATTAGTGATGATGTTGGCATGAGCATGTGAAGAATCTGCACGATCATTCCGCCCGTAGCTTCCATAAGAAGAAAACATGAAAAACGGTTAGTAATTTCGCACTTACAAGTTTGAACTCGAGAGTGTTGACAACATAGTGTGAAAACACAACTCTAATTTCACAAAGGCCGTTCTCGAACCTGAGTCCCACAAGTGAGATAACACGATGTACCAGTACACCTACAGTTCGGATGAGTCACCGAGGTACACCAAGCATCACCTCACGATTGTAGACCGCTTGAGACACACTAAGCGTAATCCATGGGAGTTCTTGAAGTGACCGCCGTGTACATTTGATGTTGACCCAGCAGAGTTTCCATTCAATCATTGAGGATCACAGTTGTGAACCTCTCATAAATGTTCTCGACATTGCTAAGATCCGTGAAGGACTCGATAACATACCACCGATGTTCTTATTGTTGAACATCAAGTGATGAAATGTCAAGTGAACCTAAGAGATCTTTAATGAATCTCGTGGCTCTAGACTCAATAGTGCGTTTTGGTTTTCCGCGGAGACTGGGAGTAGGTCTCCTTCTTCAATATCAACAATCTCTAAGAGAAAGCCGATAGATTATGTAGGGTTCCCTATGAGAATGAAACAAACGCATTGGGAGAAACTTGAGTGGCTAAGAAGGTTTAGTGCATGCGCCATCGGGTCCATGACGACTTTTAATCTTCAATACCGCGCCATCAAGTGACAACTAGTAGCATATGAATTGAACCCTTGTCGCCCTAAGTTGAATAATCTGGAGGGCTATTTCTTTTCACCCTTTTCTTTGCATTTTTTTTTTGATTCTTCAACTCCTTCTTTCTCCGATTCTCATTTTCTCCTTTTTACAATCATACATAAGGACTTCTAGATTCTAACTATTTGTGGTGTCCTTGGGTAGATCCGTCCGGCTCTGGCAACATAGGTTAGTCATGGAGTTATAAGGTGACTAAGGTTAGGAATAACCGTCTCTCAAAGTGTTTGTGAATGAAAAACATTTTAGTACCACTGTTAAGAGATGAATATTTTGCATAAATACTCCCCCTTCACATGTGCTTAAGAGTTTTCACGAAATCAGATAGTGAGGAAAGAGCGCACTTTTGAATTGATCAACTCAAGATAGACAATCCCTGCGAGACATGGTTACGTTGCATAGTTAAAGAGTTACATTGTCGACTTTTAGTGACAACTAGCTCTAATAACTACCTTGAAGGTGTAGACAAACCTCGAAAGGTTGTCAAACCCGCGAGTTCATGTCACCGAGAGTTTCTAATGGTACATTCTATTCGGACAAGTCCTTTCATGAGACACGTTTACATCACTAGCGAACTAGCTTGAAGTTATTACCCATCCCGACAAGTCTTTTCGAGTTACTAACGAGCTAATATCACAATTCGTTGGTTAAGTCTATGGCACAAAGATTCATTTGCATTTACACAACATATTTCTTATCACATAACTTTCTCCCCAAAAATGGCATATAAAATGTTATTTTGAAAATTTGAGAATAAATATGACCATTTCAAAGTGTCATGGAAGAGTGACACAAAGAACATTTTAGTGAACAAAGTTTTAAGTCAAATACTCCCTTCAACAAGTTGATATAAACGGTTGAGGTTTTGAAAATCATAAGGGAAGTACTTGTTCTTTTGAGTAAAACCTTTGAAAAGTGAAAGGTTTGATAAGGTTTACTCAAAATAAGAAGCTTCGCTCCTTTTATAAGGATTGTGGCATCAAGCGTACTACGTGGTCCTTTCTTGACAATTACGGGTCAGACATTCGTTATGTGCACAAGCCATTAACATATATAATCACACATCCAAATTATATGAAATAGAAGGTTCAAGGGTACCAGAAGTCCAATGATGTTGCCAGAATCGAACAGGTATGCTGATAGCGGTGATGTTAATCTGGGTCGACCACCAATAAAGCTTTCCAAAGTTCTCAATCGATCCCTTCGATACAACCTTTCATCAATCTTTCGATGATCCTCCTCACATCCCGCCTTTCCTTAGAATTCCATCACCTTGTGACCCAATTCCTTCATGAATATCCTTCAACCTATAAGCCAATCCGTCCCTAACCTTCTTCAATGTGCGATCCCCAAACTTGTGAAGATCTCTACACGCCATCAAGCAATTGCGTTGTGTTTCACTAAGGTAAACCACTCAATGGTTGGTCGATGAGTGTGTATTGTGAAAGTGGTTGATGTCGGGAAGATCTAGCCGAGGTGGAGTGAAGTTGACACGGTCCGATATGATTCAACCGCAAGTCGGAGATCTTCTACACGCCTTTGATGACTATGCGTCGATGAAGATAGCAAGGACTTGATGAATTCACGCTGCACTTGGCCGAGAATTGTCTCATGCATCCTCAGCATTTTGGCAAGGTACATGTCTTCAATGTCGCTGAGAGACAAATTCTCAAAGTCCGCTTCAGAGAATGCATAGTCCCTTTCGCTTGCTTTTGACCACAATATTCTTGAGGAAAGTGTAGTCCCATTTAGACGAAAGATCAACATATTTGATGGCAACGATACTATTAGTCTTGAACACTTCATGTTGAGACTTCAACCCGAAGCTTCGTAGTAGATTCTTTATGCTCTACCACCGGTGAATCCCATACATTGCACCACGGTCATACTCTTCCACATTGTCGAGAACATGTGGTTAGCCCTTTCCTCGATGGCTATCTGGCTTAGAGTATATGGTCAGCGGAATGGAAGTGTCAAAGATGTAGCGATTTCCTTGAACCATCACCACCGTGTAGAAGGAATTCCAAATCTTTGTTGAAGAAATATCTAATGGAATTCAAGGTCGATCCGTCACAATTGTTGGTAGAGGTTTAGACCGATCGGTGTAATGCGAGGGTTGTCCCGTTTGGTGAAGTCGATGTTTGCTTCTTGGGTCGAGCCAATCCATGTTGTTAGACATAGCTCGTGCTATATTATTAAGGTGATACTTAACTTCAATAGCACTTTCCGAGTTGTCTTTGAGCAATTGAAATGCTTCATTCTTGATTCGCTTCAACTTAGATTTCGCCATCTTCTTTACTCGGAATTTTCTTGCAATATCTTAGCATGCTCCAATGTATTACCGCTCACCAAATCTTGACCTTCACCGGGTAGGAGTGGAATTAACAAGTGTAGAAAACCATTCAAATTCATCCTGTTATCTTCGTCTAGCCATGATACTATCGTCACCGTAGCGCCTTCTTCTTCTTTTCTTAGGCTTCGATGAGGATTCGGTTTCTTAACTTTGCTCGGGAGAGGCGGATTGTTGTTGGGGCTCATGGAATTCCTCATCGTCACCACCCGTATACTCAAAGTGATCACCGCTCGAAGTCTGGGTGGTAACTCAAGAATCCGAGGTTTTTCAAGAGAAGAACAAGGAGGAGACCTTTGTTGTCGCCGGAGTCCGCTTGGGTGGAGGTTGCATAGAAGATGATTCACCGGACTTCTTGGGCATTTAGGCTCATCATTCTTATCCCGATCCTTATCTTCATCGTCGCGCGTGGACGCCAGGCCTTCACTTCTTCTCCGCATGCCGATTTTAGTTGGTATTCAAAGAATGCTTCAACCAATTTACCTTCGTAGGAGGAAAATGTTGCATCGTTTGACATTCGAGCTACCAGCGGTTAATCAATTCAAAGATCCGAGAAGATTATGGGATCAACTGGATTGATGTTCACATGCATTGGAGTTGATTTCATAGTCTGTTTGGCCGATGTAAGAGATTCAGATAGAGTTGTTTGTAAACATCTCCTTTGTAATTCCGTGAACGATGTCAAGAAGGAACTTGTGAGTGTATCTTTTGATCATCTCGTCCATTTTCCTCAAGATCATCTTTCATGAGCTTCGGACATACTCCCTTTCAACTTGCATCTTGTCTTTCTCATCATGAAGATCTTGAATGCGGTCAAGAAGAAAATCTAACTCTTCTTTGTAATATCTTTCTCTCGACCGCTTGAAAGCTTTAATGATTCTGGTCTTTGTTCGAGAGATCCAAGAGGCGATTGGCTTCTTCAACGATCCGATGGATCCGTTGTTCTTTTTATGGTGGTGGTGAAGAGTGAGAAGATGAATATGATGATGATGAGATGTGAGGAGATTCGTGGTCCTTAGGAGGTTCGTAAGTTTTCTCCTTGAACGAGTCGACTGTCTAGAAGAAATTGATCATACTTCACCGCCATCTTGTTCGCTTTTAGCTTTTCTTCACTGAATCCTAGCTTCTTCATCTCGCTTTAGCTTGAGTGCAGACTTCTTCATCGCTTCTATCTTTCTCGACTTCTCGCTGTATGGTTCCTCAATGTCATGCTCAATAGACTCCTCCTGTTGCTTTTGTTGTTGCTCAAGAGTGGTGGCACCGGTTCCTTATCGGGTTGATTAACCGCATCGTGAATTGGTGTGGATTGAACATCACCACTGACCTCTCCGGCCACCCATTTGATCCTTTGCAAACTCTTTCGCAACGTGTTGGAGTCTAATGAATTTGAACTTCCTCCGTAATCGCCTCCAGTGGCTCTTCTTCGAGCTTTCTCTTCGTGCTCAATCACTAGAGTCTTCCCTTTGCCGTGTTCACTATAGGAATGGGAGGTTTTTGATCAAGGATTAGTATCGGTTGCAGCTTCAGATTAGAAGATCTCTCGTCTCGATCAGTATCTTCGAGCTTTCGTCCACTAGCTTTCTTGGCGATTCTGTGCTTTGTACGGGTGAACGGGAATAGCTTCCTTAGAAGGAACAGTCCTTTTCGTGGAGGATTCCTTTGGGAACTTCCTCTCGACTCTCCTGCTTGCAAGACTTCGCACTTCCTCTTCCGGTTTTCCGGTAGGTGTGCCAAGATTTATCATCGAGAAAACCAACTTTGTTCTCTTCCACACTACTAGATACCTTTGTAAGAGTATATTTGTTTGAGTTTAGCAGAGAAGGCGTGATCCGCAACACAAAGACCTTGTTTCTTGGTAGTTGACTTAAACCGACCGTGAGAGTGGGTTCTGATAACATGTCGCGATTGTAGGGTTTTGATTCTCTGGGGATATCCGGGTTATACCCTAGTGCTATTTGGATCAACAGTTTAGTATATCCGATATAAGGAATCTTTGAGCCAAGCTTTTGAGGAATGTCATCATGTCATCCCATATCGTAGCTTCAACTTGATGTGCTTCATGTTGATCAAAGCCCAAAAGATTTGCGCTCCATGAGCTTGGGATGCTCATAGCCACCGCCACGACCGTAAAGCAGATTTTGTGATGATGATATAAAGGGTTCTCCAAGGTCGAGGAATGTTTTTAAGATCCACGCGTGAATGCTAGAGATAACTCCTCAAGCTTCGTCATACCCAATATCAAGCAAAATTGCGTAAGTTTCTTTAGTAGGTGTGGCATTGAATTCGGTTGGCTCCATGTCGTGAATGAGAAGAACAACCCTTAAGTCTCGCATGTGATGGTAACTTGTTTGTGATCGAGTGTCATCATATCGCACTTTGACCTTTGATCCTCCGCATTGTATTCCGAATTGATGTATGTAGATCTCCTAACAAAGGCGAGTTGGTGAGCATGTTCGATAGGGATGATTCTTTGAATATCCACCGAATGAGACAAGAAGATTTCGGCGGTGAGAGTTTCAAAGTCAACTCGAGATTGTTCTTTCCAATATTCATTGATAGCCATGCGGGAAGATACCAAAGAATGGTGAGAACATTTGGTGCATCCACATTCATTTGAGCTTCCATGTCATGATCTGAAACACATTTAGCCAAAAGAACCAACATATCGAAAGACATTATGTTAGTCAACAGATGGTTTTATAGTCTAATTATTGAATGTGCAATGTTAATGATTGTTACGAGTCCAAAGTCATTTGTTTGTTCAATAGTCCAATGACGTCGTGATAAGTTTCGTGAGTTAGTTAACTTTAAGTTTTAAAGTTTATGTTATCACTTATTTAACACAACATATTAAACGTTTAAGCTTATTAGTGACATTATTAGATTCATGACGTTATGATTTATTTATTTACAAGTTTGCACGCGTAACAATTCATAATGAAGGTTTGATCAAGGCTTAGGCGTGAAATGGTAGCTTATGCGTAAATGAGAGAAGTATACGCGAGACGCAAGCTTATGCGTGGGATCTTTACTTACGCGTGAAGAAATATTACGCGTGAGGAAGGGGACCTTATGCGTAAAAGCTTACGGCAGAGGCGTATATAAAACCTTACGCCAGGCTTACTCGTAAGGGTAGACCTTGCGCGTAGAGGTCACTATTTACGATATCCTTCACGGGATACGCCAAGTCCTTTAGAACCTTACGCAGAACGTTACGCCGTAAGATTACTCTTACGCATAACCTTCTACGCGTGGGTGATCCTTATACGAGATTGCTAATAACCTTGATTATGATTTTTACGAGTAGCAAACCCGAAATGAATTCATCATAGTAACAATATTAACACGTATATTCATTGTATAATAGATCATGGCATGAATACTTATCAAACAAGTGACGCGTAAGATATCTTATGCTTAGTCTTAAACCCTAAAGTTCAAAGATTACGCGTAAGAAATCAAGCCATGGATTTTGCATCAAAGTTTTTCTGGTAGTTCTAAGAAGTCATGTGAGTGATATAATCAAGTATTAACATCTAATTCGCAGAAAATCAAAAATACCCAAAACTCAAGAACGTTAAACCCTAATCTCTAATTCTCAATCAATTAGTGTTTCTGGGTTGTTTTAAAGCCTAGATATCATTAATTCACCATGAGAACAACATCACACAACTATCTTTTTGACCAAAAACATTCACATTTGAAAATACCCAAACCCACGCATAAACCCTAGTTTTTCAAATTCAATCAATACGTGATTCTGGGTGTGTTTTGAGTGTAAGAATGGTGTTAGTGATGTAAAATAAACGTTTTGACACAATCCTTATAACCTCAAACACATAAACAAGATTATGTGTTCTAACACTTACGCGTAACACAAAAATCATTAAATCTTAAGTTTTAACCGTTGGATTCGCATGAAATTCAAAACCATTGTTTAAAACTTGTTAAGAACACAAAATCACTTACAAATTGAAGATCGAGATAACCGGATTCAAGAACGATTTTTGTGCGTAGGATTTGTTTGGTATGAGTAATAAATGTGAAGATTAGGTTAGGTGGAGGAGTTTTATTCAAATAACTTTAAGCTTTTGGCAATTTTAGTCCCTCCACCTTTTCAATTTTCATCCAAAGCCATTTAACTTCCATTTTGGTTACCAAACGAAAGATATTTGGAAATAACTTTGACGACACTCCCCCTCGACTTTTGAAATAATGAACGGTTATAAATTTTAGTCCGAGGAGTGTCAGAAAACCAGAAATGTGACCACCATTATTAAAGAAACAACCGGGATAGTATAACATGCAAGTAGTCAGTAATTTTGAAACAGTTAATTATTTATTTTCTCTCCCTCAACACTTGATCGGAAAAATACTGAATTTTGAAAGATGTGAGTGTTGACGGAAGAGATGTATTTGCCATGTTTGAAGAAAAATAGATAGGAGAATATTTTTGTTGTTTTATCAGGTTTTATATTTTTGTATTTTGTTTTTGAAAATATTTACAAAAGAGATTTTGGTGTTTGAATGGTTTTAAGATCTGCTTTTAAGAGTTCATCCAATTCTGAAGTCAAACACCGCATACCAATCCGGTGGACCAACTCATTAAACCTAGCGGGAGGCAAGGCTTTGGTGAGTAGATCCGCCAATTGGTATTCTACTACCTAAGTATAATTCAATTGTTCCCTGCTCCATGTGGCCATGATGAAATGATAACGAAGATCGATGTGCTTTGATTTTGAATGTCGAATCGAGTTGCGAGATCGCATAAGACCGATTGTCGCAAAGACATCGGGATTACATCAAACACGTAACCATAGTCTTTGAGTTGTGTTCTCATCCAAATGACTTGAGCGCAATCGCCGACATGGCTACATATTCGCCTTACATTGGGGAAGCGATGTACAATCTTGCTTCTTCGATTGCCATGACACCGGTTTATCACCAAGAAATTGTAAAGCTCAAGTACATTTCGTGAATCTAAGCATCCCGTGTGGTCATTCAAAAAGCGATTAGTTCAAAACCGTAATCCTTCTGATACCGGATCCCCAAGTTAATGGTTCCCTTGATGTATCTGGAGATTCTTTTAGCCTCGTAGAGCGGGTTTCGATTGGTCTCGATCGATAACGGAGCAAAGATATACCAGAAATACAATGTCGTCCTGCTGGTCGTTAGATACATGAGAGACCCAATAATACTACGGTATTGGTAGGGTCCACCAATTTCCCATGTAAATCAAGATCTAGCTTCTTGGTATGAGCCATTGGTGTGGCATAGGTGTCACGCTTTGCCTTCCAAATTTGTTTAACAATTCAAGGGCATATTTGACCGACTTAAGAAAATACCACGGGTGATTGATGAACTTGCATTCCTAGAAAGAATGTGAGTTCACCCATCATTGACATTTCAAAATGTTTTGTCATTAATTTTGCAAAAGCATTTGAGTATTTTAAATGTGTTGACCAAAAATGATGTCATCCACATAGATTTGAACGATTAAGATGTGAGCCCGTGATATTGTATGAAAAGTGTAGGATCGACCGAACCTTTGGTGAATTTATTAGCAATGAGGAAGGATGATAACTTATCATACCACGCCGAGGAGCTTGTTTGAGACCATATAGATCTTTGTTCGGTTTGTAGACATGGTTCGGGACTCGGGATCAACGAATCCTTCCGTTGGTCGACATAAACCGTTTCTTTAAGTTGCCCATTCGTAAAAGCGCTTTGACGTCCATCCGAAAGACCTTTATATTCAAATGAGCCGCGAACGCGAAATATCCTAACGACCTCAAGACGAGCAACCGAGCAAATGATTCTTCAAAGTCAATACCCTCTTCACGTCGATAACCCTTAGCCACCGTGACGCGACTTGTTTCTCGATTACGCTTCCTTCAAAGATCTAATTTGTTTTCCAAATCCATTTTAGACCAATGACATAGACCCTGTTGGTCTTTCAACCGCCCCATACTTCAAGACGTTTGAATTGGTTGAGTTCTTCTTGCATGGATTTAATCCAAGTGTCCTTTGTCATTGCATCTTTGATGTTTCTAGGCTCAGATTAGCGACGGCCGAGTGCATAAATGCAATGTTCACCATCTCGTGTGAAGACGTTGTCTCGTAACGTTGGTTGATTCGGGTTGCCAATAATATTTTCCGGAGGATGGTCTTTTGTCCGGTGATGTGTAGAGGTTGATGTTGGTATACATTGTGCGATTACGAGGATTCAAATGGTTTGTTGATGATTCTGCGACATCAGTGCAACAGATTTCATTGGCAAGCGGGTTAAAGAACGCATTTGGATCAAAATCTGCAGTTGGGGTACTTCATTAAGAACATCATCACCGGTTCATCATTGTTGGAAGTGGTTTGTTCAATGTTGTGGTGGAGTCAATCGGTGGTGCTTCTTTAACCGTAGTTATTGTAGTAGGTGTATCAAGTATAAGAGTAGTATCGGTTTGAGCGGTGAAACAATGGATACACTCGAGCACGCTCATCAATATCGTCACCGAACAGTGAGCAAATAATCTTTCCATTTGTTGACGAGTGTCGAGGGCTTTGTTTAGGCGATGATGGGGTTGAGGAAGTTTAAGCGGTTGTGACCGGGTTCCAAGTCTGTTATACTCGAAGCCATTTACGTAAGTTCATCAAAATGAGCATGAATCATTTCCATAACCTCCTTTGTTCGACGATTCCGTATTCGTAAACCTTTAGAATTATCACAATATCCAATAAAGACTTCAATGTCGACTTTGGCTTTGAGCTTTCCAAAGTCATCACGATTATTATTCGGATAGCAAAGAGATCCAAATACATGAAAGTGTTTGAGATTCGGTTTTGTTGTGGAAAAGCTCGAAGGTGTTTTGTTGTGGCGTTTTGTAATCATCGAACGGTTTGAGTATAGCATGCGAGATACAACTTCGCCCACAAGTAATCCGGAGTTTAGCATTGATTAACATTGTTCTTGCAGCTTCCACTAACGTTCGGTTTCATCTTGCAACAACTCCATTTTGTTCGTGTACGCGCAATAGATGTCGATCTTTCAATTCACTTTATCATAAAATTCACGAAGAGTTTTGTTTACAAATTCGGTTCCTTTATCTGCTCGATTTGTCGTATGGTGTTTCGTTTGAACACAGATTTTAAGTAGAAAGGTGATGATCATCTGTGGAGCTTGATCTTTGCTATGAAGAAAGTAGACCCAAGTCCGCGTGAATAGTCATTAACAATTACTAAGATGTAGCGTTTGCCATTAATCGTTTGCAGCGCATCGGTCCACACAAATCCATGTGAAGAAGATGAAGCACATGCTTAGAGTCGTGTTCCACCTTTGAAGGAAAATGAGCACGAGGGCTTTTCCTGTTCAAGTCGAGCAAAGGTGATCTTTAGAATCTGGAATCGTGGGAGACCTTCAACTAGTTTGTGTCGAGCAAGATTGGTTATAGTTTGAATGTTTAAGTGTGAGAGGCGATGGTGACATAGCTAGGATTTTGTGGATGTTGCCTTTGAAAGTAAGCGGATGGGAGAAGAAGCAACCATGTCTTGCATAGAGATAGTGTAGTAGACTAGAATTACGCGAGCCGTAAATAAGGTCATTTCCTTGTAGATCACGAATGAAAAAGATTTCTCCACAAGCAACCTCCAAATCTCCATCACAATCGACCCATCGAAAGCAGTTGTGATCGAGGCCTTCCACATAATAAACCTCGCTAATTTCGATGTTCCTATTGATATAGTCTCCGTAGCCCATGATAGCTGCGAGTGATCATTCCGAATCGACAAAGCCAATGAACTTTGCAATAAAGTTTGATAATGAGTTTAAGATTGCTCGTCATGTGTCAAGAACATCCGCTATCAACAATCCAGAGAATGATCTCAGATCACCGTGCATTACACACACGCATTTACACGGATGGAATAGAAGTAGATGTGGAACCCGAAATGTTAGAGGTTAGGAGCGATTATAGTGACATACACACATCAATAACTTTAGGCATCCATTTAAATCCTAGTGTGTTATATATCCATTTCGCCATCTCCAACTAGTATTTGCTTTAGTCTTAGTGAATGCACTAGGTGGTACTACATTCCTAGGAGGTGAAACCGGAGCTCTGAGGGACATCAATGCGATTCTTAGAATCTAAAGAGGCGGTCTACCAAGCCATGACTTAGAATGATTAGTGGGCCTAGAGGTATTACGATTCTTAGGATTCCTTAAATGAGAGATGATAGCTTTAGAAACACATTTGTCATGACAATCGAATTCATACTTTACGACAAATAACACAAGGTGCATCGATGAATATCAAAAGTACTTAAGGTTTATCATTCGTTACATCACTATTTCGATTACATTTTCCAGACGCAATATCTATAGTGGAAGCAACATGAGTCTTATTCATAGTCCTAGGGTGTTCTTCTACTTTAGCATTCCTTATTGATCTTTTCAGGTCGCAACTTCCTATTCTTGATGTAGTGCTCCTAGGGTGTGAAGTGCGGACGTTTGGAAAAGAGGCAACTATTCTTGTTTCAAGTAGAAGAAGCACGTTAGCAACTTGTGTTTTGGCGGTGGGCATTACGGGTTCACGCTACTAAGTGTTACTGTGCTATTCTCTTAATGATGGTGGCGGAAGTTGTTCATACTTTCCTAACATTTCTCTTAACTTAAAGATACCGTGAATCAAATCTTGATTTTCGTAAGCTAATATTACCAAAGAAAATTCATTACTTCTAGTGTGTGCAAGATAATGATCAAGTTCGTTTGATGCTTCATGACGAGTCTTATTGAGTAAATCAAATATGACACCATATTCTGTTTAACTTTACAAGTTCTTGTTCATATTTTGAGATTTGACTTTTCAAAGACACGTTTGATCATCCAGTTGCTCAAATTTTGGATTACAATTGTTTGATTGCAATCGGTGGATTTTGTTTGCAAAGCAAGTTCACGATTTTGACAATCTTTTGACACCATTGAAGACGACGTTTTGCATTTGAAAGCTCGTTTAAGAGACGCTCGCTTTCAACTTTTAAAGACTCGATCCAAGCACATTATTAATATTCTCAAAAGTTACAACATTATCAACAATATCCGCAGAGATATAATCGGATGCATATGACAAAGAATTTAATAACACACGTACATGGACATCAAACCAGATAACATCTTCCAAGAGTCGATCAACATCTTTTCTCAACATTTTCTTTTTACGCTTAGTATTAGAAATAGATGTTTCTATTTTCTCGAAAACAACCTTCATCAATCCAAGTTCCTTATGAAAGTCCTGCTCCCAAGACAATGCACAATGTTTCAAATTTTTAACATTTGGTAAAAGATTTTTCGAAAAATGTCTCTTTGTTCTCGCGCAGAGGCGATTGAAAATGTTGAACTTTGATTTTAATGATATTCTATCTCATGTTGTAAAGTTTGAGGTCACCATGAAAAGGTCAAAATATCTAAGAATTTTGCGATTTTCGTGTTTTGAATCTACTTCACCGATGGAAGGTAAAGGACCATAAATTTGTGCGTGTCTGGTTGGGGATTAACATTATAAGACTCAGACGTTTTATGATAATCCTTGGTATGTTAGAAGAATCCGTTGCGACGAAGAAACCGGTTTTGAATAGTTAAAAGGTTTGTTGTAAACAACAGCTTTTAATTTTGATCGACTGCGTCTTACGCATCTAATTCCTCTTGACGATGATATTCAACAACACTCATATGTAATTATCAATTTTATATTGTGCACTTTGGAAACTTCGGATATGGTTTCAATGCTTTGGTTGAAAGCTTAGGTTTGTGTCGGCAAGATTCGGTCCATATCCATTTGATTGGGTTTTAAAGTAAACTTTTCAATATTTGTGACCGACTCACCATGTTTGTAAACAATGATTTAAACTCTTTAAGTTTGTTTCAGTCGATAATTTCTTCAAGATGATCATCTATTCGTTTAGTTGAATGCTTTTTGTATGCAGAGAACTGCTTTGACAAGTTAATAACTTCACCTTAGCTTTTGATTTTCCAAGTGAGAGCGTTAATTTGCTTTGTATGTTCATGTTTCAGCTTGTTCTATTTCAGACAACAAAGCATTCTTCAAGCGGCTAGATCACGATCCGTCTCTAAATATTTTTCGTTTTGATGAGATTTAGCAAAAGCGGCTTCAAAACCTTTTTCACGTTTTCTTGAGTTTTAAAAATTGAGTTGCATTTGTAAACATTCAAAATCCTTGGTTAATGATGCATTTTTACTTTTCAAGTCCGATTATCGCACGCCATTCTTCCACTATGGTTTGTTGGTTTTAAAGTAACAGATCAACATCTGGACGAGGCAAAAGTTCGTGTGTTCAACGCGAGTCACAAAATGATCATTATTTAGATCCTCAAGTATAACCACGGAGTCAATTTGATTTTCAAGGGAAACCATAAGGTCATATTGATCGTCAAATGTAACTACGGGTCTAGTTGAAAATTGTCGAATGAGATGCGAGCGATTCATTTTGAACATTCGAGCCTTCACGGATTCGGATGTTGGCGGAGATATTAGATTAGAGATAAATATGGTTTGTTCGGTGCACTGAGACAAGCCATCGGTGTCATACACTCGGGCTGTGTCACTCATGTGTAACTCATGCATATTAGCCATCAACATAATAAATGCATTGGCCTACAAGTCCCCCATATCATCATCTCGAGTCTCAGACCGCCATAAAACTCGTTTTGTGCGTGAGAGTTCCACCAACTTCATCCTTAAGAGCCAAAAGAAGAGCCTCTTTGTGATAAGCACCGCCCCTAGTCCTCGGCTTTGGGCATGCATTAGCCAGTGTCCTTCTCATTGCATTTTTAGCATCGAAGACCATTCGACCCATTCCAGCATTTCCTTGTTCCACCACTGAGCTCTGTTGTTATTCCTACCCATAGCATTAAACCCTCGACCACCGCCCATCGGCGACCATAACCATGATTACGAACTTCAATTCGTCCATTGTTCACAACAACCGATTCCTTGTGTTAGATGAGGAACGAATGCGATTGTTGGATTTGTTTGTATAACGGCCAAAAGCATTAGCAATCATAACAAATCCTTGTTGCAATGCTTCGAACGGATCAGATTCCTCATTAGCTTGACTATAATGTGCCTGATCATTGTTATTGTTGTAAGGAACCAATGTTAAGATTGTTGTGATTGATCATGTGGTGTGACTATGGCAGTTGGTTGAGTTGCTTGTTGAGGAGGACAACTGTTTTGAGCATACAAGGCAAGTTGTTGATTTTCCGGATGTGAAGGTGAAGCAATTTGAGCACGGAGAATCCTTTCCTTATCAACTTCCTTTTGATGAGGCTTCAAGTAATCGTACAACAATCCGTATGTAGAGTGATGCATGTTCTTAAGCTTGCGGAGAAAGATGACATACTTCTCCCATTTAGGACCAAGACTACTCGGGAACTTAGTATTAACTGCAATTCTTGGCATGATGATGTTGTGTTTATCCAAATCATTTATGATGTCGAGAATCGATGATGATAAGACTCGAGTGTCTCTCGAGGTTCAATCATGAAGTGTTCATAAGCCAAGTAAATTTTAGATTCCATATCCTCCGATTGAGTCTGACGAGATACTTCCATAAGAAGATGAATATGTTCCTACATTGCCTTTGCGATCTTTTGAGCATCAACACTTCAAGAATTGGGTTTGGTAATCCTAAAAGGATATATTGCATCGCAAGCTCATCGACTTCATAGTATAGAAGTTACGATGCGTTCGTGTCTGCAACAATAGCAATGTTTGATTGTTCATCTCTTAGAGGATTAGCATTTGGATCTCTGGAGCACGACACGATGAGGCATCCAAATAGACCTTCCAAGATAACCTTCTTTAAGTACTTTCCATGTGGCTTTTCGCATCACAAAACCTAAAGAACCTAATCACCCATTGATCGTAGTTTCTCGGAGTGAGCATTGGAGGTCTATCAAGTGATCCACCTCATGAATTGATTGTTGGTCGCTTAAAGCTTCACACATCTTTGCAAACAAATGGGTTCCTGCATAGTGTTCCTTGATGGATGTTGATTGAAATCATTTGTGTAGGGTTGAACTTGAAGACTTGGTGGTGGTTGAACCATTTGAGGTTGTGGAATTCTTGCAAGTTGTGGAGTATGTTGTTGATTAAATTATTGTTGATAAATTGCTTGTTGTTGATTCCATTGTTGATGTTGTGGACTTAGTTGTTGTTGTCGTTGAGTATAAGTGTGCGGAAATAGTTAGAGTATGGTGGTTGTGACATGTTGAAAAACTTGTGTTATAAAATGGATCTTTGTAGTCGAATGAACCTTTGTTGATGAAGTATCCTTAGGCGTAGAAATCACAATAAACCAAGTAGCACTTATGCGTAAAACACCCAAGTTACGCTGTGACTAAAGAGTTACGCGTAGGTTTAGCTTACGCGTAAGAAAGGAAAAACACTAAAGTTATCGTAAAACAAGAAGTTAGGCGAGAAAACTTAGGCGTGGGATTACCTTATGCGTAAGACAAAGCTTAGCGTAAGATGAATCTTATCGTGGGATTTTCACGCGTAGCTTAAGCTTATCGTAAGTTTGGGGTTTTAGCCAAGTGATCTTTTACAATATCACGGTGCAAAAGATATCCCAAGTCGACGATTTTCAGGCTTATCCAAGCAAGCAAACACGGAGTAAACCACGAAACTGAAGATCAAACCAAGGATAAGTTACGCGTAAGTTTAGGGTTTTACTTACACGTAGGATTTAGCCAAAAGTGATTTTTATCAAATGATGTTTCCAAAATAGGTTTTCGTGATGAAATAGCTTCAATATCACCAAAATAACACAAAAGTGTGAAACTTGATGATCCAAAGCTCTTACAACAGTTATGCGTAGAACGAAACCCTCGTTCAAAACCAAGCTCAAAAACACAGATCTACGCGTAAAGTTTGAAACTTTATGCCAAAAACAGTTATTTTAACACCTTAAAACTTTGAAAGTACAAGAATCTTGGATTAAAAAGTGTAAAAAATATGTTTTTAAGCGAACCAAAGTAACAACACCGAACCGTAGGTTCTACGCGTAGGAACAAAACCCACTTCAAGAACAATACGTTCACCCAACTATTTGGCGATTGATACCACTGTTAGGTCACTAAGTTTACAACACAAGCATCAATAGAAAGAGATAGAGAGGAGAAGAGGTCGGTTGAACAACTACACACACACACGCACGTATGAGTAAAGAAAGGTTAAGCGTAGAGGTGAGTGAAAGAGTAAATTGAACAACCAACCCTCAAGTGAGGGTTATAACAAGGTATTTATAGGAAGGGGAGCTAGGGCAACACTCCTACTCCCTTCCTTTCCTTAATGGACATGGGCCTAAGCTTATGGGCCTTCTACATAAGCTTAAGCTAAAACAAACATAAAGGCCATAATTAAAGCTAACTATTACATATGAATCACTAACACTTTAATTAGGTTTAGGAGTGATTCCAACAGTTTCTTATATTGAACATTTCATGGAATGACATAATTAAATGAAGTAATCAAATACTACTTAAATTTAAGTATTTATGTATTCTTAGAATGACATAAATAGATGAAGTAGTAAATTAACTTGAAATTATTAATTGAAACCAAAAGTGGTGTTCATAATTACTTTAATTATACATGTTTATGATTTCTTTTAAAGTCACAAATATGAAGTCTTTTAACTATTAAGACTTTAACTTACTATGTCTTTTATTAAGACATATGCATGAATTCAATGAGTTGATCAATGACTTATAACGTATAGTGGGATTATAACTGTTATATCTTTTGACTTAGTCAAAGAGTCCTTGTGTTATAATGCATGCAATTGACTTGGTAATTCTATTATACCATTAAGTTTTACTTGGTTGGTAATTAGGCAAGCCAAAGAGTAGATGCTTATCTTAAATATTGTTAGATTATCCTACAATATTAATTCTAATGAAATACCATAGTTTTATGGTGTGTTAAGTTAGAAGAATCAAAATCTATTAGCATGTTTGATTCAAGATAACTATAGTTTCTTCCACATGTTATCAAGGTTAGTAGATTGAGTATGGATTAAATATACCCAATAAAACTCAAACCTAGAAGATTAATATGACACCATGGAATATGATGAATCATATTAAGTCTTAAAATGAAGTTCTAAATTTGTTAAACTACTTGTAAAGTGGGTTGTAACAAACTAATGCCAGGCACTGTCAATGTTTTTTTGTAATATCCCAAAAGAGAACAATGTATTGTTGCTCTACTTGCTAAACTATTTAAATGTAATCTTTAAATTATTAAAGGCATGTGAGAGTTTTGTTTAGATCTTGAAAGATTAAATTACAAAATACATAATCTTCTAAAATGCACTAGCAAATATCATGATGAGGCTAATCATGTAAATGATGGACCTCAAGATGATAGAATTATCCTTCAAAAATCCGTAAGGATATCTCAGATGTTTGATTAATATGCCGAGGAATATGAGTTACAGGATCATGGTAAGCCTGTTAATCATAATGATGAATTACCAAATATTGAATTGTGGTAAACCAATCATAATGTGAATGATGAGATATTGTCCATAACAATAATAAACTTTAGATACTTGGTTTATCTTAATGATGATGAGTTTCTTCAAAGGATGGAAACCCTAGTGGTTTATGTTGAAACCAAAATAATACTGAAAAATATATTGATATTGATTGTTCGAAACATAAAAGTTCATGACATTAAATAGACTACAACTAAGAGAGCCCTAGAAGGTAAACGGGCTTAAACCAACGGGCCTAAGCCTTTATTAAACTAACATTGCCCCTCAAACTCACAATGCGTAATTGAGAGTTTGACAAGAAAACTCCTAATAAAAATGAAACCAACAATAAAGAGCATGCATGCAGACAGATCCGAACAGAGGTAGACGAAGAGTATATTCAAGCGAACACATGCATACACACGAGCATATTCAGACATAGCAGATTCAGCAGCGTATGCGATGCGAGCACGGATTCGATTCCAAGATGCGATTCGCAGCGGACATATGCGAGACAAAACCGGCGGAACAAGATGCGAACCACGTGTGAAACCGCATAAACCCCGATTCGTACATAACAAAATCCATTGCCTATGGCATATCGGTCGAGACTCCGTGTTTGTTTCTTGTGATGATGTTAACAAACATTTATCAGATGAACTTGGCATAACATGATTCTGGAAAGATAAGTATTTCTGGAATTGCTCAATCATAGAAGGGTCCAAAGATGAGGAAGCAACACCATTAAGGTGAGGTGGTTGCTTCGGTGGTGGGCAAACCTGATGTTGTTGTTGTGATGCTTTAGGTTTAAAAGGACACTCGGATTTCTAATGCCCATTCTGTTTGCAATACGCACTTTCATCAATAGCATACGTAGGTTTTTTTTGTATGCCATTAGAAGACCGTTGTGAAGCTACAAAAACAGACGAACCTTGTTGTGTAACTATCTTCTGATCATCCAGAGACTTTAGACGAATCTCCTCAGCTAGCAATTCACTAACTACCGAATCAACAGAGGGTAAAGGATCACGATGAAGAATTGAACCCCACAATCCTTTAAAATCATGTCATAGTGCCATAAGGAACTGAACCAAATGCTGTGACTCTCTCCGTTTGATGTAAGGATCAAAACTACTAAGTGCTGCAGGTTCCGTTAACGCCAACTGATCACATAAGGCCGCCATAGAAGAATAGAAATCTTGAATACTCATATCATTCTGCTGAAGTGCACGAATATCTGTCTCAAGTTGATACGGTGTTGCGTTCAAACTAAACTTGCTCAGGTTAGCATCTCTTTTACTAAACCAATATAACATGCTTACAAATGAATGAAGAAATCTGGGTTATATAAAAATTCATACAAGAAATTATGGTTATATTTAAGTTCAAACGGGTCACAAATGAGGAGGTTAAATATTTCATTAATGGTGAAGGTGAAAGAGAAGGTAGTGACGTGATGAGGTCTAACTTTATTTCCACAATAAAATGTGCATGACGGTAATAAACGTAGGACTTCTGGTAGAGTCAATGAGTCAGCTTGGAATCATGGATTATTAAGCATGTTTTAATGTAATTATCAAAAAATTTTAGTTTTTCTTACCCAGTGGCTTTTTCTTTTAATTTTTGGTTTACTGAGATATTTTATTTTCAAGGTTAGGCATAGAGGTTAAAAGATGGAAAGGTCGGATGGGTTGGATAACCGGTCGAAGAAGGTTTGGGTTGGAATGGGTCGTTTTTATATCAATAAATCAATGTGTTAAAGTTGAATATAGGTGGGGTGCTTGGTGTTTTGGTCGTACGGGATCAGGATGGTAATCTCTCCAAAACCACAACAAATGTCATTTATAAAGAAGTACTTGAAGGTCTTTGACCAAGGTTCATGTTGTATCATGTATGTATCATTGGTGTAATCACGTTATATTATACTATGGTTCATTATTTTTAATGTTACAAGGTTTGTTAGCAACTCAATTTATCATTAAAATCACACATCATTTTATGTTCGAGTCAATCTATTTTAGATTGGCAACGCGATGGTTGTAAATCGATTGTGACTCACACATATTTTAAATTTAACAAATTTACATTATTACTTTTATTATCATCTCATTTATCTATTTCTTTAAAAAATAACTCGGTGTCAACGGGTCTCTAAGCTAGTAAAGAATACTTTAAACTTTAAAAGGGTTTGAAAGTTATTGTCATAAATTGGTGATTGAGGATCTCACACACTTTATGAAACATTATGTGGCAATGTCAAGATATTTGAATGTGCACATACAAGAAGTTAACTTATTGAATTCTTGCAAAAAGTATTCTCAAAATTCCTATAGATCAAAGTTAGTTGAAATTATGCCTTGTCATCAAGTATGATTCTCATGACTTGTGGCAAAATTCATTAACTAGTATTATCATGTATTGATCTATTTAGTATTTGGATAAATGATGTCTAAAAATTATTATTTATAATGAATTAAAGTACTTTAATACGTTTAATTTCATTTATAATATTGTGTCATGTATTTGCATGTTTAAGTCCTTGAATAACTTAAGATATTCTAAATAGTCCTTTGTCGATCAATAACATGAGAATGGTATTAAATTAAGAAAAATCTGAGTATTAGTTAGAATATACTTGAAAGTATATTGATGCGTAGCATGACTAATTTCAGATGATATTCAATGGATTGAGCATAGGACTTATCCCAACCACATGATGGTACTTTATGAATCTTCGTCATTAAGTACATCATGAATATTTGTCCTCAGACTTGAGATACGAGAGAAATGTCATGGATGTAGTGCATTTCTGTGAGGCAATCTAACACTATACGTAACTGGTAGTTATAAGGGTTGTTTTCAGAAGTGTTGCGAAATTTATGAATTCTGCTCATAGTCAAAACGGGATTTGTTTCCTTCAAACTTGTTTTGAATTTTAATACTGCTGGGGCCCTCGTAGGGTTGTCAAGATGTTTGCATGGCCATGCCCAAGGTCTTCTGGAATACGTTCAGAAGAATTGGTAACCTTGATCAATCATATAAAACGAGAAACATAATAGTTAATTAAGAAATGAGTAAGATCCATATTCTTATTAACATGGTATTAGAAACAAAAAGATGAATATAATGATGAATCATCAAAACGGTTTTTCTCCAGAAAACCATACAGGAGTTGTACTGGGGGCATTGGCGTGTTGCTAGACGCTAACCTAGGTCATTACATGTTTTGTAAACATATCCAAGTGGGAGCTGTTGGAATATGTATATATTTATAAAACGTATATGTCCGGATTCGATTAATGTAAAATGATTACGATTAATTATTACACAAAACCGACTAACGATCGTTAAGTATTTAACGGATAATGACTAACGACCATTAAATGTGAAAGATAAGGACTAAAGTGTAATTGGTTAACATGGCAAGTTAGGGAAATCATTTGTGGGCTGAATTTTGTCTAAACATAAAGGGGGGAGGGCTCAACCCTAACTTGTTCCCTAAGTGTCCTAAAATATATATATGCAAAGCTATGTTTAAGGTTTTAGGTTACCTTTTGTGCACACATTTAACCTAATTGTTTTCTTCCTTTTCTCTTGCAAAAAAAATGGCCAACCCTCCTCCTAGGGTGTTTGGTTTTGATTTTTCTAAAACAAGGTTTTGTAGATCTAGCAATCTCTTTAATTCGTTTGTTAATTCGTGTGTACAAGAACGAGGTGTAACACACTATTGTTACATCAATTGGTTTGAGTTATAAAACGGTAAGGGATAACTCGTTAAACCACTTTGTCACATTTATTGAAGAGATCTAGCCAATTGCAAGAGGTATGTTACGCATTTACTTTTCAGTTAATTAATTGCAGTTATATGAAGTCTTCCGCTGTGTATACTCTGTGGTGTCTTGTTTATTATTTTGTATGTCAAGTTTAATAACCTCAACAGATTGGGCTAACATGTACCCTTTGCTTTATAATCTTGATGTTCCTATTATTTATCCAAAGCTATGCTATGTTGGAGGGATAATAAAGATATGTTAAAGGAATTCTCGGCTGGCATTGTTTGGGAAGCTCTTCATCCAAGAGGGGCTGAAGTAGCTTGGACATACATTGTTTGGTTTTCCTATTGTATTCCAAGACACGCATTTTATCTTTGGCTTGTAATGAAATGCAAACTTAAGGCATGAGATCTCTTGAGACAATGGGATGTTGGTGATTCTGCCAACTTAAACATGTTTCAATGCCCGTTGTGTAACTTGGAGCCGGATTCTCATGAACACTTATTTTTAAGTGTTTATTTTCTTCTGTGTTTGGTCTTTGTTGTCTTCCTTAACTAGTTTCCATAATTTTCCGTTATCATTGGATGATATTGTTTATCGGTGACCCCTATTGCCAAGAAGAGATCGGTTCAAAGCATTCTTGGTAAGCTCATTTTGCGCCTATGTCATACTTCATTTGGCAAGAGCGTAAAGCTAGGTTATTTTTAAAAAGAAGAATGTGGCTAAAGTCAAGTAATAGAAGTCATTTTGTCTACAATACGCCTCAAGTCGTTAACGCTAGATTCGAAAAGAAAGCTCGGGTGACAAGTCGACGGAGAATTGGCAACTTTCACGCCTTATTGTTCAAGATATGTAAGAGGTTCAAGTTAAATATGGGCAACCTAGGCGTGATCTTGAATTTCTTGTTTATCTTTATTTTTCCGTCTAGATGGATTTGTGATGATTAGTGGTTATAAGCACAAATGGTGTGTTTGTTTGTAATAGTTAATAGTCAATACGGTGTTTTGTCATATTGCGTGAACCTCAAAGTTTTTGTTAATATATTTACCGAGGTAAAATCAAGGTTGTAAAATCGCTAGCGCCAGTGAGGCGGTTGGGTAGGCCTAGCGATTAATCGGTTAAGCGAGGATTAATCGGATTGGAATTTTATGCACAAAATGTAATTTTAAATATTATACTATTTTATATGTAGGGGATAATGTATTGCATCAAAGTTCAAATATTTCAAGTGTTCAAATATTGACATAATACATAATTCTTCAAAGTTTAAAGTCAAACATAAATATTACTCGATTTGTTGACCATTTTTAAGCGATCTTTGACCGATATTGTCTGATTAATCGGTTTGTTTATCTATTTTTAAGCGATTTTGTTGACCAATTTTTAAGCTATTTTGTCCGATTAGACCAATTTTGTCCGATTAATCGGTTTGTTGACCGATTTTTAAGTGATCTTTGACCAAACCGATTAAATAGGCCGGTTATGATAAATCAAGATACTTAGTGAGCTATCAACAATTATGCGAGGATTAATCGGCCGCCTGGACTGATTTTTACAACACAAGGTAAAACCCTTTACCAAAAAAAATCTTGCTCAGGTTATGATGTGTGCGGCCTAACCTAGATATTCTCGAAACAATTAGGTGTCTTGTCATGATGTTATGTGTTTCACCGCTAGGCTATTTTGTGATTATTCGCTCAAAAGGAAATACAAGTGAATATTATTCAAGTAACATGCTAGATATTCAATATGACATCCAAGTGAATTATTCATAACTTTATTACACAAGTTAATATTGAGGATAATTAACTAGCATCCTAGCTAGTATAAGTTTTCTCAATTTTGGCATGCTTCATTATTTTTTAACGATCTAGAAGTTCTTTTTAGGGTCTTAAATGGTGGTACCCCTTTACGGCAAGTTCTGAAAGCCAATGGTCCCAAGTTCTAATTATTGTTCAAAATGATAAAATAGCAATGGTCCCAAATGTTCTAGATTACCGCAAACACGCAGCAAATGCATTTTGCGTATACAATAATAAAGGTCACTATTTTGTCAAAGAAATGTAACAATATGGTGTAAAGAATTTGCATATTGGACAATTCCCTTATCATAAACTAAGAGTAAATAGTATCGATGCAAACAACACGCCAAATGCACCTGATGACGCGCCAAAAGCATACCAGGCTTTGAGCCATTCGTCCGCCAAACTTGTTTCAAAATGATTTGAGCCAGTTGAGTGGCTCACGCCATTCGTAAAAAACCGACCTTTTCATGCTTTTTTATTTTATTTTTTATTTTTGGATTTCGCAGGTTTGGGAGGAAGGAGGCGGATCTATAGCTAAGAGCTAAGAGAGGGTGTGCATACCTAAGAAATTTTCGAATCAACCCAAGTAATCAAGTTTTACATCGATCGAACTTAAAAATAAAAATAAATGGAAGATGAAGAATATTTGCAGAAAGATAAAGATAAAAAGATATAGGGAGACTAAAAAGGTGCTAGTATTAGTTATTTACTATAAATCTCATTTCCCAATAAAATAGATGTCCTACCAAAATTCAATTGAAGGCCTTTTTTTTAGTTTCTTTCATCAGACTCTTTTCGTCGTATTATTAAATGCTCACTAATATTTTAAGTTTTTTCTTAACTTTGATTATAAATATTTTTGTTTGTATTATATAATATTTGATGCAAAATATATGAATAGATTGAGTTTTAAATGTATTTTCACTACGTATTATTTTTATCTAATATTATATAACATAAAGAAAAATATTTAAGGTCAAAACAGAAAAAACGAAAATTCAAACACTGACATTTAATATGGACGAAGAAATATAATACTACTACGTATTAGTATTTGCAAATGGATCTGTTTCTAGTAATTAAAAAGCTTTTTTTTCTTATTACATTAAAGTATTAACTAATGTAATAATCAAGTAAAACTTTATTTTCTTAAAAAAAAATAATAAAATAAAAAATAAAAAATAAAAAAATAAAACTACGAGTAATGCATTATGTTAAAGTCTTAAAGACATGATAAACCTTTTTGATAGTTTGATGGGTATAAAAGTAAATTAGACGACAATTTAATGTACTTGATTACTTGAATATATATTTACTTTAAAACATGACTTAGTTTTATTTCAAAATTTGAAGAATATATATATGTGAGACCCAATAACATATTAGTGATGTGTTATAAGGAATGGTTGTTTGAGTTATTGATGTGTTATTGAGAAGTGTATGATGTGGCGCTGAGATGCCATACCAATAACGTGTTATTGATATTCACGATACCTTGTGCTCTAATAAACTACCCAAACAATTTGGTTTAATTCATGGGTAACATGGTTCGGTCATGGCTCTAAAACATTTTCACATATATTTATGGATATTAAACTTGCCCATCATAAGGACGTTGCGGTTGTTTACAGACAACGAAAAAAAATACAAAAATAAAGAATGAAAAAAAAGAAAAAAGAAAAGAGATAGCTTAATCTAAGAAAACTAATATAAGTAGAATAATTGATTTGTTTACGATGTTTAAATGGTCTTGTCTTGTGGCTTTGGCTAAAACCAACTCAAACTTGTTGTTTGACTAAACATGTTTTCTTTTTTTCTTTTTCTTTTTCTTTTTGGGTAAAAGAGATTCACCCTGGCTAAATAAATTTATCACAGAATCAAATAAGTACAACGGAATGTGGCTGAAGCGTCACATTAACCTCAAGCAACGCTTGAACTTACCTTTAGAACGCTAGTGACATGCCACATAGCGAACAAAAAACTAAAAACATACAATCACTAAATCACCAATAGGAAACAACCACTTAAAAGAACAAGAATCACCACAACTATCCATACGCCGTTTCGAGGGAGATTGATGGCCGACCTGAGATTGTCTCCTTAAAAAACCTTCCGAAGTAAAATCCAACAAGAAAAACCTTGTAGAAGGAAAAAAAAGTACAACTCTCAATTGGATCTCCCCCGAACAAACAGAAACACCAAAAGCAACAGCCATCAAATACGCACCCTCCTCTAGAAACCAACCCTGCAAGCGATCTTCAAAATGAGGAGTCGACACCAATAATGCATAAGAGAGTTGGGAAGCTTCTAAACATGCAAAAGATCTTTCACGTTCACCGTCTTCTTGAGTTTGCAAGTGAGAAGCTTGAGATGAATAGTGGACTTGATCAAATCAACAACTTGAGCTTCAGATCTTTTTTACTTCTTGAAAATCCCGTTGTTTCTTTCTTTCTATATAAAATACGAAGCAATGGCAAACAAAAGCTTGGAAACAACAATTCTAGACAATCTTGACTTGGACGATCGAACAAGAAACTACACAATAGCATCCAACGAATAAGGAATAGTAATAAAACCTGCAAAAACCTTCACAGAATCCCAAACTTGTGCAAAAAACAAAAAGTCAAAGAAAAGGTGATCATGAGGGTCTGGCTGCATCCCACATAAAGGACATTGAAGCAAGGTTAAATTAGTATCGCTACTAACATCCCCAAGCCTCAACATGTCTTGAGTCTTCAACCTCCGCTTCATGACTAACCATAAGTGAAAAGCATGTCGCGGTATCCGATGCAAAAACCAAACCAAATGATACCATTCCACATTAGAACCACCATCAGTCCTCCAGAATAACCGATCTCCCCTATGTTCCACAAGATTTGGAACAGTAATTAAAATGAGAGAAAGGTATTTAATGCCCAATCGGCGGGCCAAGCCCAGATATAATATCTCGAACAATATAAGTAGCCGAAAAACCCGCTCTATGAATATCACGACTAGAAACAATAATACCAGTCATGAAACCAAGCAGACACCTTACTACCATCCCCCAACCTCTACCAAAAAAACCTACGAATAATCTGACGGATTGGAGGATTTTACGCCAATCCCACGACATATTTCCTCGAAGAGAAATATCCCAAAAATTACGGCCTCTAAGTTTGTACACATGAATCCATTTTACCAAAAGGGACTCCTTACTCTTTGGTGTCTTGGCCATGGATTTGGTCAAGTATCATTGATTTTGTCCACTTCGCCGTGACATGTTAGTAATGACGAGTAACCCCTTAACCTTTGTCGTGTCTACCCATATTGCCTTCGAGAATTGTTTTGCCCTTAACTCTAGTGGTGGAGATTTGTGTAACCGCCAAGCTTATGATAGAATACATGCTATGACCGTATGATTGAGTAATCACCCGAAATTGACACTTAGAATAGTTGAGAGATTTGAGTGTTTGTTCCCCTTCGTGAGGTGTTCGCTTTGTTTTATTCTAGCATGCGGATTTGTAAACTCATATTTTCTAGGTTTTGGGAGATATCTTTTAGGAATCTTTCTAATAAGGTCTACTGAGGCAACTAGAGTTCGTTGGGGGATATTTGATAACATCAAATAGTCCTAATTATTAAGTGTCAATTTCCGATAATGCTCGTTATTTATATCATTTATATGGATTTACGCTGTTTTCCATTGTTTTCCGCTTCGTAAAATTACGAGCATCGAGCTAAAGAGACGCCGAAATGGAAACATTACTAAAGATTTATCACAAGATGCTTATTTTGAAGAAGTTACGGCGTAACTCATCTCTCACATTACACCGTAACTATTGCGCGACTCGAAGTCCAACTTATCAGAGGTTACGACGTAACTCTTCCCAAAGGTTACGATGTAACTCCATTAGGTTAAAGAGGTTCCACGTCACGATACTTACGCCGTAGAATCATCGCATCACTTACGACGTAACCGAGTTTATTGAAGACTACGGTGTAACCACTTATAAGGTTACGCCGTAACCAGCGATTTAGTGCATTTACGAAGAAATAGAAGGTTCGGCAGAACTCCTCTATTGGTTACGCCAGAACCTGCACCGGCCTATAAATACCCCACTAATTCCAAAGATTTCAAAGCATCCCATTCCACGACAACACTCGAGAATGTGGGAAAAGCTCAAGGAGGTCTAGGGAAGCATACTGAGTTGCTTCCAAGGAGAAGTCACACCATTACAATAAGCTTTAGCGTTTATTATTTCTTTTACTTTCAATTCATGTATTTCGTACTTTGAATATTGAATTGATTTGCATGATTACGATGAGCTAAGCACCCTTTGGTGCTAGCCTAGTTATGATTCCTTAATTGTTTTGTTTCGTTTACCTTTACTCCGTATAATTATTTCTAAGTGTATGCATGCATAGTTCTTTGGTAGTCACCCTTGGTTCGGTAGTTTTGAATGGCGATAGAGGCCAATTGCCTAGAGATATGACCAACTAACCCTAGGTGAGCGGACCGAGACGGGAAGGGTAAGATATGACTAATCGGCGACCCTTTCTACTTGTGCGATTCGACCAACCGATCACCCATCGCTTGGATGAACTTAAGAATTGAGGGTGTAGTGTCTAAGTTCCTAACGGCCGGGCACTCACTATTTAGAATCTAGCATGTAGCGGTACTTAATGACTCGGCAGGGGACCGTGAACAACAGGACTTATGACGGTGCTACCGATTTCTCATTTGGTGGCATCTTTGCCGATAGGTTAGGCTTAATTGACCAAATATTGTCCTCTCGAATTTGACCCCACCAAGTAATTGGAAGTAGGTAGACGTAGACATAACTAGCTAGGAGGATTAACTAGGTTAGCACCACTATTCCTCTATTGATTTCCTTCACACATTTATTTGCTTTTGTTTTATTTTACGCATTAGTAGTTTAATTAATTAAAACCCTATCAAACCATTAATATCTTTGTGACAATTAGACTTAGTAATTATCAACACACATAGCTCTTGGGACAACCTCGGCTTTACCATTTACTACACTACACACGACCGGTACACCGCCTGTTAGTGCATTAGGGTAGACCATAGGTATAGCGAGACACTATAAATATTAAGACCGTCAAGAAACTCGCATCAAGTTTTTGGCGCCACGCCTTGGGAGCTATATTAGGATTGATATTAAGTCTTTCATTTCATTTTTAAACTTTTCTCACGATCATATTTCAAGTTTTCGTGTACCATGGAAGCAATTAACATCGATAACCTCACTCTTGAGGAATATTTGGCATCGACAAGAGAAGAACAAGGGCGTGGATTGTTAGGCCACCATTGCGTAAGATGCTCAATTCGAAATCAAACCTCAATTCATGAGGAATTGTGTGCAAACCCTTCTCCGAAGCATCACCGATGATGCCCATGAACATGTAGACAACGTCGAATACATTGTCGCCCTATTCAAAATCCCGTAGTCTCACACGATGCTATAATGCTAAGAGTATTCCCTATTTCTCTTACGGAGCTGCAAAAGATGGGTCGATCGACACTGCAGGACTCACAACACTTGGCATGTCTTAAAAAAATATTTCATTCGAGATATTGTCCTCCATCAAAGACGCCAAGCAAATGGAAGAAATTCATAACTTCAAGCAAGAGGGTGATGAAACATTATACCAAGCTTGGGAAGATACAACAATTGTTATACAAGTGCCTACTCACGATCTTAACGACCAACAAAAGCGAACGCCTTTTTACAAGGACTGAACATCTCCTCAAGACAAATGATTGATTCTCGAGGCCAATTCCTAGTATGACACCCACCATGGCTTTGGAAACTATTCAAAAATGGCGCACCACTCTCACAAATGGCACAATGGAGAAGCAACCGTAGTAAAAATAATGATATTGAGGGCCTTGCAAAGAATAAACAACAAATTAGAAAGCCTTGGAAGAGAAATGAAGAAGCTCAAGGAAAATGTGCATTCCATTCAAGTGGAGCGCGATGGGGCTCGATCCTTCTAAAGAATGTTCCTCCAATGAAGAAGTTAAAGGATAGGAGAAATGAAATATGGGAAAGAATTCCATTTCAAAAGCTACAATAATTATGGACCTAGGTACTGTGAAAATCCTCGGTTCTACACAAGAGTCAACAATAATCCTCCTAAACCTATCCTTGATGAAATAATGCACCGACACATTGAAGAATCGATTAAAAAGGAAGATAGACTCAAGGAATGGATGGTCAAAGTAAAGGAGGACACCAATATGAACCTACGTAACCAAGATGCTGCAATTAAGAACCTCGAAACACAAATTGGGCAATTAGCTAAGAACCTTGAAACAAGTAATGCTAAACCCACTTCCTGCAAAGCCATATTTGCGCAGGATAAAGCAAAAAGGAGCAATGCACATCCTCTATCACTAATGATCTCTCCGGATTAACTACCTAAGAGAGGATGATAAAGGTAACACAACGAGTTCCTACCAAGCCAACTTCCCGAAAAGTGCAGCACAGTGAAAGTTTTTCTCCTTGCACTATTGGTAACGTTAAGATTCCCGCATTAGTCGATTTAGAAATTTGGGTTAACCTTATCTCAACTACTTTATTCGAAAAATCAAACTTGCCAATTTAAAAGAAACATCTATTATGATTGAAATGGCGGACCTCTAAGGTCGCATCGAGGGGATTGTGAACAATGTGCTTTTAAAATTGGAAAATTTTTCTTCCCACCGATTTTGTAGTTATTGACATGGGAAAGCGGGAGGCTTACAACTTGATTGTTGGAAGACCTTTTTCGACCACAGAGGGCTCAAATTATGGTTTTGAAAACAAATTTCCTGGGAACCGAAAATGAACGAATAACTTTTAGTATGAATGAGCATTTAAAACCAAAACCGAAATTTCTAATAATGTTCAATCATCGAACCCCACTCTACACTCTAAGCTCACATCGATAATCGTAAATAAAGTGTTGATCATTGTAAGCATAAACAGGATGAAATTGTCCAAAGCATCGAGGAAACTCGAGTCCAAACAAACATTTTGCAACTCGATGTCAACCAAAGAATGCGAATCAAGATGGCCACCATTTACTCGTCCTCAAAATGTGAAAGAAAAGTCGATGAATAGATTTACCTCATAAGGGAGAGAAAATGATGTTGATTTAGCATTGGAACATTGGTACAAATTAAAGCTTGGAAGCTCGAAATTTATTAAGGAACCGATCAAGCAAGATGGGTGCAACCATCTCATCGACATCAAGATCAAACATCGCCATCGATAATATTATTACTAAAGATGATGACCGTGGAGAATCATGTGATAAATGGCTTTCAAATAAGTTGGGAACAATTGGGCTCAATAATTCTACAAGAAAAAAGGGCTTGATAATTGGATGAATGAATACCAATGAATGATGGAAGTGGGGCAAGTTCAAAGGCCCCCATAGAGCTCAATGACTCGAGTCTAACTTAAAGACTCAGAATAAAGAAAAGTGCTCTTTCGAGAGATAACCCGAATTATCCCTTTCTTTTGTTTTTATTTCCTTTCATTGGGTTTGTGTTTTCAACCATTTTGCAGAGACAAAGAAGTAATTATCGCTGCGATTGTCGATTCGAACGAGTTACTACAGTAACTCATCTTGGTGATTACGCCAGAATCAACATTTTTGCATCGTAATTCTTGACGATTACCAATTACGTAATACCATCTCGGTGGTTACGTCAGAACTATTCGCTTCACAATTCATACCAGTTTTGCCGATTCTGCAGAACTCTCTCATAGGAGTTACGACGTAACTCTCCATTGCTTAATTCTTTCATTTTAAAACACAAGAACCTTGTATTAGTTTTTAAATGAACTTTGTGGGTGTGTTCCTCAGAACCCTCACGAGACTTCACTCGTCCACTGGGACACTAAGTGGTTTAAAGGCTTGTTGCATTCGCTAAATGCAACCGTGATTCCTACGAAAGTGAGTTAGGTTTGTTTTTCATTTTAGTTTTTAGAATTATGCTTGTCGGTATTGTGATTTCGTGGATGAAGTTTGTTCATAACGCTTAAACGAAGGCACGATCCTTTCTCGGCCTCTTCTTTTGGAGCAAATTTCGTGAAGTTCTCGCCTAATTCTACCTTTCTCTTCACATTTATTTTAATGTCTAGTATAAAAGGACTTTGTACAATTCAAGTGGGGGACGGAGTAGAATTATCTCTTGAACTTTATTTAGCCCTCATTTTTCTAGTTTATTTTGAAAATTATGCCATTTTTAAAATTTTGAAATGTTTTTCCGAACCTAACTAGATTAGACCTTAGCCGAGCACATACAACCCTTGATATTACATGGTGATATTAGCCTTATCCGCTTCTAATATTTTACCCCAATCCACCAAATTATGAGTGCTTGGGTAGCTTGTAAACTTTAGAACTTGGCCTTTGCATCATTTCGAGACCATATATGAGGTATGTTGAGTTAGCTCGATGTATTTGGACTTTTCGCTTTTTTAGAAGGTGATTATAGGATTATCTCCCAACAAACCTACCATTGTGAGTCTATCGATTAGTCACCGACTTTTCGACCCCCATGTGAAACCCTTTGTTGCACTCCCTTTAGTGCAAGATACCCCTAGATACACCCTTCACGAGCCATTCCTTTCATTTTGTCAAACCAATATATTGTTTCACACACCCTTACACCTTAGCCTACCCCGTAGTCTTTATTTGTAATTGGGAAGTCATCATTTGCCTAAGTTCAAGGTTCAAGTGGAAAGGTTTGAAATCACGCTTTCATCGACAACAATTATGAAGATCATTGAAGACCCCCCGAATTCCCATTGTTCAACTCAAGTGGGGGGATGTTATGTTATTATGTTATGTTCAAAAAAAATGATTCGAAATAATAATAATAATAATAATAATAATAATAATAATAGTTGATTGATTTATGTAAAGTGCGATGTTATAAGCACTATAGTATGAGCTTTATAGTTTAGTATTGAGGAGGCCATCTCGGTCACATTTGAAGATTGGAGTTGAGTTATACCAATCAAGAAGAAAAGCGAAGTACCCATCATGACGCCCTCTAATGACACATCTACCTTGAATTTTATGATCCGGTCTCTAGACTTCTAAGCTTGAACTTTGGCGGACGGTAAGTGGTGATGAATTAGTTATAGATTTAGACTACACCGCTTGTTTTTTTTCATTTTACACCAATTATATATCCCATGTCTTATCCTACCCTTTAGTCATGAAGCATGTCTAGGTGATGCAATGAGCAATCTTTGGTGTCTTGGCCATGGATTTGGTCAAGTATCATTGATTTTGTCCACTTCACGCGACATGTTAGTAATGACGAGTCACCCTTAACCTTTGTCGTGTCTACCCATATTGCCTTCGAGAATTGTTTTGCCCTTAACTCTAGTGGTGGAGATTTGTGTAACCGCCAAGCTTATGATAAAATACATGCTATGACTATGCGATCGAGTGATCACCCGAAATTGACACTTAGAATAGTTGAGAGATTCGAGTGTTTGTTCCCCTTCGTGAGGTGTTCGGCTTTGTTTTATTCTAGCATGCGGATTTGTAAACTCATATTTTCCGTGTTTTGGGAGATATCTTTTAGGAATCTTTCTAATAAGGTCTACTTAAGAGCAAGTAGAGTTCAAGTGAGGGATATTTGATAACATCAAATAGTCCCGATTATTAAGTGTCAATTTCCGATAATGCTCATTATTTATATCATTTATATGGATTTACGCTTGTTTTCCATTGTTTTCCACTTCGTGTAAATTACGAGCATGGAGCTAAAGAGACGCGAAATGGAAACATTACTAAAGATTTATCACAAGATGCCTATTTTGAAGAATTTATGGCGAACTCATCTCTCACATTACCGTAACTATTGCGTGACCGTAAGTCCATCTTATCAAGAGGTTACGACGTAACTCTTCCCAAAGGTTACGACGTAACTCCATTAGGTCAAAGAGGTTCCACGCCGCTAATACTTCACGCCAGAATCATCGCATCACTTACGACGTAATCGAGTTTATTGAAGACTACGGTGTAACCACTTATAAGGTTACGCCGTAACTAGCGCATCTAGTGCATTTACGAAGAAATACAAGGTTACGGCGAACTCCTCTATTGGTTACGCCAGTAACCCGCACCGCCTATAAATACCCCACTTAATTCCAAAGATTTCAAAGCATCCCATTCCACGCACAACACTGAAAACGTGGGAAAAGCTCATGGAGGTCTAGTGGAAGCATACTGAGTCGTTTCCAAGTGAGAAGTCACACCATTACGATAAGCTTTAGCGTTTATTATTTCTTTTACTTTGAATTCATGTATTTCGCACCTTTGAATATTGAATTGATTTGCATGATTAATATGAGCTGCTAAGCACCTTTTGGAACTAGCCTAGTTATGATTCCTTAATTGTTTTGTTCATTTACCTTTACTTCCGTACAATTATTTCTAAGTGTATGCATGCATAGTTCTTTGGTAGTCACCCTTGGTTCGGTAGTTTTGAATGGCGATAGAGGCCAATTGCCTAGAGATATGACCAACCGACCCTAGGTGAGCGGATTGAGACTCGGAAGGGTAAGATATGACCAACCGACGACCCTTTCTCGCTTGTGCGATTTGACCAACCGATCACCTATCGCTTGGATGAACTTAAGAATTGGGGTGTAGTGTCTAAGTTCCTAACGGTCGGGCACTCACTATTTAGAATCTAGCATGTAGTCAGACTTAATGACTCGGCTTAGGGACCGTGAACAACAGGACTTATGACGGTGCATACCGATTTCTCTGTGGTGGCATCTTTGTTGATAGGTTAGGCAAATTGACCAAATGTTGTCCTCTCGAATTTGACCCCACCAAGTAATTGGAAGTAGGTAGACGATACATAACTAGCTAGGAGGATTAACTAGGTTAGCACCACTATTCCTCTATTGATTTCCTTCACACATTTATTTGCTTTTATTTTATTTTCTCCATTAGTAGTTTAATTAATTAAAACCCTATCAAACCATTAATATTCTGTGACAATTAGACTTAGTAATTATCCGACACACATAGCTCTTGGGACGACCTCGAATTTACCATTTACTACACTACACACGACCGGGTACACTGCCCGTTAGTGCATTAGGGTAGACTATAGATATAGCGAGACACTATAAATATTAAGACTTGGTCAGTAAAACCTGCATCACCCTTAAAGTAGCCGTGAGAAATACCATTAACACTAATAGAAAAGGAAGTAGAAGTAACACATTCCATGATCACATAATCATCCAAGGATGAAAACCAAAACCAACCAGAATATTCCTCAAAAAACACCAGTCAACCATATCATAAGCCTTTGGAATGTCAACTTTGAAAGCACAACAAGGAGGGCCACAATCCAAATGATAATTGTGCATAAGCTCCTGGGTAAGCAATATGTTATCTGAAATTCTTCTACCCGGGGCAAAAACAGACTGGTTCAAGCTAACTAAAGAGGTCGATCACTCCTTCATCCGATTAGAAATAATCTTTCTAATGCATTTAAAGAGAACATTACAACACGAGATAGGCCTATAGTCATTAATGCGGGTCGGGTTACTAACCTTCGGAAGAAGATCAATAATAATATGGTTAACTTCTTTCAGAAGCTTACCATTGATAAAAAAAAAAAAAAAAAAAAAAAAAAAACTCTTGAACAGCCTTCATAAGATCATCCGACACAATATCCCATGCCCCTTTAAAAATCCGTCATGTACCCATCTGGACCCGGGGATTTGTCATCCCCTATAGAGAATAAAGCATCTTTAACCTCTTGAGCCATCACATTTCTTACCATATCAAGAGCAACAGTCGGATCAAGAATGGTATTAAAAGGTTATGATCATCAGACGGAATAGTAACACCCTCTTGAACTGAACACGAATAGAAATGACTAACAAACGCATTTGGAATGTGCTCATTATCGAATCTAATACCATCACTATTGTACACGACTTCCATTCGACTTCTAAGCTTTCTTTCTTTTGACCACTTTATGTAAATAAGAATTGTTATAATCCCTAACCCTTAACAAATCCACTTTAGCCTTTTGCTTAAGAAAACGTTCCTCTAAAACAAGCGCCTCATTAAAAGCAAGAAGATAAAAAGCTTCGTCCTCTCGAATATCAACATTAAAAGGATCCAAATCAAGCGGCCGTTGTACAGTATCAAGCTCATGACGAAGCTTAACAACTTTCTCATGAATATTCCCCTCATTATACAAAAGCTTACGAAGAGGCTTCTTTAAAAAAAACAAGTCTTCTAAATACACTCTTAAATTAAGACCACCCATATCATAGCCTTTTCATTTAAGTTATCGTTTACTACTAGTCTACTAACCATGTGACCGTGCTATTAAGAAATAACGAGAGAATGATAGCATAAGGTATAAATAACATTGAAAATCCTTTGTCTATGAAAAAAAGGTAATCGACGCTCTGGCGACCTTCACTGATTAGTCTCACGGATAACATATGAGAAGTGAATCGCATAACACCATGATAAATTGGAACCATAATTAAATGGTAACCTACATACTTTGAACTCATGACATCCGTTTACGCTTTATTCTCAATCGTTAGACTATATTATCAGGGGTGTAGCTATGTGGAGGCCGTGGTGAGCCATGGCCCACCCATGAAGATTTGTACTAATGTATATTCTATAAATGTTCATATTAGCCGATTACAAGTTAGAGAAATGCATATGATGTTGGCTCCTTAAACGCAAATTAGTCATTAAGAATCGATTAAATGCAAATCATCATCATGAATCGAGTATAAATATTCCATAATAGTCATTGTTGCTCATGGTACACAATGTTTTTTTTAGTGTGGCTTTGGTTATTTACATTACAAATGTTTGCTAATTTGTCTTGCCACCTACTTTCCATATAAATGATGATTGTTTGTATTATTGTTTTACGGTACATCTCTTTCCATCATAAAAAATTTCTGCTATGAAGACGACATTTTTTTTAGCAAAATCGCCATGGACTATTGTGAGGACGACATTTGTTTTTGAAAGGATTAGTAACCAGCTTGTGTCTTTTCTACAACTAGATAGGTATAATCCTTATGTTTTGTTTGACAAATATAAATTGTAGAAGATTATAAACAACAATAATCGATCATAATCTTTAAAAATAAATTGCTACTTCATGTAGTTATAAAAATAATCTCTTTTCATAATCTCGTTATACATTTTCATCTACATCTCCATCTTCAATTACAGTAACTAGTGTTGTCCATGGTATTGGAACCGGACCGAACCGGAACCGGAATCGGAAGAACCAAAAATAAGAAAATGGTGGAACCGAAAATAAGAAAAAGGTGGAACCGAAAATCGTCCCAAGTTCTTCGGTTCGGTTATGGTACAGAATTTATGGTAATTCCCGACGAGTACCAAAGTGTTAATAAATTTATTTTTCCGTTGTCGTTAATTAATAAATACATGCTATAACAATACAAAGACATACAAAATGTCTCAAACAATGCAACTCTTTTCAATAGTTCCAATTGTTCAAAATAACATAAACAAAAATACATAATGTCAAACTATAAGTTTATAATTGTTAAAAAGTATCAAGAACACACATTTGTGTTCCAAACTTCCAAAACATTTAATGCTTCATCACTTGTTTCCCTTTATAATTTCGTACCACTTTTTTCATCTCTTTAACAACCTAGTCATCATTTAAAATGTCTTCTTTCATCCACATTTAGGTCATGTTTGGCAACAAGCATTTGGAAACGTTTAGGAGTGATAAGCGGTAAGCATTATAGATGAAAAGCTTGTTTGGCAACACCTCAACACGTGTTTGAATAATGTCTTACCGATCTAATCTAAATGCTTCTTGATTAAGCATTCCACAATTGCTCCAAGCATTTAGTTTATGAAATTACATATATACCCTCATTTGTTTAATCATTTATTTTATTTTAATATGTATATGACCTTTTTCGTAATTTTATAATTTACAATTATCAAGCATAAATTACGCTACTAAACACGCTTTTTAAACAAACAACGTGCTTTACGCGCCCATGTTTCATCAAGCATCGCCATCGTTATCGCTTATTATTTAGGGTAATGACAAAACGATTTCGAACTCGACACTTTATGTGATTGTGTGTAGCTAACTATTTTTTTTTCTTATTTATGTATTGAACTTTCAAATTTCGATCATTATGTGTATTTTGTGACTATTCACATAAATGACCATTTTACCCTCCAAAATTTGAAAAATTAAGGGTAAAATGGTACAAAATACACACAATAATCGAAATTTGAAAGTTCAATACACACAATAAGAAAAAAAATAGTTTGCTACACACAATAATAAAAAGTGTCAAGTTCGATACATTTTTTTTGTCGTTTGCCCTACTATTTACTGCTTACTGCTACTGCTATGTGTCGCTAAACATAGCCTTAATGTAACATAATATCTAATCAATTATGATCACAATAAAAAAAATTATATAGAAAAAACTTATTGATGAATGACGTTGATGATGAATTTTGAATTTTTTAATAAGATTAGTAATTGTAAAATCAATAGTTTAGTGTTATTTGCAATAAATTAAAGGGCAAATCACCTAAAAATGTAGTTAACTTGCCACTTTTTCCCATTGTATGTAACATTCTTTTTTTTTCTCATTCTGTCAATAAACCTCTATCGTTAGTCCTTTCTGTGAACCCGTTACCAAAAAAACCTGCATCGTTAGTCCTTTATGCTAACGACCGTTAATAAATAACTTAAAATTTGGTTATCTTACGCTAAACTTGCATCGTTGGTCCTTTATACTAACGATCGTTAAAAATAACTTAAAATTTGGTTTCTTACGCTGCTCGCTTTTTTCACGCCGCCCTTTTACACGCTGCTCGCTTTAACACGCTTTCACACGTTTACACACTTTCATCCACTTTTTCGTGTTTTCGTCCGCTTTTTCACGCTTTCATCTGCTTTTTACATTTTTTCATCCGTTTTACACATTTTCGTCCGCTTTTGCACGCCATTCGCTTTTACACGTTATCGCCCGCTTTAACACGCCGTCCGCTTTTCAAGTTTTCATCCGTTTTACATATGTATTCATCCGCTTTTACACGCCATCCGTTTTACACTTTTAGTTTTAAACATTTCGCTCATTTTGCACGCCGTCCGTTCTACACGCCGTCCGCTTTTTCACGCTTTCATGTGTTTTACACGCCATCCGTTTTACATGTTTTCGCCCGTTCTTACAAGTTTTCGTCCGTTTTCACGTTTTATATGTTTTACACGCCATCCGTTTTACATGTTTTGCTCGCTTTACACGCCGCCCGCCATTTTCGCCCGCCTTTACACGTTTACATCCGTTTTGCACGCCGACCGTTATTGCACGATTTGTTCCATTTTACACATTTTGTCTATTTTAACACGTTTTGTCCGTTGTTTCACGTTTTCTTCCGTTTTACACGCCATTCATCATTGTTTCACGCTCGTCGTATTTGCACATTTTGTCTATTTTTCGCATATTAATACGTTTTGAATGTTTTCCGCCGTTCTACACGTTTTCATCCGCTTTTTCATGATTTCATGTTTCGTAGTTTACACGCCGTCCATTTTTCATGTTTTCATCCATTTTTCATGTTTCACCGCTTTTCATGTAAACACGCACGAAAACGCCTATAAAATGGATGAAATGTAAAACGGATGAAAACGTAGAAACGGCCAAAACATTCGAAACGATTAAAATGACGAAAACATGCAAGCAGACAAAAACATGTAAAACGGGTGAAAGCGTAAAATGATTTAAAACCGCAAACAAACGAAACATGCAAAACGGATGAAAACGTAAAAGCAGATGAAAATGTGAAAAATCGACGAAACCGTGTTAAACGGACAAAACCGTGTTAAAACGGATGAAAACGCAAAAAGAACGAAAATGTGCAAAAGTGGATGAAATGTGTAAAATGGATGAAACGCAAAACGGATGAAAACGTGAAAAACGATTAAAACGTGAAAATGGACGAAACGTAAAACGAATGAAAACGTAAAACGGATAAAACGTGAAAACGGACGAAAGCGTGTTAAACGAACGAAAACGTAAAACGCATTTAAAATGTGAAAAACGGACTTAAACGTAAAACGAATGAAAACGCAAAACCATTTAAAATGTGTAAAAACGGATGAAAACATGTAAAAACAGATGAAAACGTGAAAAACGGACGAAATCCTGAAAAGGCGGATGAAAGCGTGTAAAAACATATGAAAACGTGAAAAAAAAAATGGACAAAAACGTGTTACAACGAACAAAAACGTGTAAAAACGTACGAAAACGTGAAAAACGGACGGAAACGTAAGAAAGCCACATTTTAAGTTATTTTTTAACGATCGTTAGTATAAATGACCAACGATGCAAGTTTAGCGAAGATAACCAAATTTTAAGTTATTTATTAACTGTCGTTAGCATAAAGGACTAACGATGGTGTGTTTTTGGTAACGGTTTACGAAGGACTAACGATGGAGGTTTATTGACGAATGAGGAAAAAATGTTACATACAATGGGAAAAAATGGCAAGTTAACTACATTTTTAGGTGATTTGCCCTAAATTAAAGGTTAGGCTTTTAATTTATTTTGGCTTTTTAAATTTTTTTTGTTACAAATTTTAGTAATGGGTTGGGTTTTATTTCTATTTTTTAAAAGACTGCATGTAAACAAAGTCACAAAAAACCCTCTAAAATTTCATATTTTCAAAACATTCAGTTTTTTTGGGAAAGTGCCAGAACCGGACGGTTCCGACCCGAACCATTCTGAAAACCGAAAATTTAAAATTTAAAGAACCAATAACCATATCATGTACCATGGCTCTGATAAACGGTTCGGTTCTTAGTTGATATCGGTACGGTTCTTCAAATATTTTGGCCAACGCTAACAGTAACCAAACACAACTTATGTAAGAAAAAAACATGACCACTAACCCAATACTTGTCATCTATTTAAACAAATAAACACGATGGTGGGAGAGATTGGTGGACAGGATAAGTTGATGGTGGGCAAATTAAAAAAGCAAAGCACTATCAAGTACTTTTAATTTAAACATTTGCAATGTGATGAGACGTAATATGATGAAATGTCAAATAGTTTATGAGGTATCCTACATCCACATAAAATCCTCACAAAAAACTCTCACTCGCTGACGTGTCAGCGGGTGATTAGTTTTTAGTGAGATGTGGATCCCCAAAAAAACCAATCACCCGCTGACACATCAGTGAGTGGGAGTTTTTTGTGGGATTTTTATGTGGATCTAGCAAAATCCATAGTTTATATGGGTGGGGATAACATAAACCATTTGTAACCTTTGTTAAATAACTGCTCATGAATTCCACTGAATGAATCAATTCACATGCTTAGATTTAAATTTATAAGAAAGTAAATAAACTGAATTAGTGATACTCTGCACATTTCTAAAAAAATGTACCATTGCACTTCAAGTGTTCAATATACCACTCTATCTTTTTGGTAGGACTAAACTCAAAAAGGGGAATTTATTTTTCAATTTTATGAGAGACAACAAATTGTAAAAAGAGTATACATGAGAATTTTACATGGTTAAATGCGAAGTACACCTCATTAATGTTTTATACGTTATGCTGTCAAGGTTGTATACTAGCCAGATTTGACCATTTCAATGCATTAACCTAAATAGGCTAGAGTTTAGAATATTTAGTGCCCATGGTGGTATCATACACCTTGACAAAAAATCTTGTTCTTGGAATTGATAACTTTTCTAGTAAAATTGTGCCCAATTGAAATATTAACTTCTTCTTCACTTCAGAAGTAATGCCTCCCATTGATATTATTTCCGCATATGCTGCTGGTTCTTTGTTCTTCTCAAATGATATAGGCACTGATCCCTTCAATATCACCATCACAAACTACAAAAAACAACACAAAATCCAACTTTAATAGTGAAAGAAACCAGAGTCTCTAGTAATCAATGTTAAATATGAAATTAAGAATAGAGATCACATCGAAATCATTGATTTTTTTTTTAATTTCATTTTTATTATTATTATTTTTTTAATTCTTCAAAGCCATCGATAGATGGTCAAAGTATTCGAGCAGTCTCGACTCTGATCATATTTTTAGTGGTAGGTTTATTTCGGCTTTTGAAAGGTTGGTGTCTAATAACATATATTATTGTCTATTATTGTGTTTCGTTGGCCTTAGGTTGCTAAGACAATGGGAACTTCGAATTGTTAAAAAACTTTGTAATGATGATTAACAATTTTTATTTTATTTTTTGGTCTTACTTCTCATTTTACTACAAACAAGAATAAGCAAGTTTGAAAATAAACTGAAATATGGAAGTACGTAAATCGTCATACATGACACTTGTGTCGCAAAACAATCATTCATGTTGCAAAGTGGAGTGTGTTTTTTCTATTTGTTTTTTCATGTATGTAATCGGTCAAATTTGTTTTTATTTATTATGACAAGATGGGTAGTATTTAAGTAATGGGATTACAAAGAAGAGTCAGTTGGATATATAACATAAATATGTACAAAATGAGGCCTTTTAGATTGTGAGACCATGTGCGACCGCACCAATTGCACACCTTCTTTGCCGCCAGTACCAAAGCAGGAAGTCTAAAGATATGTCCAAGAACTCGTGAAAAAGGTTTTAAAATTAAAGGAGAATTGCATATATACCCACTAAAACTCAAAAACTTGCATATTTCTTCAAAATACAAGTTTTCAATGCATGATGTACAATGCAAGTTAAGCATGTTTTGTATATATGCAAATACGCAGCCATGCAGATACATGCAAAGAAAAGCTCAATATAACTAAAATTTACCATAGATCCAATCAACCAATAATAAACCATTCATTTTTTATTACGATAACTTTCACCCTTTTTAAAATTAAATATCTCGCAAACCGTTAATCGTTACGCGATAAAAATTATATCGTGACGAGAATTAAATTATCTTTCATGATACGCACTACTATATATTTTTAACAACTTTTTTTCAAAATTTCTATCAACAAAAATCATATATGATTTATGAAAATCATATATGATTCGATTTTTACTAATCACATATGATTTTTGAGAATCATATATGATTGTAAAATCATATATGATTCAGAAAATCGAATCATACATGATTTTTAAAATCATATATTTATTGTGAAAATCATATACGATTTTTTCTGACGAATTTTCAAAAAACGTTTGTCGAAAGATATAACAACGCATATCATGAAAGATAATTTAATTCTCGCATGACGTGTATTTTTTGACGCTGAAAATTTACTGTTTGCTCATAAAGATACGCTGTTTTAAAAAAAGGTGGAATACGATTTAAATAAAAATTACTGGCCATGACGGCCCATCGATTCTACGACAATATGAGCTTCTACATGGATCTCAACTCATACATGCAATTGTCCCTAAAATTAAAATATCAAGAAGATATGATCAATTTTCAAGTCAAAGCCTTTGTGTTTCCACTGCCAACCGATATAGAAATGATCAAGTCCAATATATATTAGTGTGCACTTGAATCAACCAATAATGCTTTACCAAATTGGACGAGACCCCAACTCTTCTAGTAGATGATGATGCATCTCATTATTATATGGTAGTTTTAATTAGTTTTGTAAGATTCATATCTGACCTAATGAAAATTCAGTATGGACTTAATAATTGTAGTTGCTACCCACTTTCTAATATTTAGAGTAAATTACACCGGTCGTACTTGTGGTTTGACCGCAACCTTTTGTCCTTTGATTGAAAAAAATGCATCGTTCGTCCTTAAGTGACAAACGTTATTCACCGTTTGTCCCTCCCTCTAACGGCCCTCCCTAACGCTCGTTAAATGTACACCGTTAGAAGGAGGGACAAACGGTGGATAACGTTTGCCACTTAGGAACAAACTGCGCATTTTTTTTTGTCAAAGGATGAAAGACTGCGGTCAACGCAAACCACGAACGGTGTAATTTACTCTAATATTTATAACTACCCACTTCCCAAGATTTTAAAATAACAGTAGTAAATCGTGTCTCTCTCTCTCTCTCTCAAGTTCCAACTAACAAATTTCAGAAACGAACAAAAATCAAATCTTCACTGTAAGGTTGAGGGCACTTTACTTATTTGGCTGAGGGCACTATGACTTTTCGTGACTAATATTACTGTTTTTTCTACTAAATTAGTTAATCTACTCGAGCTTTATGGGGGTCTTATGTCACATCATAGGGGGTTTGTATAGTATAAAGATGAGGATGAGTGATGATAGATAATATATGACCCAAAAACCTTCACACGTGAGTTCTTGCAGTTTGGGTGGCTTTCTAGAGAAAATTTCAATTTTAGTCAAAACATCA
>CM040244.1:269052366-269131328 GCA_022545495.1 Chrysanthemum lavandulifolium | reverse complement strand
GTTATAATCAAAACACACAAACAATGTTTTGGGTTTTAGATTATGAGTACAAGAGATGAAAAACTAAAACCCAGGCCTTGTATTTATACCCAATATAACTTGGTGACCAAGTTAGATATGGATTGGGTTTGGAAAACCCATAACCGATCGGTTTGAACTCCCATGGGATTCTAGAACCTTCTCGATCTCTATTTTTCAATCTAGTCATTCCAATTAATATTTAACGGTCGTTAGTCTATTACACTTAATTAACTTAACGTCCGTTATAAATTATTTCGTGTAATTAATAAATAAATATAACATTTATAATTAATTATTAACTTTAATTCTCATATGTAAAGTGTGCAATCCCGTGGTCTCGAGTTCGATCATAATACACATCTATTAATATTTTGTCAATTAAACCAACAGTTATACCATAAGTATTCTAATTAGTAAAACAGTTGTCGAGATTATGAATCATAAAAGAAGTTACTACTTACGGATTAAAAGAGAACAACCGTATACTAAAATAGTTATCATATAAACATATTAAATCTATACTATATTATAATGTATTTAGGACTTTCTATAAAAGGAAGTCATAAAAATATAAGCTTACACATGTTACTATAATTAGTAATTCATATAATTAAGAAAAGAAACATAATGTACAATACTTTAATGCACATAATTTTCAGACGTACAAGACAAGAAGCATAGCGTACACCACTTTAATGCACATATTAAAAAAAACAAAACACCACATTAATGTTATTTAATATAGTCAATTAATTAATTGATCCATAAATACAATTAATACAGTTATTAAAACACCTAATATAATAAATACAAATTATAAAACATATTGTACAACCAAATTAAAAACAATTCTACATTAAATTTCACTGTCTGAATAATATTAAAGCCGAGAGCAAGCAGTAAAAATGGGCTGAGCACGAACAGTAGCAGGCCAAACAGGCTCGAGCTCGAGCAGAGCGCAGGCTAAACAAAATTCTTGAAATTAGTAAATTTATTGTAAAAAACATAATAAACTAAAAACATGATTCATTGATTCACTGAAAATTTTATTTCATGGTATGCAATAGGTAAGTAGCGTCGGTGCTGCGTTAAATATCACTAATCTGAATAATAAAACACGTTATCTGAATATTAAAGCTTAAAAGGCCGCGGCCAAGCAACTCGAACCGACAGGACGGTAACCAATTAAATAAATTCTTGATATCAGTAAATTTATTATAAAAAAACATAATAAACTAAAATCATAATTCAGGAAAATTTTATTTGAGGTGTCCATGGCATGAATTGATTCTGCTCTTTAGTTTAGAAAATGTCTAGAAACATATATTGTATGATTTAAATAAACATGTGCAAGAATGCTAAAACATTCAAGATATTTTGTCAACTTACATTTTGTTTGGTTGACTTGTTATATTGTCGTTGTCAAAACAATGTCAATGATACAAGGTACAATTAAAAGGTGGCTATATGCCTATATGCATGCTGGACCGACACACAAACATTTTCTAAGGTCAAATTTATATTTGATTTTGTATAAATCAACTTTTGAATTATGATGAAAAATATGGTGTCATATACATGAGGCTAGTTTAAAAGGTCACACCCAAGACCAACAAAAAATGTTAACAATATATGATCTTGCGTTCTAGTTATTTAACTTAATAGACTATACTTAGAAAGTTAGAATGGTCAATAATGATGATGTAACAAAAGTTGAAGGTATATCCTTAAAGTACTATGTTTTTATCACATAGATTTACGCATGACCTTCTTTTAAATTGTTCAACTACAACCCTAACACATTGAGCATAACATAACTCTTGAGTTAACACCTATGGCTTTTCACTATCCAAAGCTTAATTAGCCATAATCCTTTGGTAACATTCAAATAATTATGCCATTAAAATATGTTAAACAATAGTAATAAAGTTTTACAAGCAACCACAAGCACCCCATGTGAAGATGATTTTATACATTAAAAAAGTACACAACTTGTAAAAGTAAGAGTTGAGAAAATCTAACCATCGATGTCGTCCTACGTATATACCCCAATAGGACATTCAGTATCCATATCTTCATTGACCTTCTAATCGATAATAATTCATATCCAATTGGTATAAAAGTCGATAGTAACATTATTATCAGTATTCAATCCACTAGCAATATTTTATAAAAAAGTTTCGTATATAAATACTTTGCAATCTCGTATAGTCGAATTATTCATTCTTATAATTTCTCAATGGATCTATTACACTATCTTCCTTATGATATTGCACTTCAGTGCTTAATTCGTGTTCCTTTTAATCAGTTTCATAGTTTACGATCAGTATGTAAAGCATGGAAAGATGAAATCGAGTTGCCCGAGCTACTTGCTCTTAGAAAATCCACAGGAAAAGCTCAATCTCTCGTTGTTATGTCTCAGGCTCGTGTGAATCCGAAAGGAGAGCGAAGGTTTGAATACTCGGGTGTACCGTCTCGTGGTTTTGGACCCCGAGACGGGTGTTTGGTGGGAAATGCCACCTTTGCCGGGGTTTGAAAACGGGTTACCGTTATTTTCTGAAATGGTTAGTGTTGGATCGAATTTGGTTGTAATAGGCGGGTATGACCCACGGGGTTGGGAGTGTCTTGATTCGGTTTTTATTTATGATTTTCTTTCGTCTACGTGGCGTCGTGGTGCTAACATGCCAGGTGGAGCCAGATCATTTTTCGGTTGTGCTAGTGATGGTGAACATACGGTGTTTGTTGCGGGCGGGCATGATCTCGAAAAGAATGCACTTAAATCCGCGTGGAAGTATGATGTGACATTAGACAAGTGGGCTCAATTAGCTGACATGGCAAAAGAGCGTGACGAGTGTAGAGGCTTATTCCATTGCGGCAGATTTCATGTCCTCAACGGGTATCCCACGAATATGCAAGGTCACTTCCACGAAAACGTCGAAGTATTTGATGTGTCAACATGTCAGTGGCATGAAACTAAAGACGAGTTTTTAGAGACAAAACATTTTCCCAACATTTGTGTTGAAGGTACCAATAAAGTGTTGTACATGTGTCATGGTAGTGATGTGGTTACTTTAAAAGATGACATATGGCAGTTTGTCACAAAATTACCGGCCGACGCGACAAAGACACCCTATATGATACCATTACTAGGAAATATGTTGTTATTTGGTGCATCAAAAGATAGCAAGCTGAATAACTCGTACAAAATGGAGTTAAATGAACATGCTTGGACAAAAGTTGAGGTTCCTATTGAGTACTCGGGTCACGTTCAATCCGGATGTTGTTTAATTATTTAGATTTTTAACGGCATAAAAAATACTAGATGTGTATTTTGTAGATGTTTAAGATTGCGTGATGTGGATTGAGGTTTTGTTAATATAAAAAACATGTACAAACTAAGAAAAAAATTGAGTTTTTTTTTTTACTCATTCATATATTAGAAAAACACATAAAATGGTTGTCTATACTATTACAACTGAGTCGAGGTTTTTGAGTTTGTATTCATGCTACGATTGTTCAAGTTGAACTTTGTTGATCGGTTTAAGCTTGCCTGAGAAGAAATCGAAGCTAAAAACCTATAACTTGTAAAATATAGGTTTATAGTGACTCAACTCGACTGTTTACCTAAGTTCATGGGGTACAAGAAGAACTGCACACACATGTATGTATAATTCAAAGCTTGCATTGAATTTTCTACCAAGTTACGGGATTTCAAACTCGACTCAAACTCAAACTCGTGCAAGTCAAACCATCTATAGCTCTTCTATTGAGCCAAAATAAGACTTGAAACTATTTAAGCTTATTTGAGCTATTACCTCATACCTCGCTCTGTTGAAATTGGGTATGTTGTTGTTGTTGAGCTATTAAATTAAACTCATAATCATTAACTTGTGACTCGTCTCAACTTGTTCACACCTAGTGGTATATGATGCAATTTGCTACTTGATTTTTAGTAGCAATTACGGCATGAATTTGACAGGTTTGACAGTTTAAAAATTAGCAACCCATGATTTAGAGATATTAAAATTAAAAATTAAAATTAAAATTAAGGGAAAATTGCATGAAAAGTCATCATCTTGTGACTTATTATCGTTGTATGTAGCGAACTAATTTTTTATCATTGTGGCCTTAACTTTTGGGGGCGTCTTATGCGTGTATCGGTGACTTGTTTAACTTGTTGTAGCAGGTCATGTTAACGACCGTTAACTTTTTTATTGCACCGTTAGTCCTTTTCGTCAGTTTTTAACGACCGTTATTATATTATTGCACCGTTAGTCATTTTCGCCCGTTTTTTACACGTTTTCGTCCGTTTTTACACGTTTTCGTCCGGTTTCACACGTTTTTACACGTTTTCGTTCGTTTTTACACGTTTTTACAAGTTTTTACACGTTTTCTTCCGTTTTTACACATTTTCGTCCGTTTTTACACGTTTTCTTCCGTTTTACACGTTTTCGTCCGTTTTCACACGTTTTTACGTTTCGTTCCTTTTGCGTGTTTACGTTTTCGTCCGTTTTACGTTTCGTCCGTTTTACGTTTTCTTGGTTTTACACGTTTTCGTCCGTTTTTACGTGTTCTTCCGTTTTACGTTTTAAATGCATTTTATCGTTTTCTTAGTTTTCGTCCGTTTTACAAGTTTTACGTTTTTACGCGTGTTCATTCGTTTTACGTTTTCGTCCGTTTTACGTTTCGTCCATTTTACGTTTTTCGTTTCGTTTCGTTTTACGTTTTAAATGCGTTTTACGTTTTATTTCGTTTTTACGTTTTCGTCCATTTCACGTTTTGTTTCTTTTTCGTTTCGTTTAAATACGTTTGTGTTTTTCCGTTTTCGTTTTACGTTTTATTTCGTTTTACGTTTTAGTCCGTTTTACACTTTTTCGTCCGGTTTTACGTTTTCGTCCGTTTTACACGTTTCGTCCGATTTTACGTTTCTTCCGTTTTACGTTTTCATCCGTTTTACCGTGTTCTTCCGTTTTACGTTTTAATCATTTTTATCGTTTTCTTCCATTTTAAATCGCTTTTACAAGTTTTACATGTTTTTACTCGTGTTCTTCGTTTTACGTTTAGTCCGTTTTACGTTTCATCCGTTTTACACGTTTTTCGTTTCGTTTTACGTTTCGAGCGTTTTACGTTTTTTCGTTTTACGTTTTCGTCCGTTTCACCGTTTGTTTCTTTTCGTTTTTGTTTTACGTTTTAGCTCGTTTTTACGTTTTAAATCGTTTATCGTTTTTTCGTTTACATGTTTTTCGTTTTGCGTGTAAAAAGCGGCGAAAAAATGAAAAAACGTGTAAAGCGGACGGCGTGTAAAGCAGCGTGTAAAAGCGGAAGAAAGCGAGCAACGTGTAAGCGGACGGCTGTGAAAACGTCGCAACGTGTAAAAGCGGAAGAATCACGCGTAAGCGTGTGCTGTAAAAGCGAGCGGCGGGCGCGTAAATGCGTATAAAAGCAGACGGCGTGTAAAAGCGGAAGCGTGTAAAAGCGGATAACGTGTAACGAGCGTGAAAATGGACGAAAACGTGGAAGAGCTGCGTGTAAAGCGGAAGCGTGTAAGCGGCGTGTAAAGCGGGCAACGTGGGAAAAGCGAAAAAAAGCGTAAGAAAGCGAGCGAAAAAGTGTAAAGCGGATGAAAACGTGTAAAACGGACGAAACCGTGAAAAAGGACGAAAAAGTGCAAAGCAGACGGCGATGTAAAAGCGTAAAAATGACTAACGGTGCAATATTATAATAACGGTCTTTAAAAGCGGCGAAAAGGACTAACGGTGCAATAAAAGTTAACGGTCGTTAACGTGACCGGTGAAACAGAGTTAAACAATCGCGTCTGCGCGATAGCGCGCTTCAAAAGTTAGTGTCGCAATGATAAAAAATAGTTATTACGTCTGATAATGATAAGTCACAAGTATGATGACTTTTCGTGTAATTTTCCTAAAATTAAGTGATGGTCAATTAATAGTTTTTGACTTTTTACAAATGAAGCTATTCAAATTTTATTAACAAAAGTTTTTTTCAACGTCTCAATGTCTCAATGTACAAGTTGAAATGTAACATGTGACGTATCAAGATTGTAAAGTTAACTTTGACAAGTTGGAAATACTTTTAAAAGTACTTCTTGAGGTTTTTAACGGATTAGGCTATTAATTCAAAAGTAAACATAAAGATATAAACCTAATTCAAAGCCGAAATAATAATAATAATAATAAATCCTATGACACATATTCGTGTTGGTGGTAGGGCAAACAAGATTATCTACCATCTCGTTTAGTTTGTTTAACCTGCGTGTATAAGTGTGTAATCCGTTGAATTGTGAGTAAGTTGGTTAAAATTGACGCATTTAATCAATCCATATAATTAAACATGTCATGTTTGGATTGAGTCGTGCGAATTAGGGCCGAGCATCAAAGGTCCAAAACCGAATCGGACCGATAAAACCGACCGAATCGACAAAAACCGAGCCGACCCGACAACCCGTCGGCTCGATTTCGGTTTCATGTTTTACATGTTTTCGATTTCATGTCGGTTCGGTTCGGTTTGGTTCGAGCCAAAATCGACAAAAACATACCTAAATACACCTAAACCAAACCGAACCGACCCGACGGCCAGTCGGTTTGGTTTAGGTTTTTCATGAATTTCGGTTTTCGGTTTTGTTGGTTCGGAACGGGTCAGGTCGGTTTTGAACCGATGCTAGCCCTAGTGTGAATACATCAACATGAATATGTTAATCTAACTTTCACTTTTTAGAAGAATCACGTTTTTTCTTTTTTCACTTCTTTTGTCTGCAGGAGCGCAAAGATATTTGTTTGTTTTTTTGCAGACATAAGTGCTTATTTAACTTTTTACTACTTCAAAAATTAGTAGAGGTGAGCAAAACAAACCGAAAAAACGAAACCGACCGAAAACCGACCCGGAAAAAGCCGATCGAAACTAAAAACCGATTGTTTGGTTTTCACTTTTTCAGAAACCGACAAATGCGGTTCGGTTTGGTTTCGTCAAAACCAAACCATAAAACCGAACCGAACCGAACCGGTCGGTTCTATTATATAATAATATCTAATTAAAATAATATAATTAAATAACTAAATAAATCTAATTTATAAATTCATATTCATTTTATTAGTAGATATATAACATATATATCTTAACGTTTATATTTATATGTGTGTTTGTCGGTGTCGCGTGTTTTGTGTGAATATATCGATAAGTATTCGATAATGATTATCTACGTGTATGTTCACTTGTATGTGTATATTTCATTTATATGTTTGTAATTGTAGAATTATGCAATAAACATTATTATGCTTTGATTGAAAAAATTAAAGAAGAATAACTAATTTTGTATGTAAAACAAGTTTGTTGGTATAATTTGGCCATACCAAATATTAGCGGTTAGAAACCGAAAAAACCGAAAACCGAACCGAAACCGAAACCGATAACAAACCGAAAAAACCGAACCGCCAAAAACCGAGCGGTTTTGGTTTTGGGTTCTACAAAACCGAACATTGTGGTTGGTTTGGTTTTAATAAGCCAAACCACCATTTGAAAATTGGGCGAAAGTGAGAGAGGGAAGTTCAGTGTTTTTATCATTTCCCGCTCATTTCTTCTTCCCCAAAATTTCACATCTCATTTCTTCATCCAAACACATTCCAAATCTTCACACGGTCACTAACCAGGTATCCACGTCAGCCCTAATTCCTTTAATTCAATTTAATTCACCAATTTCAATTAATTAAAATGAAATTAGGGTTTCATTTTTAATTTCATAGATCTAACTTCATTTTCGTTACTTTTATGCTATGTATCTGATATATACTTTCATTCTCGTATTAGTGTTTGCGATTGCTTATTATTTCTGTTTATCTGCTAAATATTTAAATGAAATAAGCAGTTTCTATTAACCAGGTAGGGAGTTGCTTATTTCAAAGTGCTTATTTGAAAATTGAAACTTACTTTTACTTTAAAGTAAGTTTCAATTTTCACATAAGCACTTTGAAATAAGCAACTCCCTACCTGGTTAATAGAAACTGCTTATTTTACTTAAGTTAAGCAGACAAGTAGAAATGATAAGCAATTTTGTTAGATTGTTACTTCTGGTACTGCTTGAAATCGAACACTAATTACTCTCTGTTAGATAGTTACAGAGTTATTGTCGGGGAAATGAATTACGTTATTAAACGCTAACTAATGGAACAAAGATGGAACTCTTGAGAAATAGACGGAGTTGTATTTCATCTCAAAATATAGTCATTGGGAAGTATTACTCTAAAAGGGATATAGTTAGGGGGTGTTTGTTTCGCCTTATATAGCCGGCTTATGGCTTATTTGGTTTTCGGCTTATGTTTCATAAGCTCACTTTTTTTATGGCTTATTTTGCAACTTTTTGGCTTATATAAGCTTATTATGTCATAATAAGCTTTTATATAAAGTTTCAAAATAAGCCACAAAACGTGAGCTTATGAAACATAAGCCCAAAACAAAATAAGCCATAAGCCAACTATATATGCCGAAACAAACACCCCCTAAACCAGGTAGTTTGTTTACTTGACGTTAATCACATTATGTCACTGGTTGCGTAAGGGGAGGATCTGAGTTAACCAGTCGAGTAATCTGTTAGCGGTTTTGGTGATGCTAATTAGTATGTAGTAATTTTAAGGTCTCTTAGAGTAAAATGTTTGATGTCGTTTTTCTGTTTTTTTCATAACGAAAGGCTGATTGAATATACAGGCGATGGAAAGACGCATCGACCAGATAGTTACAGAGCTAGAAGAACACCATAACGACCCAGATTCGAAAAGAGCTATTTCTGAATCAACTTTGCATGCCCTTCAAAAGATCTTAGACTACACCATTGACAAAGATGATCCAATCGAAATCGAAAATCTATCCGACGAATTATCCTCCAAAAACCTATCTATATCGTCGTCCCTCATCCCTTCTCTTACTTCCGCAATGGAATCTGGTGGACCCCAACACTCTCTCCTTGCTTCCAAGGTTTACCTCTCGTTCCTCCTTACCCCAAACTCAAACGTTCTATCCCTTTTCACCCCCATGGCTTTTTTGTCCTTACTTCGCACCATCCGTTGCGCTTTTAAGAATCGTCAATCGGGTCCACCGTCTGGTAATGCTGGTAAAAAGAAGAGGGGAGGAGGGGGCAGGGGGAAGAACAAGGGTAAGAGTGTCGAAGCGGCCGATGATGAGGTGGAAGCGACTCATGAATTTGATGTCAGGACTTTGTTTCCCGTCCTTGAAAGGTTACATCTTGTTTTGGGTTTGGTTCATCTCAACAGGTTTCCTGATAGTTTGAAGTCCATTGTTCAAACCGTGACTGAGATTCCGGTAATGGCACTTGACTCTTGCGGGAATTCGTCTAATTACAATAAGTTATGCAGCTTCTGTTCCGAGATTTTGAGTGAGTTGTTGAAATCTGAGCACGGGGAGAAGTTGATTACTGCAGCCGAGATATTAAGGTGTCTTTCTTCTTCAATTATCGCGTCTAAATCCCAGGCGAGAATATTTGGGCTAGCGTTTGTGGTAAATAAAATGGCTTCAATGGGTAAGGATTCAGATGAAATTCGTAAATGTTTGCTTAATTTTCCAAAGTATTTGGTTTGTAAAGCTCCTGAGAGGGCTGAGCTTAGAGCTTTGGCCGTTGAATCAATACTGGAAATAGTTAAAGCTTTAGAATATAAAGATCAAATAGACTTTGTTGACTATGTTGTGAACATGACTCGAGGGAAGCCCCAACTTAGACTTCTAGGTGTTGATCTTATTCATAGTTTGATAATGTCATTAGACGATCCTTTAGGGTCCAGTTTGGAAAATGGGTATGAGAGTTCTTGGGGATTCAAGTGTCTGCAAGCACTAGTAGAAAGATGTTCAGATGCAACTGCAGGAATCAGAGCACGGGCTATCACTAATTTGGCACAACTAGTGGGGTTTTTATCAGGGAAGGATGAGAATAAAATCGGGTTGATGAAAGTAATGGGATTTGGTGAAGAGGGTGGGATTAATGACGTTTTGAGGAAACGGTGTGTTGATGAGAAGGCGGCAGTGAGGAAGTCAGCACTTGTTCTGATATCGAAGCTAACAACTTTTCAAGGTGAAGGTAGCGGATTCGATAGTATGCTACTAAAGATTATGGGCATGGCTTGTTCTGATCAACTTGTTAGTATACGGAAGGCTGCAATTTCTGCACTATCTGAGGTTCAATTTCTTTTTTTGCTATCTGTTTTTTTGGCGTTTTTATATTATCTTAACAAAAAATCGTTTTTGAATTCCGTGTAAATTTCATTGAAAGGTTACTTTCGTGGCTGGGTATTAAATTCTGTTTCGGTTTGTCCCAAAGTTAATGTCCATTATGTGACATGTGTTTGTTGTTATTGGCAGACCTTCAGGAAATTTCGTGATGATAATGTGACTAAGGAGTGGTTACACTCCGTTCCACGTCTAATAGCAGACAATGAAACAAGCATCCAAGAAGAATGTGAGAATTTGTTTTTGGAACTGGTGTTGGATCGGATTTCACGAGCTGGATCTAATGCTAATTTTTTAGAAAGGGACCAGGATGAGGTATTGAGTTTACTGAAAGAAATCTGCAACGGTGAAGTTACTCCATGGGTCAAAAAGATTTGCACCAACCTTGGAAAGAAGTCGAAACTCAGGCCCAAAGTTGCAATTTCACTTCAGAATATTATCAGGAAATCCGAGTCTATGTGGTTAGCTGAGAGCAAACCGATAGAAAAGTGGTTAGCGCCAGCTGGCGCGTGGTTTCTGTTATCGGAAGTTTCTGGCTATCTCTTGAAAGCAGTGGATTGGGAGTTTTTATATCATCATTGGCAGCTTTTAGACAAGCATGAATCTGTTAATAGCCCATCTGCAGCTGAAGAAGAAGAAGCAATAGGTGTAGAGTCAAATTCTGTTGATTGGGCTGGAAATCGTGTCTCGCTTTTGCAAACAATCTCTAATGTTTCTGTGGAACTGCCTGCTGAACCCGCAGCAGATTTAGCTCATAATTTGCTTAAACGAATCGAGGAGTTCAACATGCATTCTATGGAGGTATCTCAATGATCAAATTTTTGTTGCAAACTAACAATTTGTTTTTTCAGAAAGGACTGGTTGCATAATGTAACTCTGATTTGATTAAAGATTTGTGTAACAAACGTATTTTAGATCAGAAAAAAACCATCCAAGTTCTAAACTTCTAGTTTTATGGTAATTACACAAGATAACTAATTTCCAAGCGTCATGTCACAAAAAAGCAAACAGAGTCAAAAGTTACAGTAACCTAAAGTCATCAACAACCATATGTTCAATTTTTTTAACCTCAAATCAACATTTTTTATATGTTGGTTATATCATTTTTTTTGAACGTTGATGCTTATTATCTAAGAAGAGCTATTAGTGTGTATATGAACTAAGCTGGTGGTTACCTTTTATGCAATTAGCCCTTTCAAAAATGGCAAAAGAGAGTATAATTTGCTTGACCGAACAATTTCTAGCAAACTATGGAAATCTAAATGACTAAATGCAAAAAATAATATAATGACTAAATGCAAAAAATAATGCGTTCTATTCCTTTCAAAATGCTTATTTTTGCAAACACTATTGCCTTATCATTTATTTGAATTATTAAGAACAATGGTTTATTTACAAAGAAAGACCAAAATCAATGGTTTTGAATAGTCACTCATTTCTAATGCATTTACAACATTAACTTGCAATAATGTTCTTGATGGCAGGTTGATGCTCATGTTAAAGCACTCAGAACATTGTGCAAACGAAAGGCCAAAGACCCTGAAGAGGCTGATGCACTCGTGATCAAGTGGGTCCACCAATTACTCGCAAAAGCTTCCAAAACTCTTGAGAAGTATATGACAAAAGCCTCAGAGATTAGTATAGAAAGTAACTTATTTACTCCTCCAAGTGGGACCAGAAAGGGACTTAGATCATCAACAACCATGCCAAGATTGTTAGCTAAAGCTGTTACTGCTGTTTACACCATTGGATCACTTGTTATTGTTTGCCCTACGTGTGATATTAAATCCATTGTTCCTATTCTACATAACATCATCACATCAGGACTTACTGACCCGAAGCTTAAAAAGACATCAGATGCATCAGTGTCTTTTAAGCAGACTGCCCCTTCGTTATACATTCAAGCCTGGTTAACAACGGGGAAAATTTGTCTTGCTGATGACAAACTTGCAAAGAGTTACATACCACTGTTTGTGCAGGTTAGCCTATTTTCATCACTCGTTTTCTTAAAAATCTTTGAAGCTTAACATATTAACTCAGGTTGATACATTTCATCAAAGCCACTGATATATGAAAAGGTAAATTGTATCCCATCATTATTTTTAATGTAATTCGGAGATTCTTGCTGTGCAGGAGATGGAAAACAGTACCGACGCGGCACTTCGTAACAATATTATTGTAATGATGGCTGATTTTTGTGTAAGATATACTGCTTTGATTGATTGGTAAGGCCCATATCCATTATCTTTTGCTGGCAACAAGTGCACTGTGCATGCATGTGTCTGAAACACTCACGTGTGTTTTTTTTATATTAACTAGTTATATACCAAACATCACCAAATGTCTTCGCGACCCCTGTGAACTGGTTAGAAGACAGACTTTCATTCTTCTCTCCAGATTATTACAGGTACACTTCAGTCGCATATTGTGTTATATATTGTATTGTATAGTGAGTCAAATTTCATAGTGATCAACACCTTTGACTTGTTTCTTTGTTTAGCGGGACTATATAAAGTGGAGAGGTGTGATTTTTCTTCGATTTCTGTTACTGCTTGTTGACGAATCAGAGAAAATAAGAGAACTTGCTGATTTTCTCTTTGGTAACATATTAAAAGGTGAAAGTTGTTTACCAAATCATTGATTATGTTGCCCTTAGAAATGCTTATGCTTATGCTCAAGCACAGGCCTTTTGACTTCTACATGCATCTTATTACAGTTAAGTCGCCTCTACTAGCTTATAACAGCTTTGTTGAAGCAATCTATGTTCTGAATGACTGCAATGCTCATACTGGACAGAGCAATTTTGGGGATTCCCAAAAAGAAAACCGTCTTTTTTGCATCCGGTAATGATTTCCAGATAAACCCAATTGCTTTATACAGTATCTCGGTTCAGTTTTCAAATTTTTATCTTTTTTTCTTTCTGCTGCAAATACATTAAATTTCATTTTTTCGAACTCTCTAGAGGTAATGACGAGAAGTCGAAGAATCAAAGAATGCACATATATGTATCCCTCCTTAAACAAATGGCTCCTGAGCAGCTTTTGGCTACATTTTCAAAGGTATCTTCAGAGATTCTAGTTGCTCCTTGTGAAGGTATGCTCAAGATTGAGGATGTCACCAGCCAGTCTGTTCTACAGGTAATATTCATTTTTTATACCATATAGTATATGTGATGACTTGATCTATATACTCTATAACATAGGACTTATCCACACAAGTAACGGAGAACACACAAAAGCTTTGCAATATCATTTTCGAGCGCTCGAACGAAACCCATTCTTACCACAAGCTTTAAGACTAACAACTTTTGATGCCACATAAAATGTGTGTAGTTATTATTTTTATCTCTTAAAAAAGCTGCAAATCTGGTGAAAACAATTAAATAAGCAGAAAACCAGTTTTTCCATCCAAACACTTCCTGCTTATACGCAGAAAACCAGTTAGGTATGTCAAAATCCTAAAAACTTTTTGGAACCGACTTATTGAAATTTGCAACACTTTAATCTGTTAAGCCCTAATAAAAAATAGTAGGTGTCTTGTCAGATTTTGCCTTAATCAACCTTGCTAATTAGTGTTAAAGATATATTGACCGTGTTAGTTTTTTCCAAATAACAGGACACTTTTCGGGTTCTTTCTTGTAAAGAAATGAAAATTCCAACCAACAAAGGATCATCACTAGAATCATCAGAAATGGAAGAAGAATCTGCAGAAAATGCTGTTAAAGGACGAGTAACTCAAGCAGTCAAGAAAGCCCAAATCCAAAACACAATCCCAATGTTCATAGAACTAAAACGTTTACTCGAGAGCAAGAACAGCCCGCTTACAGGATCTCTCATGGAATGCCTTAGAATCCTTCTTAAAGATTACAAAAACGAAATTGATGAGATGCTCGTTGCTGATAAACAACTACAAAAAGAGCTTACTTACGACATGCAGAAGTACGAAGCCCTCAAGGCAAAATCCACAGCTGCTGAGGCTGTTAGTAAGGGCAAGGGTGTTAGTGAAAATCATCTCCACACGTGCTCAAAAGTAAGTTCAGCTATGGCTGGTGCACGGGCTGAAGTCACAGCTAAGTCTGTTCTAAGGGATGTGAACCAGGGTGCAGCCACCCCAACACTTAGTGCCATGAATGTACCTAAGCTCAAGTCAGCCTCTGGGTACAAGGGGAATAAATCAGCTGCTGTGCTCGAGTCTCTAAGGAGAAGACAGTTTTTTGACTCGGATGATGAGAGTTGACTTTAGAAAGTCCAGTTTGTTTGTTAGGTAGTGACGACAGTTATGTAAGTTAGAACATGAGTGCAGTTAAGTTAACTTGTATAAAGCCTGCTGCAAAGTTTAAGGACTCTTCTTTGTAATTGTGAGGAGCTACTGTAGTAACTAGTAAGAGACTAAGTAGTTATGTTGTTACATTAACTATTAATAAGTAGTTAGGTTGTAAGGTTTAGGTCTAAACTCTAATGGTCAAGTAGTTTCTCAATTTTTCATACAATTGTTAATTAGTTTCAATAAAGTACTCCAGCGTATACTATACTTCGCTTTAGCAGAATAAGCAAGCGCTAATAATATGAAGTGAGGCGACAGTTGGTTCAGGCGGGTATTGTTTTTTTAGATGTTAGGGGTTGAATTGACCTGCAAACGCTTTTCATCCATTTTCATGACAATGTAACAACCTTATAATCTGCACGTCCACTGTAATGTGGGTTGATTGATGTTATCTTTTTTCGATCAATGATATGGAAGATTTACGACCAAATGTCATGGTCGATATGTCCTTACAAGACCTCTTGTTAAGACAATCATCTACTACAAGCATCAAGTCCTATACTTCCTGTTTAGACACGTTAAAATTAATCTATTTACGAGTCTTCCAGTTTTCTAGTAACTAAACTTTCATTTGCTACATCACGTGAATATTGTGATCTAAAATGAAAAAAAAAAGAAAACATAAGCACTATGCACTAATGTTGACTTCAAAAAAGCAAATTTGAAAGGTGACCGTGCACTTTATAATTCAAACTTTTTACCATGGATTTTCTAACTTATGTCCTAAAAAGCATAACGTTTATTTTATTTTATTTATTATTATATGTGTGGCACCACCACTATCTCCTCATTAAAACTCATTAACATTAAAAAGAAACACCCTCTAAGTTAAGCACAACAAAAATACACAAAAATTATACATAGACCCATATAAAAGTACATTTATTTGTAATTTTATGTGAATCCTTGTATATTTTTTCGTGGGTCTTTATGTATTTAATTTTATGATGTCTTAACAAGCATGAGTTAAAACCCTTTTAATAAGTGGTGCAATATGTTTGAATAACCATATTTATATTACTTATAACGTATTAATGTATTTTTAATCAATACAAGTGTTAATGTATCATGTATATACTACAAATGCTTTTTGACAACATTTTAATACAACACTTATTATTTATTTTCAATTTGTACCGTATAAGTTTTAATGCAAATATACACAAATAAATCGATAACGTTTGCAAAATGTTAGAACGAGTTACAAAGTTCTAAAACATGATTTAATCGTAATAGCGTAATCGATAACTGATAAAGACACCTTTTGAAATTTTCGGACAAAATCAACTGCAAAAAAAAAAAAAACATTGTTTGAGACGAAGCGGTAAGTATTTATAAACTCTTTTACCTATGTGACATTACTTATAGATACATTTATGAATGTTGCTTTAGCCACTCCTCTTTTTGCTATCTCCACACCCAATAACAATTTCGTGAACAGTAGAATGTACAGTAACTAACGGTCGTTAGTTAACGACCGTTATCAACTAACGGTCGTTATTATTTTTATTTTTTTTAGTTCTTTTTAAAAAATGAAAATGCAACAAAAGTCCCGGACGTTTAACTTGCGTTGCAAAATAGGTCCTCTAGGGACAAATAATGTAAATTTTTTTGCATAATTGGTCATTCATGTTAGATATTTGCTACACAAACAGTCCTACTAACGGTCGTTACTTAACGCAGTAACTAACGGTTGTTAGTTAACGACCGTTATCTACTAACGGTCGTTACTTTAAAAAAAAAAAAAAAAAAAAAAAAATACTTTAAAAAAATGAAAATGCAACAAGAGTTCCCGAGGTTTAACTTGCGTTGCAAAATAGGTCTGTAGGGACTAACGATGTAAATTTTTTTACATAATTAGTCCTTCGTGTTAGATGTTCGTTACACAAACAGTCCTACTAACGGCCATTACTTAACGGTTGTTAAATAACGACATTATATCATTTTAATTAAGTTTCATATAAACGCAACGCAACCCAACCAAGGCTTGATAACATACTTTTTGGTAAATTTGCAAAGCGTAATTATATTGTTCACGCTCAAATACTAAACATATCTAATAGGAACACACTTAGCTCGGCGTTAGATAATACTTATGTATGTAAACACCCCGCTGCAAAACGCGGGCTAAAAACCTTGTGTATAATAAACATAATTACGAACAACAGCAACAAGTACAACACAAAATAGACTTTTCAAGGTGTATATTAGTAGAACAAATTTTTCTTAAAATGATGGAAATCTTCCCTTTAAAAACAATATTGTGCAAAAAATTCAAAATAAAATAACATATTTAGTGATGAGTAGTGATTGGCATGCCTAATTGACATGCCTAATTTTATGTCTAACAAAGATTATCGTACACTTGTCAAGATCAATGGTAAGTTTGAGAAGAGAGATAGTATGGAATACATGTGTCTAACAATGAGTGGATTAGGCATAATATTAGTCATATAAGTTAGCCATCCATGTCATTTCTCTTTAGTGATTAGAAGGTGTATATTTTTATATCATATAAATGTAACTAATTGACATGTCTCTTACTTATTTACTAACATAAGTCACTGCCAACAAATTTAACTTCATACATTCATAATCTAATGCACAAGATGCCATGCAGCATGGCGATAAGTATAGTTATATGTGTTTCTTACCCGTTTAGTGAATTCGTTTCACAACAACGAATGTATATGTGTTAGTTGTAAGTGTTTGTTTGGGTTACGTAACTTTCCGTAGCTTTCATGACATCATTATTCCATATAGAAATACGCCATGATCTCTTACGCGTCAAACACTACCCCAAAGTATATGATTTTGACGAATCAAGATTATATTGATTGAAATAAATGAAATAAAGGTTAAAGTTGTAAAATTTGAATTAAAATAAAATAAACCCATTAAAAATATAAAAACTAAAACTCATAAAAATATATCAAAATGGATGTTGAATTAAAGAGCATAAAATTTTAGAAAATATGGTGAAATTAGATTATAAAAAAATAAGTAGATAAAAGATATTTTAATTTAAAAATAAAGATGAATTTTAGTTGAGAAATGACATACGTCGTTTTATAATTGGAACTCTTTATATTAATTTTTAGTGGTTAGGAGTTAGGTTTGGAGTTTGTTAGAAGTTAGGCTGGAGTTTGTTAAGAAGTGACACGTCATCTCACGATTGGGCTCCTTATCTTAATTTTGGTTAGAAAAACTCTTTCCATAATAAGCAGTAAAAAGTTCGAATTTTTAAGCCCCCAATTTTAGAAGGCGCCAAATCATTATAAAGTAGTATAGATTACTAGTTACTGCTTTTTGTATTGCTGCAACATCACACATGTAATCTACAACTTTAAGATGAGTTACTTTGAAGATGTATAATTTTCGTCTTCCGTAAAGTTATTATATCGCAAAACATAAAACTGAAAAGAATGTTGCATAAACTTTTAATTATAATGTAACCGTCGCTACAACAGCAATGTATCATACTAATTAAATAATAATTAAAGCATAATGTATTTTAAAATGTGAACTTACATCAGAATATCATATGCTTTTATTCTTTTCCTTTAATAATTAACTCCCATATCATTTGAGTCACAAAATAAAGACACGTTAAATTTTATATTAATATTTTATTCAATAATTGATATGTGGATAATTTGTAAAATTAAATGAACCATTTAAGTATAGAAAATTATTTCGAAATTCATGTCTTATTCATCTACAAGATTCTATAATTAGTAGTGTCTTTATGCTTTAATTTTCTATTAAAACCTTATGTCATTTTGTCGACAATATATAAATAAATTAAATGGGGTCACATTTTTCAAATAATTTGGTTTTGCAGAATGAGACACTTTTTTTTTTTTTCTTTTTTTAATTAAATTTACTGCTTATGTAAAAAAACTGTTGCAAAGATTATATGCTCATATAAAAAACTAAACACGGAATCTTTTTATTCTTGATTTTTGTCATGATGATTTCGGACCGTTCACTTTTACTAAGTTTGAACTCGTCGTTACTTATTCTCACATCATGTAAAGCTTTTCATTTTCAAAAAATTAGCATAACCACTTCAAAATTGTATTTGTCATTGTTAAATGCATGACACTATTTGGCAAAGCAGGTTTTGAAAGCAAAGGCCAGTATCAACTATCAACCGACTCCTAACACAAAGAACTTTATATTTACCTTTTATTTTTATTTATTTATTTATTAAAGTTTGAATTAACATAATAAAGAACTTATCAAAAGAAGTGTTTGAATGCATGCTTACTGTCACTAGAAAAGATAAAGAAGTCTATCATTTTATTAATTATAGTGGAAATGTGTTTCATATGCTTATATGGAATGAAAATGTTTAATATCGTGAACTTCTTCTAAATTTAAAGCTTTTATGTTTAATGAAGTTTTATAAAGCTTTAATAAGTTTACGCATAGTAAAAAGAGATTTATAACAAAACAAAAAAAGATTTATGAATTTATTGATTTAAGATGACTAGGCACTAGTATAAACCAATGTTGCAAAAATCGTGAATCGGTAATGGTGGTCGACCGCATGTAGTGAGTGTCGGTCAGTCGGGATTAATTGGTGATTAATCGGATTGGTATTTCGCAATTTTTGGTATTTACGAGACCAAACTAAAAATCTTAACCGATTCCAAGCTGCTATGTTTCCAAACCTCAATAAAAGGCCAATTCGATTATGATGCCTATTGTGCGTTGTAAATGAAATATACGATCCTCAAATTAAGTAGAATCCTAAATTATTATTTTTTAAATGACCGATTGACCGATTTGTGACCGATTCGGCCGATTCAGTCGATTTTTTGACTGCTTAGTGTTGATTTTTTCCCTAGGCCGATTTTTCCACCGATTTTCAAAAATCGACAAAGGTACTCGGCCGATTAACGATTAATCGACGATTAATCGGCCGAGTTGACCGATTTTTGCAACATTGGTATAAACCTTTATAAAAGTTTACCATAATAGATGGCCTAAAGGTTTTTCGTTTCTAAACATACTTTTAGTATTGAGTATCTAACTCAATTTTCAATTCATTAATAAAAGTTTATCAATAACTTTATATTTATTGGAACAATACATGTTTATAAGGTTGAGCAAAGTTAGGGGTGTTTGTGTTAGTTAATATAATTTTTAAAATACTTTAAAATTTAGTTTTAGTTTATAATCTTATCAAGTTGAGTTTCTGATAGATAAATTTGACAATCTTATAAGTTAAAAAAAAGAAAAAAGGACTTAGGAGCTTTCTGATTTTAACATAACTCATAAACATGTTATATAAGCTAACACAAACATGTTAAAAAAGTTGAGTTTGTGACCCTGTCAACAATAAAATCAACTTGATAAGCATGTAAATTAATAAAAAAACAGGTTTACGAGCTTTTTAAATTTAAGTAACTCATAAACATGTTATATAAGCTAAAACAAAAACCCCTTTAATTTTTGAATTTTACAAGTTTATCTTAAGGTGGAGGAGGGTGTCATTTGAGGTTTTCTTTCGTCACATTTAAAAAAGAAAATAAAATAAAAAATAAAATTTTACAAATTTGTAGCAATTTTTCTCTCATTCCTTCAATTTTTTTTAATATTTTTATTATTTAAAAATACCATAAATATACACATTCACTGACATCAATCAGCTAAATATTCTTTCTCCCCTAAAATGACTTTTCTCTATCTTCAAATTTGCGGGACTCAAGTGCCACTCGGAAAGTCTTTTTCTTTTCGTGATCACCTATTTACCGCAATGGTAGCTGACGGTTCCTCCCAGGTAACAAGCCTCCCGCTTATTTACCCGTATCATACCCTCCACACTTGTCAAGTGTATATATTAAACTTTTTCAAGCAAAGGGAGTTTTAAAACGGGTAAACGAATGTGATTTTTCTTGTTCAGGTTACTCTGGAAGAGCGAGCTTTTTGACTTCAGATGTACGTGGTCTTACCGGGTTAATCCCGAAACCGTTTCCAACCAAGCATATATAGTTTTAAGTTCAAGCTGAAATATTTTACAAACCGACCTGCAATAAGAAAGATATGCTTTATGAGAATTAAACCTCATCGAAATTTAACTTAACACACACACTTGCCGGATGTCTTTATGAAAGTAGTAATTTTACCTTCGGGTAGAGATATGACTCTCTAAATCTCACCTTCTTCACATCTCGCTCCAACAAAACTGGATATTGTTGTTGTCGCTAACACAACCATTTACATCAATATTTTCGAGTAAGTGTTTTGCAGTGTGTAACAGTTCGGGCAGACTTCTAGTTATCTTTTCGTTTCTTTTAGCTGTATATAAGTTTATTTCCTTTCACGCCCATTCTTTTTTGAGTATCTTGTTAATTGAACGGGATACCTTGTATTGTAATGTGATCTTTATCGAGATTCTCTAGAATATATTGCCTTTTCAATAAAAAAATTTACATCACTAGTTACTATAATTCATTTTCTTTTTTATTTAGTATTTTAACGAAGCTTAGGATGTCAAATATGATGGATAGTGAAATAATGAGGAGTGGACAAATAGAATGTGGTGATGTTAAAATGTTGTGTTTTGGCGTCACGGCACGCTTCACATGTTTAATTGCCCCTACAAATACTTCACATATAACCATTGTTAACTTATGTGACTAAACTATTATTAAAGCATAAATTATTAAGGGTCCTTTAACAGTACATAGATGAGACAAACGGATGAGTTCGAATCAATAATATTCTTTCTTATTTGAAGTGTTATTAACTTATAAATATACTTTGTCATCATTATTATCCGTTTCACATGCCCTTCTTTTATACCAAAACTTTAGTTTTACAAATTAAAGTGGCTCACAAAATGAGACTTAAACTTATTGAATATTGAGATAAGATACAAGGATTATTCTAGAGCATGGGCTTATACATAACTAACGACTAATACTCCCTCGCAGTTGGAGCGGGAGGAGGCCGGACGCTCAAACTGGAGCAAAATTCTTCAAACAAACTAGAAGGTAGTCCCTTGGTGAATATATCAGCGTATTGATAGCGGGAGGGTACATGTAAGACACGTACTTGTCCAGTGGTAACCATATCACGAACAAAATGAATGTCAATTTCAATATGCTTGGTCCTCTGATGTTGGACCGGGTTGGCGGACATGTAAATGGCGCTGACATTATCACAATACACAAGAGTTGCAGAGGATAAGGGAGAGTGTAACTCACGTAGTAGATTACGTAGCCAAGCAGTCTCTGCTACAACGTTCGCAACACCCCGTTATTCGGCTTGAGACTAGAGCAGGCGGTGTGTTGGCGCTGGACGACCAAGAGAGTAAGTTATCACCCAGAAAGACACAATAACCTGATGTCGACCGTCGTGTAGAGGGACACCCTGCCCAATCTGCATCTGTATAACCGACAAGAGAGGTGGTAGCGAAAGAATATAAATGAAGACCAAAATCCAAAGTACCCTGAACGTATCGTAGAATACGCTTAAGAGCGGCTAAGTGTGGCTCACGAGGATCATGCATGTATAGACAAATCTGCTAGACTGCATAAGATATATCCGGGCGTGTGAACGTGAGATACTGTAAACCACCTGCTTGGCTGCGATATAAAGTAGGATCCAGGACTGGAACCCCTTCGGGAACCAGTTTGGACTCTGTGTCAACTAGAGTACGAGAGGGGTTACAGTTAGTCATGTGGGCACGCTCAAGGAGCTGAAGAGCATACTTCCGCTGAGATAAGAACAAGCCAGTGGGATGTCTAGTAGCAGATATACCAAGGAAATAGTTGAGTGCCCCGAGGTCAGTCATGTCGAACTCACTATGTAGAGAGGTGATAATCTGTTGAAGTAAGGTTGTAGAAGATGCTATAAGAACAATGTCATCCACATATATAAGTAAATAGGCAACCTCGGATCCACAGTCGAGTATAAATAAAGATGAGTCACACCGGCTATGATAGAAGCCGACCAGTAGCATAACACGCAAAGCCGAAACCAAGCACGGGGTGCTTGCTTCGAACCATATAAAGATCTCTGCAAAAGACAAACATGATGAGGAAATCGAGAATCCACAAATCCCGGAGGCTGATGCATGTATACAGTCTCAGATAAGTCACCGTTAAGAAAAGCATTCTTAACGTCCAACTGGTGAATTGGCCACTTGCGAGACACCGCAAGACTGAGAACAGTGCGAATGGTCGCCAGTTTGACAACCGGACTGAATGTCTCGTCACAATCAATACCAAGCTATTGACTGCTCCCATTAGCAACTAAACGGGCCTTATAACGACTCAAAGTTCCGTCAGCATGAAACTTATGTTTAAATAACCACATAGATCGAACCATATTAACTCCATAAGGCCTTGGTACAAGAATCCAAGTACCATTTTTAACTAACGCGTTATATTCATCGTACATAGCATTACACCAGTGAGGGTGTTTAAGAGCAAGAGACGGAGATTTAGGAACAGGAGAAATGGGAGAAGTATGTAAAGATAAACGATCGACGGGTTTAACAATGCCCGATTGAGACCGAGTGACCATGCGGTGAGATCGATTGGGTTCGGTATTGGTTGGTTGTGTTGGATTCGAAAGGTTGGTAGTGTTTGGTGGTTGTGTGGGTTGAGGAGAAGAGGTCGGGATATCTATATTATCATGGTGGTGGACCGAATGGGTCGGGCTGTTTGTTTGGAGAGGAGATATAGTGGGTGGCGAGGAGGTGGAGGGATCAGATTGAAAGGTGTGTTGTGTTGATGTGTTGGTATGAGCAGGGTGTGATGGAGGGGATGTGGGTGTATCGTGGGTGTGTATCATGTGATTGAGAAGTGAAGGAGGGACGGGATCTAAAAAGGTATATGATGGTGGAGATGTGGGTGTCATGGATCGGTAAGGGAATTGTGTTTCATCGAAGGTGACGTGTCTAGATATAAGGATTTTATTAGTTTCGAGGTCTAGACACCTGTAACCGCGGTGATAAGCGGGAAATCCAAGGAATATGCACAGGGTAGCGCGTGGGGCAAGTTTATGAGGTGTGTGAAGGTGAGGGTAGCATAGGCATCCAAAGGTGCGTAAACGGGAGTAGTCGGGTTGTTTTTGAAAGAGTTTTGTAAAGGGTATTTCGTTGTTTATAGCGGTTGAGGGGAGAAGGTTATGTGAAGTGCCTCGACCCAAAAGGAAGGAGGTAAGTGGGCTTGAAAAAGAAGCGTACGAATGACGTTGTTAATGGTTCGTATCATCCGTTCAGCTTTGCCATTTTGTTGGGAGGTTTTAGGGCAGGAAAAACGAAGTTGTATACCGTGGTTGGCAAAAAGTGTGTGGAGACGGTTGTTATCGAACTCACCGCCATGATCACATTGGAAGCTCTTAATTTCGCATTTAAATTGATTATGAACATACTTACGAAAATGCAAAAATTTATCGAACATGTCAGATTTAGAGCGTAAAGGATATATCCATAGATAATGAGAGAAATGGTCTAGAAATAAAACGTAATATTTAAAACCACTAGAGCTCACAATTGGAGAAGTCCATAAATCAGAATGAATGATATCAAAACAGTGTTCAACTTTAGAATCCGAACTATGAAAAGGAAGCTTCACATGTTTGCCAAGTTGACAAGCGTGACAAACATGTGGAGTCTTTGTTTTATTACATGAAATAAAATTACGGAAACAAGAGATCAAGCACCGTCGCGGGGTGACCGAGACGTTGATGCCACGTGGAGGAGCTGGTGGAGAGAAGAGCAGTAGGGATAGAAGGCTTGGTAACTGGATAGAGATCGCCTGAGCTATCACATCGAAGGAGGATATGGCGAGTCAAGAAATCCTTCACAGAAAAACCAAAAGCGTCAAATTCAATGGTACAATTATTATCTCTAGTAAATTGACGAACATAAATTAGATTTTTAATTATGTTGGGGGTGACAAGAACATTATGAAGATGAAAGTGACGGTGAGAGGAAGGGATAATGCTATGTCCAGTGTTGGTGACGGGAATAGAATTACCGTCACCAACATGTACGGATGAAAATAAACGTTTATTAAAAATGGTACTTAAATTACGAGCATTGGAATTTAAATGGGAGGAAGCACCTGTATCCATATTCCAAGTTGGGTCTTGCAAAGTCATCGTGCTAAATCTTTCGAGAGAGATGTAGGTTGGGTCGGATACTGAGTCGGGGTAGGCCCGAGAATCTTTGTTGGCGGGTGGTTATATTGGGTGTTTGAGTGGTTGATGTTGTTGGGCCGGGTATGCAAACCGGGCCGGGTGTTATTGTGAGTGGGGCTGCGATGGTGAAATAAGGGTGTAGTGAAGGCTAGCTGTTGGGGTTCTTTGTTAGGTACGTAAACAAAATTTGGAAATATTTATTTAAAATCTATTAGGTGCGTAATTGAGTTAATCATTAGTTAATCGATAAAACTTATTTGATTGCTTAGATGCGTTGCAAAGAAATGCCAAATAGGTATCTTGTTGCTTAAACATAAAACTATCCCAACCCAATATATCTACATAAGGCCGGAAGGCAAGGCTTAACCAAAGTCACCTTAGAGCACACGGTAAGGCTTTGTAATAACACGGCAAATGCAGCAAAAAGAACCAATGGCATGCCAAATCTTGTACCAGCCAACAAGCCAACTAGATGCTAAATGAATTTGAGCCAGTTGAATGGCTCACGCCAAAAGTAAGATTGTGTGTTTTTTTTTGTTTTTGTTTTTTTGTATTGTATTGTGAGTGAGCGAATATTTTTAGTGGGGTATTTTGTAGGCCTCAATAATATGTTAGTGGTGTGTTATGAGGGAGGGTGTTTTGGTTATTGGTGTGTTATTAGGGAGGTGATGAGGTGGCGCTGAGGTGACATACCAATAACGCGTTAAAGGTTCTTCCCTCACCTTGTGCTCTTACACCTCAGCGCCACATCAGCTTTCTCTCTCATATCTCTTTCACTCACCTTTTTGTGGACAAGGCATTCCTTTATTTATTTATTTATTTATTTACTTTACAAAATATATAAACGTAACTAATGAAAATAAAAACGCGAACGTACGAAATTAAAACATTACGTAATCTTCGAAATTAAAATAGTACATAAACTATAAGTATTAAAAACACAAACATACGAAAGTTAAACATTACATAAATTTCGAAATTAAAACTAAAACTCGAAACCCCACTTCGTTTGATCCCTGCTCTAGCCTCGTCTATGGCTCTGCGTGCTTCCCTAGTCAAGTGTTCATATGGCTGCAAATAGAACATCATGTCTTTTTGTCTTGCTTTATATTCCTGCACTTCCACCTCCTTTTTTTATTGCCACAAATTCAGCCCGTTCTTTCATCTTCAATTCCATGACACGTTCATTCTGCTATGCCAACTCCGATATCATTATGTTCGCCAACATCTCATCATTCATAGTTCCCGACGATGCCATTGAGCGCACACATTTCTTCTACGCAGCTTTTGCTTTGTCTCTGACCGGTGGTCGTCGAACTTCCTGCACACCATCGACCTCGTTTTATTGAGCTTCAACATTCAAATTAATACTAGCATCTCCAGTTTCCGTGTTGAATGAACTAGACCCAGATGACTTGTATCTCTTGGACCTTTCTCTTGATTCCTTTGCTAAAAAATTTGGAGCTTCAACCTCATTCCATTTGTCACATTTTCTTAACTTCAACCAACAATGTTTGAGTGTGAACTTGTAACCGTATTCAGCTTCAAAGTTTAGCATTGCCGTATTGTAGTAATCTTGGTCTCCTGCTCCACTTATCGGATTCATACGCTTGACGCTATTGAACACTCCACAAAATCGAGCCACATTCGGGCGTACCATCTTCCATTTCCCACAAACCATATCGTACGTTCGCCGATCCATCTTTGTTTTGCTCTCTGTGTACGCCTGTACTTCAGTCCAAAATCCATTCTCTTTCCTCGTGTTACCTTTGGTACTATCTTCAGAAACATGAATCCAACCTTTGCACAACGCAATTTCTTCGTCTTGAGTCCATGGAATCATTCGGGGTTGATCCTCGGTTTGAGCAGTCCTAGTCTTGCGTCTTCTCGACACCTTTTTAGCCGGTGCCGGTTCCGGGGCCAATTCTTCGACAGGAGATTCTTCACGAGGCCGGTTTTGATACAATTCTTCTCCAAAATAAGGTTCGTACATTTCTTTATTTGGAAATGAAGAAATGGGAGACATTGTTTGTTGTATATGAGGTTGTGATGACGAACCACCCCTTTGTGTTTGTGACAAGTAGTTTGGGTTGTCAAATGGGAACGCGTTTTTTTGTGAAAACTGACTAAACGCGTTTTGTTGTTGTTGTGCGTATTGGCTAAAAGCTTGTTGTTGATGATGTTGTTGTGGTTTTGTTGTTGTTGTGGATATGGGTTACGGTATAGTTCGTTTTGGTATGTTTGGTTATAAAATGATTGTGCTCGAAAGTTGATTTGTTGGTTTGGCGAAGGAGTATTTCTTAAATTGAAGGTTCCTTCGGGTGTCGGTGGATTGCTTCGGGGATTTCTTCCTCGGAAACGATTGATGTTTTGTGGGGTTTTTTTTGAGACATGGATTTCTAAAATAAAGATGTAGTTATAAAGTGTAGTGTGTGTTTTATAAAATATATTTGGTGGGTATTTATAAGGGGAAAATGGGGTAGTGGGGATTTTTTTTTTTATTCCATAAACCAAACGGTAACATTTTTTGTACACACAAATCAAGTAGGTGACTTGGTCACCTTAAATTGCTTTGGAAGGCGAGAATCACGCGTGAGTCTAATGAGTGTGCAAGGTGACTCGAGTGAGGATCATGTAAGGTGACTCATTTTCTTTCCTTGCCGACCACCCTAACATTTATCATGTTTGAGGTTATAGTTAATGAAAAATAACCAAAATATTAACCCGAAACACCTTTTTGAGTTTATTAAAATACAATTTTGCCTTATACGTTTTAAGTGTTAGAGAGCACGGTGTAGTTCTTATAACATGTTATAGGACTTATTTTTGCCTTATAATATAGCCAAATTGCGCTAGAGGTGGTGCATAGCCATGTTATAGGGCACATAGCCATTCGGTTGGCGAGTGTTATGAGGTAATTTTTTTGTTTTTTGTTTTTCTTTTATGAGTGAGTGGAGTATTTTTGGTGGTGTGTTATATGATTTTTATTGAAGAGAAAGTTTATGTTATAGTTGTGTTACATGGTACTTAGGTGGCATGCCATATAAAAATGATAAGGCACGACTGCACCTAGCTCTCTTATGTCTTAATTTTTGTTCGTATCATTTCATAAGTTTATTGAAAATATCGATTTAGCCTTTAAACATATGAGGAGAGTTATTTTACATACCAAACTTTTCTCACATACCAAAGTACTCATCTCCACCATACATCTAAAAAGAAATCAATGGGTGAGATTAAAAACATTTTATTATTTCACTTATTTTTTATAATTTAAATATCTCTTGAACCGTTAATCGTTAAGCGAAAATATTTACACCATCGCGACGAGCATTTAATTATCTTTCTATAGACGGTCACTTTGATATACTTTCAAAAAAAGAAAAAAAATCGTTTTTCACGTTTTTTCGTCTTTTTTACGTTACTGAAATTTGAATGAAAAAATTCATATATGATTAAACACTAAATTAAATATTACATGTGATATTAGTGTTAAATCATATATGATATGTAATATCACATGTGATATGATATGTATATCATATGTGATTTTACACTAATCACATGTGATATTACATATCATATATGATTTAACACTAATATCACATGTGATATTCAAATTAGTGTTTAATCATATATGATTTTTATCTGAAATTTCGATGCGTCAAAAGCGAAAAAACTTAAAAAAAAATTAAAATTAAAATTTTTTTTTTTTTTTCGAAAGTATATCAAAGTATATCAAGCTATCTATAGGAAGATAATTAGATCTTCTTCAATGATATATTTTTTTTTCGGCGATTAACGGTTTGAAAGATATTAACATTTGAAAAAAATGATGAAAGTGTGTTTTTAAATTGTTGTGATTAATATCATCCATTAGATCAAATAAAAATAGAATGTGGAGATTGATTCCTTGATATGTAAAGAATTTTTGTCTTCAAATGATCTTAGATCTAAACATATTAAACTTTATATTTTAGAACTATCTTTTAAACATATATTAAACTTTATATTTTAAAACTATCTTAAATATAGTAGTATAACAAATTAACCGTTTAATATATTAAACTCTATACTTTTATTGAGGAAAATCATACTATTGTTAAAGCTTTATGTCGTACTTATAAAATGAACATTTTTATACATGCTGCAACGCGCGGAGCAAAAATATACTACTATTATTTATGATAAAAATTACTAATAGCACATATGTGTAATAATAACATGTTACATGTTTTTTGAAAAGAATATATTGTACACAACAAAATTATGTTCTTCGTTTCTTCAGGTTACAAAACAAGGATATTTTGGTTTCAAATTACATTCATACATAAGGCTGCCCCCAGTAGAAGAGGTCGATCGACTTAGGCGATCGAGTGCCTATGGATCGTCCTTCTGTGTTGACTCGATCGTGGGTCGCTTTCCTCACTACTTGGTCGAGTATGTGATCTAGTGAAACAACACAATTTAATTAAACAAAGTTGTGAAACAAGGCAATTAACTTGGTCATGATTTTGAATTTTCTTTGGCGCCGTCGATTGAAGGTCATTGGAGAGAAAGGCGGCGTGGCGAGAGAAAATGAGAGGGATTGACCCTCCTTAGTGAGGGCAGCCTAATAAACCATGTAACCCATAAATGAAATTTTTTACATCAATGTGTTATTATACTCCTATAGAAGCTTCCAAAGTGTGGCAACCCCACTATCCCATAAATGGAAATTTTGGTGTAAATAACAAAATATCCCATCTTTACAATCATGACTTTATATGATAAAAAAGCAAAGGACAAATATTTTATATTTCTTGTAATGCTAAAGACATTTCATAATGTTCGTATTCTCGATTAGAAGTTAGCTGAAAATATCAAAATGATGGTAATCAATATGACTCGACCACACTTCAAAGAGGATGGTTTGTTTGAGCTTTCCTTGTGTGATTGAGACTTTTATTTGGTAGCGTAAATGCATTGAATTCGAGTAGTACATTGAATTATAGTAGTTTTTCCGTCTCAGTGTCTATTATAGCACAAAGTTAAAAATAATACTAATTACGCTTTCCATCAATTAAATATCATTTCTATCCACTAAAGTTTCTTCTCAATGGTTAAAATATAAACTAGACATTTATTTTGACACGTCCTAAAATAGTAAGGAGGCGCTATTAGAAATGAAAATGTAACTAATTAATCAACCAAAGACTTGTTTACTTCAGCTAATGTGTTATATAATACTTGCCCCATTATAAATTCAAATGTTTACATAGATATTTTGAGATGTCTCAAAATAAGTGTACAATTTGTTTTTTAACCGGTGAAAAGAAATTTAGTGGATGAAGATGATATTTGATTGATGAAAAATGTAGTTAGTGAGATTTCGCAAAATTTTGTATATTTTGAAAATGAACACTTACATTAAAACGGGGAAAATAGTTGCTAATGGATTGAGTCGATTTTTATTTTCTTAAATTTGATTTTTCAATTAGCCTCAAAACAACATGAACCCTAAAACTTAAGACATAAGGAATAGATTGATATTATATAAATAAACTTGCCACAATATCTCAATATATTCTTTATTATCCTCTAGTGAAGTTTGCATTGAATGTTGATATGTATATAATACCAAAAGAAAACCGTTAGCAGAAGAAACCAAAACAAAATACGGCCAATGTTTTAATACAAAAATAATTCTTAAATATTCCAATGGCCTAATGGCAGTCAGTTTCACCACTTTCTGTCTTAAAACTATTTTTCGCAACTTCGCAACGACGGAACCAAAGTGGGTCTCAGAACATCGATACAAATTTACGACGCAATGGCAATTTTAGTTGATAAACTTCGATTTTTCATAAATAGCAACTGGTCCAAAAAAAATGTGTTTCTCGTATCATATTATTTTTTAGAGTAAATTACACCGTTCGTCCTTATGGTTTGCGTTGACCGCAGGGTTTCGTCCTTTGACCAAAAAAGTTGCACCGTCAGTCCTTAAGTTGGAAGCGTTATGCATCGTTAGTCCTTTGACCAAACAGCGTTAAGTTTGTGTTAAAACCCATCATGTGACTTGCGCATGAGGGTAAGTCGTCGTTCAACACCATAAGACGATGACGATGTAGTTTATGTGGATAAGACCACACAAACACACATACAAACACAACCCTTCATCATCCTCACACTTTTTCTCTCTCTCCTCTCTTGAAAACCCTGGCCAAATAGGAAAAACACACCACCGCCGCTCCACCGCCGGCACCCGCCTCTCACCGCCTGTACATCTTTCATCTTCAACAATCACCACCACCACCGCCCACAGGCCACCACCACCTTCTTACATCCATTATACTCTTTGTTTTAGTCATTGTTTATAAATATCGAGATTGTGTAAAGCGAATCACGGTTTGCAAATAATCAACTTCTATAAAATTATTTCACTCCCACTATCCATTATTAACAATAGTCAAATTTTAAACACCAATAAGATAAAGAAGAAGAATGCAATATCGAAAACCAAAAACCCAAAGATCATAAACCAAAAAAAATCCCAACATCGAACCGGTAAACACTAACCATTTATTTATCACCATGTATCAAAACCCGCATCAACTAACTCTTAAAAACTACAACCCACAAATCCATACACCTCCGGATCCGCGCCATCGAGATCCACTCCGGAACCACCATCCGGATCAGGTCAACGCCAAATCCCCACAAATCCTAAAGCGAAACACTATTAAGTCATGACCATAGGCTGCAACATACCCAAGTTCGACCAAATAAGCTATTAAACTAACTATTTAAGCTGAACCAAATAAGTTGCGATTAATGACCATTACACTAAACCAACATAAGCCAAAACAAATATATATGATAAATCATATGAGCCGATTTCAAATGTTTAACTTTAATAAGTTTTAACCCTTTGTTTCTTGATTCCTTTGTTCGACAGCCGTGACCACAACAACAACAATTTTAACTTTCACATTTAATTACCAACTAACCTTATACTTGGTATACCATTCGAATAATAATAAAAATGTATACAAACATGAAAAAATTTACTTAGAAATTAATTATTTATCAAGAAACATTAGTATTCTTACAATGACAAAATAGTGGGGACGGGGTTAATTGAATCGAACACAAGAGACCCAATTGAGCACGAGTTTGATTGAACTTGAACAAACTGAAACTTGATGTGGACTCTCTATACTCCAATTAGTAAAACCCCCTTGTCAATTTTGAAAACCCCCTTGATTCCTGAAACCCTAATCATTTTTTGTTGTTGTGAGGATATGATTAAATTTGTGATTCTCGACCTCCATTTTATAGTTAAACTTGTGGAAGGTGAGACCCTAGTTTCTTGGTCTTCATAGAGAGGTGACCTCCTTTATTTGGTACTCATCCCTTTCGTTAGCCACTTATCGATGGCGCCGCGTGATGGCTAGGGTGGTAGCCGTTTATTTATGGTATGGAGGAAGTGTCTTTGCTTTTGACCTTCAAAAAAGAAGAAGAAGAACCATTTCCATATTCTCACGGGTTGAGGTGCGACGAGAGAAAAGAGAGACGAAATGATAGTGATGGTGCAGGCGGGGTTAAGATTAGTTTTATTCTTATTAGAGTAAATTACACGTTCGTCGCTATGGTGTTGAAATGATGAATTTACCGTGTCAAGTCGCGTGATGGGTTTTAACGATCAGCTTAACGTCGTTTGGTGAAAGACGAACGATGCATGGCGTTCCAACTTAAGGACGGACGGTGCAACTTTTTTTTGGTCGAAGGACGAAACCATGCGGTCAACACAAACCACAAGACGACGGTGTAATTTACTCTATTTTTATAAATCTTACGATCAATTGTATGCAGGTTCGTCCTTCGATAAAAAAACACATATTAAAAAAACACAACCTTCTAGAAAGAATACAACTTTATTATATAAGCTCCACTATATATTCTCTTCGTACTCACTCATCTTTATATATTCCTACTTTTGTAACTTCACATTCACTTATTTTGCCTCATTTTATACCATTCATGGACCTTATTCCTGGTCTACCTAATGATATCGCGTTCGAATGCTTAGCTCGGGTTCCATACACACATTTTTCTAATGCAGCTTTTGTGTGCCGGGGCTGGAAGTCTGAACTCGGACTTCCAGCATTCCGGCACCACCGTAAACACGCTGGTTTAAGCCAGCGTGTTGTAGTGATGGTGCAGTCTCAAGTAGACCCAGCCCGTAAACACGGGCTGAGAAAATATTCAGCTGCACCAGTTTATAAGTTGACAGTTTTTGAACCCGGGTCGGGTCGGTGGTCCAGATTGCCGCCCATACCCGGGTTCTCAAACGGGTTACCGCTTTTTTGTCAAGTGGTAACCGTTGGGTATAATCTTGTGGTGATGGGAGGGTTGGATACGGATAATTGGGAAGCGAGAAATATTGTTTTTGTTTATAGTTTTTTGTCTGCCACGTGGCGGCGTGGGCCCGACATGCCCGGGTGTACGAGGTCGTTTTTCGGGTGTGCCTCGGATAATGTTGAAAAAGTGTTTGTGGCTGGTGGACATGATAACGAGAAAAATGCGCTTCGATCGGGGTGGGTGTATGACGTGGCTGATGACGTGTGGGCCCCACTGCCTGACATGGCAGAAGAGCGTGACGAGTGTAAAGGTGTTTTCCACAGTGGCAGGTTTTATGTGATTGGTGGATATAATACTTCAATGCAAGGGCAGTTTGGGAAAAGTGCAGAGTCTTTTGATTTGTCCACATGGCTGTGGGAGACGAAGGACGGGTTGTTGGGAGACGACGCATGTCCGAGGACTTGCGTGGCGGGTGGTGACGGAGTGATGTACATGTATCATGATGGCGCGGTTGTGGCTTTGGACCATTCGTTTAGATTGAGGCTACCTAGTGATATGGATAGTGTGCCTTGTTTGATCGAATGTGACGGGCGGTTGTTGGCCGTTGGATCAGTTGGTTTCGGTGGGCGGCATGGGGTTTACGAGCTGGATTTGAAGAGGTCAACGTGGACAAAAGTTGAGGTACCTGACGCGTACTCTGGCCATGTTCAATCTGGTTGCTGTTTGGAGATATGAATGTTTGGAAACATATGGAGTACCAGCATCCTGGATTTTTTGTTCTAAAATTGTACATATATTTGTTTTGTACTAAAAGGTATCTAACCCAAAGCTGCCTCAGCAAATGTATTACCATTGAAGGTGATAATCTGATTTTCGCGCACCTAGCTAGTGCATGAAAAAGAGTGTTTGGCGCCGGAATACCAAATACAATTTCTCTAAGCCTATGTTCTCACTGAACAATCATGTAACTAAGTTCCTCGATATATATGGCAGAACTCGTAAAATCATTGTATTAACTTATGTATTATCTCAAACGGGCCAATTTTTTTTAATCTGTTTTTGCTAAAGGGAGAATTTGTCAAACAGGTCAAATTCTTTGACAGTCGCCCAAAGTCTATTTACAACCTTTCATAACGTTTTATTAAAGATCTAGAGTATGATTGCAATAATGGTTGTTTCGTAATCATATACTTAACGGCTAATGCAGTAGTTATTTATACACATTTCACCCATAGCGAGTCATTTTTTTAGTACATCAATATGGGTCATTTGTTAGCTCTGTGTAGACTAATTCAGAAACAAAATTTTGATCATTCTTAAAACAAATAATGCATCAAATATGATTTAAAAAAAAAAAAAAGAGCATTGAATATAGCAATTTAGGATAATGTATATGCATTTCGCGTGACTTTGATTGTGTTCGGTCTATTTGACCCATATCTCTTTTAGCTAAAGTTATCTATTTAGTCTTATGAAACCATCTGTGAACTTGTTCTGTTTTTTTTTTTGGATGATTGAAACAATCATATTTGTTGGTCATTAAGAGACAATTACTTTACAAAGTCTGTTTGATTCTATCATATGTAAGGTGGTGTTTGATAATGACTTAATTAGTCTTAATTGTAAAATAAGTAATTTAATTAAGTCACTAATTGAGTGTTTGTTTGGTACTTAATTTAAATGGATGACCTACAGAAAAAGCGGTGAGAATGAGGTCTCTATATTAAGTCATCACTTATACCCTCTTTTACGTATTCTTCCAAACCTTAACCACTAATCATCACTTATTTTAAATAAAATGGTATACAATAATTTTATTAATTCAAACACTTTATTCAAAGATACAAAACAAACAGTAGTTTATTCGTTTACATACAAACAGCGTATATCAGAATGAATGACTTTAATTTAATGAGCTTAATATAAAAACTAAACAAACATGCTATAAGCTACAAACTTATCAGGTGAGATAAAAGCTTAGTGATGGAGAATACCAAGAATTTGCGGTGTTGTAAAAAGCGAAATTTGGCGGCCGCCTGTGGCGCAAGCGAGCTTAGCACCGCCTCAATTTTAAACAATCGGCCAAACTAAATTTGAAAAGTCAAAAGCGGTCAAACATCCGCTGGCGACGATGTCTGTTCGGTCAATACGGAGCAGAAAATAACTTTATGGGATAAAGAGGAAGCCTATCTATCATAAAGTTATTTTCTGCCCCAGCTCAGTCCAAGTATGCAACTTTGGGTTAGGTCGACATTAGTAACTTTTTCCTTAATAATTCAGTCCTTTTTTGAACTGTAGTATGTCGAAAAAAAGACGAAAAATCATGTTACTTCGATAGTTTGATGGTAATCTATCTTGTTGAATAAACTCAGTAAAAGACACCATGGACTACTTTCGATTCATTTCATTTTATTTTTTTAATATAATTTAACCTGTTAAGAGATGAGACATAATCCAAAATAGCCCGCTCATAAGTTGATGGGTCGAATTTGCCACCAATGTAGTTTTATTTATACAATGGGTTAGTGGTGAAAGCTCAGGTGCACTTTCATTTGATATTTATGTAGGAAAGTCTAGGATGATTAATTTGCATAAAATAGTTATCTTTTTTTGTGTGTGTGACGATTCATTTGTTATTTATCAAGTAAAATATTGTCTTAGATTGTCATGTTATACATCTTTGTCTTGTCTTCTACAGATTTAAGAATTATATTCATGCAAAGTATCATTCCTTGTACGATCAATACCTACAGAAAACCAACAACGCAACAATCAATATTTGACAAAAGGTACTGTTATCGTATCAAGTAATTGCTTGACATAAAAAAGAAGTTCAACTCATGCATTATGTTGCTTGATACACGCGCTGTTACCGAAGGATGCACATACATTGTTCATGTACTGGTACTGTAGCATGTTGTTAATTACTGTATTACGTAAGTATATGTCAATAGGAATTACTCATGATCCATCAGTTTTTGGGGACGGTTAATTTATTTACTTTATGGGGAGCGCGAAAGGGACGGTTTCCAATTGTTATGAAGTAGTGGGACATGAAAATGCAATCTTTTTGTCGTAATGTACTCCATTTACTTGTATATTGTTCTAGCATAAGCGCTTCACGGCGGGTTACATTTTCTTAAAACAAAACTTATACTAGTAACATTTATACTTAATGAAAACTAACATAACAAAATTTATATATTCGATCACATTCTTTATGACAAAGATACATATATGATTTTCTCTGTCTAACACTATAAAAATTATGCTCCCACCTTTTTATCCCTTCCAATTCACCACGAGTTCCCCCTCACCTTTTGATCTCTATCTTCTGTTAAAATAGTGTTTTAACATTCTGTGTTTACGACATTTCTCATTTGCCTTTACGGTACGGTAGACTAGTGCAAAGAATTTCGGATAGTTTTGGTGGAGATACCTTTCCAGTTCTTCGCGATCATACGGGTCGCGTATGTTTCCCAAGATATTGATACTTGTATCTCTTACTAGCTTTAGGAAACCAAGCAAATGATCCTTGTAAAAGTCTGTATCACTCTCTACAGATCTATGGTAAAGCATTCTCCTTAACCATTCTTGATCAATTGTTTTTTTCCACGACATCACCAAAAACTTGAGCCCCGAGCTTCTTTAGTTCCTCAAAAGGTTACATTTGTTTTCATCCACAACTTCATCTACGTTTGCCAGAAAATTCACCGCTTCATCCAGTCCCAAAAAAAGGCCGAGTAACACTTCCAAGGTTTTTAGGCTGTACAAACACATATTTAAATTAGAATAATTTCTAAATCGATTAAAAAACAGATTTCGAATAGACAATTATTTTTGTTTTCAACGAATATTTATAAGTTTTTTGTGTTTTCTATGTCTTTAACTACTAGTGATGTTTTAATTTCAATGTAAGATACATAAAGTATAAACTAAACTATGTAGAGTCTTACCTGGAGTCTGTCAGTATTTTCATAATGAGATAGTATGCGTCTGGATTAGTGGTGCGAGTTTATTTAGTTCATCTCCGAACCCATTCTTTAGGTCTTGCCAGTCTTGGTTTGTATCAAAACTCACACAACGCAAAAGCGTTACAGCTAAATCAGCTAGGTCTAATAGTAGGTCATCATCATCTGTAAATTTAGTATAACAATGAATAACTTGTAAATATTTAACAAAATTAGAATTAACAAACAAATTACCTTTATCTTTTACGCGTTTGCTATTGCCCAGGTCACCAAGTTTTGCAGTATACTGATGCTCATCAAGTCTTATGAAGACGTTGCTTGTTCTCAGCTTTCTGTGCGCTACTTTCTTCTCATTATGCAGGTAGGATAATCCCAAAACAATACCCCTGAAAAATAAAAACTTTATAATGATTCAACATTAAAAAAAATAATAATAAGTCTTATTTACAAAAACATACTTTAGTATGTCGATGTCCATGGATCGGGGGGTTGACATGTTGTGTTTTTGTAGATATTGCTCCAAGGTGCAATTATGATTTTTGAAAACCAGAATGTGATAACTCTCGGTTGACTCTACGGTTAACACCTGCAAAACTTTGTCATGTTGACAACCCCTGTGAATATCTATTATCTCATTAACACGAGGCTCCTTGCTACTGAATCGTTGAAGCTTATATGGATAGCCATCGTACGTTCCATCAAGCATATCCTTATTTTCTTGGGCATGCTTGGATAATGTTATCCTGTTGGGCAGGGTTTGTGAGTTGTCATGAGCCGCGACCACAACTGCCCAAGTTGTGCGTACTTTTTTTTTCGGTTGATCATCAGAAGACCTAAATGGCACCAATTTAAACATTGTGGTTAAGAACATGGGACCCAAAACTAAAAACTAAAAGCTGAAAACTAAAACTAAAAACTTACATGATTTTGCAGATTACTATACGATAACAAACCCAAAGTTCGATCGTGGAACGCTAGATCACAGGTTGTATCGAGCACAAGTAGCAACCTTCAAACGTACCCGTTGAAGAATGAAGAAACAAAACGAACAAGAAGACTACAAGTCTAACCGAACGATTACTTGTTTAGTAACCACAAACCTTGATCGGTTAAAAGAAGAATGTGTGTCGTGTATGTTTTACTTATTGTCGACTACACAGTTTCTTTGTAGGGTGTCAATGCTCTTCACAAGTTTAGGTTTCCATTCTATACTTGCAGGTTTGTTGGGTTGAGAGACGATGAATTTTGGTTTATGTATGCATGTGTATATATAGGAAAATTCAAGGGATTATGGGAAGTCGGTGGTTCTCGAAATTTTGGGCCGTGCTTAATATCGTAAGTTGGGCCGGGCTTACCATTTATGTATTAATGCTTTCATCCACTTACCAATATTAGCATGGTATTTGGACAAAACATCGGGTTTGAAAGCGAATCTTTTTTTTTTTTTTTTTTTTTTTTTTTTTTTTAGAAAAAGGGACCATCTCCAGAAAATATATTAAGCACCAAAATTACATAAGACTTATACAGACATACCCATATAAGCAAGTCCAAATGACATGCCCAAAACATACTTCGAAAACATGCATAATAACGAGACTAACCTATAAGTGTACATAAACTAACCAATAACAAATAATGGCTAAAAAATTCAAAAATACCATGACCAACTATATAAAACAACTGGCCATAAAACTCAAAAATGTCTTTATCCTTGCAACATGGATAAGTCCGGCCCACATACCTCTTAGATCCAATTAGGGTGTTCATCGGTTCGGTTATCGGGTTGTTCGGTTCGGTTTGTTAGGTTAATTTTTTTTTGGGTATAACCGAGAACCGAACCGAACCGAATTTCAATTTGATGGTTTAGGTAATCTTTGATTGTCTTTCTAGCATGATAATGTTACTGAGTATTGATAATTTTTAATAATTAAATAAAAGTTGTTAGATGTTCTCCTAGCTGTTTAATTTAATGTATGATGCATTCATAAGTTTTGAATGCATAATATATAATATAATTAAAACATATTTTGAGTAAATATGACATTTTAGTGTTTAAATTGATTAAACATGAAATTATAATAGAATTTTTGTAAGTTAAAAAACGAGTAAAAAAAATAGAATAACAATCGATCAGAGTGGGTCCATCCAACCTTACTTATATGCATATGATATCCTTCTTGACTTGCATGTTCTATAATCCTAAAAGCTGCTCTATCCGTGTTATAAAAATGAGTTATGCCTAATAATCATGTTTATATATAATTATTTGATTGGTTAATTTGAAAAAAATGATTGGTGATAATTTAAAAAAAGAAAATGTATACTCGTAATATACTTGGCAAATGATTTATGGATTAAACATATATTTAGGCTAAAGATAATAAGTTACGAAACTACCTTAAACATATTAAACTTTATATTTTAAAACTATCTTAAAAATAGTTTTATAACACATTAACCCTTAAATCTATTAAACTCTATACTTTTAACACATTAATGTGTTAAATCAATTAAGGGTTAATGTGTTAAATGGAGGTGTGTTGTCTTATCTAAAAAAAGTTCACATCAAGTGTCGTTTTGTAAAATTCTCTCTTTTTATTACGGAGTATTAAATACACAACACACCTCAAATTTTCGAAAAAACCATGTTTTGAGTTTATTACAAATTTCTGCCATCATTTTTGTTTCCTTTTTAACCGGTTACAACACTATCCTCATTTTTTTCTTCTGTAGCAGGCGGCTTTTGGCGGCTTCCAGAATTGATATTGGTTATGTTTTCTGTATAATTGAAAAACATATATAATGGCTCAAATTGCGTTAGTTAACTTCAATCGGTTTAGGAGTTATGCTTAAAACATTGAGCAACTATGCATATGGCCGGAAAATGATTTTTTTAGAAGGGGTAAAAAGAGGCGGCTAGGGTTTGACGGGGTGGCAAAGAGAAAACGAATGTTTTTTTAGTTTTTTTCTTTATAAAATCGACACATGTGTTTTTATATATAATTTTGCTTTATGAAATTTAGATGTGTTTGTCTAAAAGAGAGAATATCTGAGGTGTGTTGTGTTAAATGATGCATCACTATTTATACTACTTCTAAGAGGATGTGAACTTTCTATATTATTCCTAAATTGATCTAGAATTATTGCTTATAAAAAGCTTTTAGATATTTTGGACACTTATTTATGCCTCTCGAGTCTTCAAAAGTGTAGATACTTTCGGAATTATGATGTAGGTTGTGACAATAAGCAAGTGAACACGAAACAAACATAAATGAAACTAATTTGCATTCATATTGTACATATAAGATGTTTTTACAGTTAATTCCATTTGTTTAACATCTTCATAAGCGAGCAAAAACGAACACGTACAAACTTATCACCTTAAAGAATAAACACGAACATAACTATTATGTTTAAGAAATAAAATTTTGAATTAAATGGTAATATTTAGTTGGTTGTGAGTAGTTAAATTCTAAAGATGAGCCGTTATTTGTGTGAAAATCAAATACCGAGTACTACCTTTACTGTAACATGCTTTGTTGCCAACTTTAAAAATGAAAACAAAATGCATGAAGCCTTCCTTTCGTCAAAATATATACCGAGATCAAACACTCGAGTAATGTAAACAAACGAGATTAGATTTTCTTATCTGTTGAAACATAATTGTCTTGCCTTTCGTGAATGGTTACAAATTACAAATAAATTAAGAATAACCAACACTAAGATGTTTGGTACGCATGAATGGAAAGGCGAGAAAGGAAAAGAGTTGATTCGTGTTTGTTTGGCGTAAGAATGAAACGATGAATTAAATTATCATTCTCATTCCCGTTTTGTTTCTTTAAAAAAAAGAAGAAAGGTGGAGAATGAGAATTTTAGCTTTTCTCTCTCAATTCTCTAGTAAATGAAAAATCACGAACAAAATTCACGTTTTTATTTTATTCACGTTTTTTTTTTTTTTTTTTTTTTTTTTTTAATTCGCGTTTTTTAATTCACGTATTTTTTAATTCGCGTTTTTTTCTTCGCTTCATTCGTTTTCGTCTATTTTTATACGTTTTCATCTGTTTTCGTCCGTTTTCATACGTTCTCGTCTGTTTTCATACGTTTACGTTCGTTTTCATACGTTTTCGTCCGTTTTCATCGTAGAGATGATTTAATATATTTTTATATGACAAAAAACTTGAATTATGTTTGCATAATTGTAATTATGTGACCTGATAGCGTCAAATAATCAACGTAACTAAAAAACCTGAAAATATATATATTCATTCTTTTATGACCAAACAAAGGAATTTATTCTTTAATCGATTCTGACACTCCATTCTCTATTTTTGCCAAACACTAGAATCCATTTTCTTATATCAGACTCATTCTCTTTCTATGCCATTCCATTCTCCAATGCATTTCCATTCTTTGTGATTCAGTCGTACCAAACGTCCCCTAAAAGAAATTTAACTTACTAATATCGTGTATGAAAAACCTCGTGCGCCTAAAACTACTCATCATCAGTACACATTTGTTGGATTTTCAAGATTATAAAAAATTATAATCAAATGAGAAGAAAAATTAAAATAATAAGGATGAAAAGTAAGTATAATCACACATTCGAGATGCAACGACAAAAAATATATGCATATCCATTCATTTAGATGCATCATAATGTATTTTATAGCTCAAAATGCATTTCAATTTAGATAAATTATGGATTATGTATTTTTCGTCCTCTACATGCTAAATGCGATTCTAATGCTAGTTTGCATCCTTTTCATTTCAAATTCACTTCCGAAATAATAGACGATGCATCTAAATCTATACTATCTAATATATGAAAATACTGTACCACCCTCCTAAAGCACAGCATTAAATTTTAATATTAAAAACACTTCCATATTTTGCACTAAATGTACAAGACCCAATGCATCCTCCAATATGTCACGTGCAGCAACACGCGAGGTTCTGAAAACCCTTCCTCCTTACGTTATCTCAATCCCAGTCAACCCAAATTGATACCACGTGAGGTTCTAAAACTTATTTTGGAAACTCATTAAAATTTTCCCAATCAGTTACAATACTCCTAATTTCAGATACAAATCAAAAGTCAAAACATATATGAATCATATATACGCTCCCCATTTCCGTTTCAAAATGGGGTTTCAAAATCAAAATAAATAAGTTTCAATTCAGTTTCTAAATCACCGATTCAAAAAAACATATAATTGATTCAACCATTTTCAAAATCACCATGGATGATCTTGAAATCCACCCAATAATATCGGTAAGATTTAATTGTTTTGAATCAATTTGGTTTATATTATTGCTCATTTTTATGTTTATGATGTAAACCCGGGAATGTCGACCTTCGGTAATGATTTTCATATATTATGTTAATTATTTTATGATTATGATGAAAAAATTTAGTAATGGTTGACATAATTTGTTATTTCTGATATGAGTTTCGATTGGGAACCATTTTTTTTAATCATGTTCTTCTTATGGCTTTTTGTTTTTGTTTCTTTTGTAGGTTGTGTTTTATGATTCATGATTTTGGCTGTCAATTCATCAACTACTCAAAAAAAATTTCTCTATACGATTTGGTTGAAAGATTATACGATTGAGGTATGCTCCATTATCAAATTTTCTCTATTATTATTATTATTATTATTTTCAAAGATTATACCCATTATCAGTTTCAATTTATCAAATAAATTCATTCAAAAAACACACAAAAAGGTTATATGTTTTTGGGTTTTGATTTAAACAACATGTTATACCTATTTTTTTCGATTTAATTTATAATAGATTTGTTTTAGTTATGTTCAATTTAATTGTGTTGTGGCAAAACGCTACAAAAGTTTATGCGAAATTACATTGATCTTTGTTATGTGCATTCATAGATTTTAAATTGAAGAATTTTCATATTATTAGAGCTTTACGTTTCGAACGTTGTTGAATTTGAGGTGCTCCTCCTTTTCAGGTTGAATATTGTTCTATTTCACTTCAAAAGCTCATTTTGCTTTACTGATATAAAGGTATTTTCAATTTTTGTACTTTGTTAATATGCCTTTTGTTTACATTATCAATCATCACTTCTATATTAATCATTGAGCGAACAATCTTTCATCGTAAAAAATTTGTGAATTAAAGGTTAAAATCATTAATGATTGTTTTTATTTGGTTTTTAGTAAAAGATTTTAGGGATTTTGTGTTTGTTTGTATCAAGTGGATCAATTATCAAATCTTGCGAAATAAGGAACCGTTGTAAGAGTAGTGAGCTAATCGTGCTTGATTGTTTACACCTAATTGTCTGATTATCTGATTCTTAGTATTGTAATAATCACTTTAGAAACATATATCTGAACAGCCTCTTAACAAGGTTATGGTCACCATTGACATGATTCCTTACTTGCTCCTCCTACCTCAAAACACCATCTTTGATATTTTATGTTCTTTGATTGATGTACATAGGGAATAGTTGATGCTTTAGGTTATACTAATCCTTTCTGAACTGCTGCTATAATAGGTGTCAATGAAGATCGTGATAAGGGTACCACCATTTCGCGTAAGAATGATAACCGGAATAGTGCATCATTAGCACTATGTTTCTTACTATTAATTCCTGTTGATGGGTTCTTATTTGTTTACTTCTATATTTTTAGGATCATGCAGAACCACCTATGGAACTTTTGCATGTGCTTAGACACAAACAACCTGGGAAGTATTTCACTGAGCATGCAGCGAGGTTAGTTATATTCTTTCCAGTATAACTCTATTCATAATTTTTCTGGCATTTTGGTTTGTTTAAACTAAGTTGGCACAATGGATGGCTTGGGTGGGTTGATTAATGGGTCAAAACCAGTTTGGATCAAGGGAGAAATATTTGGTACCTGTTGAAACTGTTCGAGTCGGGTTGGTGGACGATTCGATCTGTTACACCGTTCAACCTTTCTAATTAAAGCTATGTTTCTTAGAATTATGTGACCCTTTTGAAACATTAGAGATAATTCACAAACTAAAGCAAAGTGGGTCAAAATTGACACCTCTACTTTAAGATTTTGTGCATCGTTTTTGTGCTATATTTTGGATTTCTTGATGTTGGTATATCTGAATTAACTTGACTTGGAGAAACCATATACATAGAATCGTGCATAGATACCAGATAGGGGTATGTATTCATTGCACATATGCTTTTGCTATCGTGACACTAATAATTGCATCAGATCTCACTGCATTGTGGTGTCCGTTTGACCTATTTAGTATCTCATGGGTTGTTCAGATGTGGGTGTGTTTTTAAACTCAATAACCAATGGGTTGTTCAGAATCTACTTTATCCGTGTTCATGGTTGAGCCAATTAATCAGTTTATTTGGTTAGTTTGGATCACACTTTGTTCTGCAACACTCTCAGGTACTTTCAATAACCTCATGGGTGGGTTGATTAATGGGTCAAAACCAGTTTGCATCGATATTGACGTAGGCAGCATCGTGATCTTTTGGTTGGTTAATGTACTGGATTTCAAAACATGATATAAATTTTTTTAGTTTAGGAGTAGTTGGAAGATAGTTGGTATCCTTTGTTCAGGTATGCTTGAATGATTATTGTTCGAGTTTTCTTTGCACTTTTTACAATGTCGATCCACAAAAAACACGGAAATAGTTCCTTTGTGATTGAACACTATCAATCATCCCCTTAGTTTGATGTTATAGCTGGCGATGAGCAAGTAAGTACGTAAACATTATTATTATGTTTACGTGTGCGAGTATGAGTATCGCGAACTACAATTCAACGAGACTTATCTAATGAAAATAATTCGCCACCTAAATATGAGATCGTAGTATAACGATGATTCATATTCTTGTAGTGTGTTTACTATTAAAATCTTAACTATAATTTTTAATATAGGTGTTTAGGACTAGCATTGTGAAAAACTTGCCTATTTAGTTGAAACTAGCAAATGGAACCGCACCTACAATATACTATGTATCTTGGATTGGTTATGTATGTTCTGAAGAATCTGGGGTGAAACAACTCGGTTATAGTATCATCAAATGTTCGCTTTTTAGAGATGCAATAAAACTTAGATTGTGGCTATGTGGTTTCTACTTTTTAGAGATGATTTTATATGTAAACCCTTACAGTGATACTTACCAAATATTGGAGCATTTGGTATTGTTTATTAAAACTGTTTATTGCTTTTGATACGTCATTTAATTGTTTATATTGATTAAGTATAGTGCGTACATCGTATATTTTTGGTACAACATATAACTATTCATTTACATTGATATGGGTGGGTTAGAACCAACGGCTACAACTGTTACAAGAATTGACTAGATCATTATTTAACTTGCAACATCCATAAGCACAATTCCGTTTTTACCGTGTTGCGAAAATTATGCTTTGCGGCATTTTACTTTAATTATTAGTTTAAATTATTTATTTGGCTATACAAATCGTCAAATATGATGTGTTGCTATAATTTTAGTTGATTTGCAATATTTTTAGTATGCAGGTCGCTCTTTGACCAGAAGAAGATAGGTGGAATTTTGAGAAGAGAAACCACTGTCCTTTGCTTGATTCTTTGATACTAATAATCAAATAGGATTCCACCCAATCTTAGTTTATGATTCTTTTTAATAATTAGCTACGTTTAACTTATCAAAGGTGTCTATCTATAGCCCACTTACTATATAAGTGGAACAATTACTAAAGTAACTTTATGTTCTACCTTTTATTATTACTGAAACACCAAAAATTATATGAAAACATGATAAACAGTTGCTTCTAATCTTATGTAGACAAATGGATTTGATCCTTGTGGTTTAGGCTATGTCGAAAGTTACTTGAACATTCACGAAGTCCTAAAGCGATTCACACAAATGTCACAGGCATTCACGGACAATGGCGAGATTTCATGTATGACCGTTTTCCCAAATATTAACTATACACCACTTCATGAAGTTATTTTTGCCTAAAGATGGTTTAAATTGTCGCTTTTTGTTCATAGTGACAAGATAACTTGTAATTGGAGCAGCGAACTAAACCATTGTGTTGCGAGGTCGCCAAAAGCGTAGGTTATGGATAGTGGCATTCTTTTTGGCTTTACGGTAGCAACTACATATCTATATCAAAACAATGAATGCGAGACACTTGAAGAGTCTTTTGTTCTTTGCGGAGCAGTCTATCCTTGGTTGATTACGTGGTAAGCTGATTAATGTCTTTATATTTCGGTTAGTGGCCACATAATTATATCTTATATATCCGAGTAAAATTAAATAAATCTGATTATGTGTTACGATCACATTATTGTAGGTGGCGACATCGAAAATCGTGTGTACTCTCAATTGGTTTCGCATTAATAAGACCTCCGGAAATCATCTTTGTTCCAAGCGGGGGCGCCCATGGGACATTGTGTTTTAATAATATCGCTATTGCATTTCGATATGCTCAACGTGTTCATGGACTAAAGCGTGTTTTCATAATCGATTTTGGTGTTCATCACGGAATGGGACTAATGATGCATTCCATAATGACCCGGATGTATTCTTTCTTTCAACTCACCAAGTAAGCAATAACCAACCAAAAGAACCTTCCTTCTTTTATTTACTACTTTCATAATTTCCCAAACACTCAAACATCTAATTAATTATCGATTGTTGCAATTCCTAATGCAGAGTACATCGATGTCGGTATTATTCGATATCAGCTGTCGAATAATTTCGATACTTGTGTTCATTATCTATTATTAACTATTATAACATCTTCAATACTAATCTAGGATGGACACTACCCTCATGATCTTGGGAAAATTGACGATATAGGGTGTGGTAAAGGTGAAGGCGACAATTAATGTCGCATTGCCTAAACTTACGGGTGATGTGGCCATGCGAAATGTCTTTGATGAGATCATTAAACCGGTAGTCGAGAAAATTCAACCCGGACATTATTTTAGTATCGCAGGTGATTTTCTTCCTTCATCTACCAAACACATATATCATTCATTGCATTCATTTTTTTAATTCCGGTTTTTTGTTGGTTATTAGATATGATGGACATGTACGTGATCCGGGGGGCAAATTCCAGATGACAACATGAGGGTATTACACATTAACATTAAATATCAAGCAAATTGTAAAACATGTGTGTCGTGGCCGATGTGTTTTTTTTGGAAGGAGGACACAATCTCACTACTCTTGGTGATTCGGTTGTAGAATCTTTTCGTGCTTTTGTTGGAGAAAGGAGCATGGCACCTGATAACGCTACACGCGTCGTTCGGGGTCAAGGAAACTTCCTTTTCTTCGAGCAAGTTTTATAACACCCTAGGCAGTGAACCTAATCGTTGTAGTGTAGTAATTAGGGTAAGCCACGGGTATTGATATCGTTCTCTAGGGGAATAGGAATGCTAGTAAGGAGTTACTACGCTAAGGTTAAGGTTGAGGAAGATTATTTTTTATCTTTTATGTTTTATGAAATGGAAAGTACGAATCTCGGGTATTGGATTTGGGGGTTGGTATTTCTACCAATTACTCTACTATTATCTAATTATCTAAACTAAGGTTGTGGGAGTCTATGTCTAATTAATGTGTGCTCGTATGATAGTTTAAAGATGTGTTTACTTAGTTGGTATTACTCCTTAATTATCTCTATTGATGGTTGAGTGTCACGTCTTATTCTTAATGCGTTGTGTGTCTAAAGTTGTAGGGTGTCGTTTCTCCCAACTCTTTGAACTTACCAAATGGTCTCGTCTACAAACCCACTAGGGATGATAAACTCCTACTCTAAGGCGCTCTTTGGATGGTTTAGCCTACAACTACTCGGTAATTATATTCTAAGGTTCACAAAGATGAATCAAGCATTAAGTACACAACGAATGACCTATCGCATTACTAGATCATTAATCAACTAATATAAAAACAACCAATCAATATTCAATAATTAAGTTTCATACTTCCTAAGCAAACACACAAGTAAATTAGCGGACATGGAGAACATGCAAGCATACACACAAATAATCAAAGACATAATTGAATTAAAGTAAAGACTTATCTTGATGTAAGATAGGGTTTAAAACCCTAAAATCTTGTACAAGACACCTTAGGTTCGGTTTTAGGTTTTACTCCAAAGACTCTCCACAAAAAGACCGAAAAATTCGGATTCTATATATAAGATTACAATTGCGGCGCCACCTTATGTTTAGTGGCGCCGTCGTGTCGCCGTCATTAGGGTTTCGTCTTGGCCATGTTAACCTTGCGGCGGCGTCACCTTAAGTCCGTGACGCCGTCCTCTTGACCGGCGTCGTCTGGATTGCATCTAGGCCGTTCGAGTAGCGACGGCCTACTCTTTCACCACTAGGCGTCGTCACTTGAAAATACGAGTTTTGGGTTACGGACCGTCACAATAATTTTGGGACGGCGTTGCCATTAACACTGACGCCGTCGCTTTCTACTTCGACAGAATCGTGAGTGTCTTGATTTTGACTTTGGCCATTTTCTTCATATATTCGCGCCTTTTCGTCCAAATAAGTGCCATTCCGACATTTTGCCTTCAAGAGACCTAAAAGTGAAAAGGGCGATATTAAGCAATAACGGATACAAAAGTGATCAAATAAGGACTTAAGCGACCCTCAAAATGGTACCTTTTAAAACCTTATCAAATATCCCTACACTTGTTATTTGCTTGTCCTCAAGCAAATGTGCTTTTAGCCAATTAATTTATAAGTTAGGGGTCATGAAGCATTAATTCAAAGCGGTCCACAACACATATAAGCCCATAAAAGTCATAACAAGCACGAAAATTACACACTAGCACCTCACATGGGGTGTTTGGATACTCGCATCTCTCTCGGGTGTATATATGAAATATAACAAATAGGAAATGGAAGATAAACACTCATTAACGGTCCTAGTACATAGATTACCATAGGCTTGAGAATAGATCAAACCTCCATCGCTTTGGCGTAGCACCTACGAAAGACTATCAAAGAGGTCTTTTAAAGGGTTGTAATGTTAGGCTTACGGTAGGAAATAAGGGTTTGGTGGGATAGGTACATTTAGTGGTGGCAAGTCAAAAATCTCTATGTTAAATGCATATGAAGAATGGCGTTGCTAAGCCAAGACTCGACACTCTAAAACTCTATGTAGTGAAATAAACAAACATAAATTTAAAGGATAGATTTAGGATGGTAGCCGTATGTTTTTTCTTCATACACTTTTACTCTACCATCCTCTACGGTAACATCAAAATACTAGGGATTCTGGGCATATCCCTACACTTGAGTTTTATTACTTTAACACTAATTTGACCCGAATTGAAAGATCAAAACACTTGGGGTACATTATTACGCAAACAAAGGGAATTTGAATTTTTAACGTTCCCTTCCCGTCATTACATAAACTTTAACTTTTCCATGAATCCCAATCATCCCAAAACTGTATACAAAGGATATGACTCGACTTAGCAACTTATGCAAGCAACTAGATAATTGAACTAAAGGTTTAGGGTGATAACAAACAATTGCACTAAAAGTGAGTGCATAAGGGGTAGGCTAAGGCGATTTGGGTGTATATTTGGGGGTGAGGTGTAAACAATGCTCTTCATTGATATTAGGAAAAAGCGAAACATCACGAGAACCGCGAAAAGGATAGGCTCGAGGGTTAACTAGGGTATCGTGTACTAAAGATGAGTACAACGCAAAGGGTGTGGGGAATTACTCGGCCGATGTGGAAGAAGTAATTATATTACAGTATCAAACACGGGTTATCCTAATGCCTCTTATCATTTAGTTATTCCTAACTACACAAGTGTAGCCTCACTTGCGATCTCGGAATGCATCACAAAACAAGTTCTAGAATCTAATATACTAGGTTCACACTCTAAGCATTGAAGATGAATGCTTTAATTCCTACTAATCTAAGGCGATCCTCGCATTTTGGGTGGAATTTGGGTGGTAAAGGGTTTTGTGCTAGTCATATAACTTCCTATCCGTGAGGCGCTTTTGTTAAGACTAATGGCCCACTCCTATATGTCATAAAAATTTTAAATTTGGTGCCAAAATTACCTAACGAAATTTTCTCATGGTTTATTACACAATCACAATTGGACAAAGCAAATAGTCGAGGATAAGCATAGTTTCAAAGTTCCGTTTATTTTCCCTCCTACACTTAAAGCGAACATTGTCCCCAATGTTCCCGAAATATCAAAGTTATGATAATGGAAGGTAATCAAAAGCGAAAAAACTAATACTCCCCGATTAGCTCGGTAGGATCCGTGTAAAGTGGTGGTTAAATCCTTTCCAAGAAGAATTATTGCGTGAAAAGCTCCTCCAATCTTATGTAACTTCTTCTTGACAAACTAAACTGCACACTTGAAGAAAACAAACGAAACCTTCGCGTAAAATCGGTAATATTATATATAAGACTCGATTTAAACTAGGATATAATGCTTGTGGAATGGATGTTTACAATTTCTAAGAAAATTAAGACACGGAAAATTCCAAAATTTATAAGTAGCTCGAAAGCGAGAAAAAAGTTATCGATGTTTTACTCCTTCGACGCCGTCGGTTGCAATCTGACGTCGTCAGTTATCTGACAAAAAGCGGTCTGCGATTTTACGGAAAATTTACATCTTTAGAATCGGAAAAATTTACGCAAAACATCCATTATGACTCGATACAAGCATTTGACTCAAACAAACAAACATATATATCTTTTAGTTAATTGTTATTCTCATGTTTACGTTTCTTTTGAAAGCGTGTGTAATCCTCCATACACTTATCCCTTATGTAAAATACCTTTATATGCAATTAAGGCGAGGTTAAAAACAAAATAAAGCATTTTACAAATTTAAACATGAGGATAAACAATTAATAAAAGATATATGACACTAACAAGCAAACAATTAAGCATGGGTTGCCTCCCATAAGCGCTTTTCTTTATTTAAGAGTCTTGTAGCTAGACTCGTAGTCGTGCTCTCGTTTTCTCATTACCGCCCTCTTGGCGGTTTCTAATCAGGGGATTCCATATTGTAGAGGTGCCTAAAATGCGCTTCTCTAAGGTTCATCTACTCCCAATCGGTCCTATATTCCGGTCCTAGGCTCAAGCAATCCTTATAGAATCCGAAAATCTTAGCCATAACATAATCAACACCTTTTCCCTATCCTTATCATTCCTATAATAGACCGACAGTTTAAGTTCCTTTTCATCATTAGAGTGATGAAAACTTCTCAATCTTAAGCGGCATTTGGTAAGCTATGTCGTCGGTCTCATTCTTGAATCGCACTACTCTAACGAGGGTCATAGGTCATCCGGTGCTTTCTATGAAAGGTTTTCCTAGAATAACATGGGACAAGCTAGGGTCTATGGTCGTGCTAATATCATCCACAATTATGAAGTCCGTAGGAAGCGTGAAACTACCTACATAAGCGGGCAATCCTTAACTCTTCCTAGAAAATTGCAACTAACATTAGGATCATTGGGGTCTTGCCTGGTTGGAATAGGCTTCTTCAATATCCAATTGTAATAGGTGCTAGTCATTATGTTGATTGAGGATTTGCGATCAATGTAGGCTTTGCCACAAAAGGTGTCCTATGACACATGGGATGTTAAGATTCAAGGGTTCCCAAACTTGATTCGAGGACTTTTCCTAACATACATGTGACGGAGGTCACGCACTAAGTGAGGGTGGCGAGATAGTTCTTCTTCCGTAGGAAATTTGTTGAAATAGTCAATGTCTACTTCATCTACTTCCTCGGGTGTTTCCTCATCCACAAGTGTATAGTCCTCTTCGTCATTTGTTTCATTAGGTTCAACTAAGGCGATGGTGTTGACGAATTGGACATACTTCATTAGCTTACTTGGTTCTTTAATCTCTATACCTGAAGGCTCGGGAGTTGAGATAGCACTAACCTTCTTATCACTACCTATGGCTTTCAAAAGGTTGTCTATTTTCCTATCTATCTCGGCTTGTTGATGGTTAAAGCGGTCCGAGAGCTTAGCCATTTGGGTTTCTTGGGATGCAACTAGGTTTTGCAACATCCCTTGACATTTGTTGGTTAGGACCGTTAGGTGGGGGCCATGAGAAATCATTGAGGTGAATTCTTTGGTTTGTCCCCGTAGAAGTCGGGCTTGTTTTCCATGCTTCACGGGTTTCATTGAAATTCGAGGTCCGGGTGTTGTAGGAATCTTCCTCCGTTCCATTAATACGTGAGGATGCGTAGTCAGCGGAAGCATGTTACGGGAGCGAGTGCTGTGCGCGTGTTATGAGGATCACAACACGGCTCACACGAGGAAGAAGCTTTGTTCACATGGTGTGAGGATTTAGGAGTTTCGTATAAGCTCATGAGGAATCTAACTTGATCTTGAGTTCGATCATCCCACGATCGGGAGGAGGCAAGGAGATTGCCTTGACGGTTTTGGGCGACTCACGGGGTCATCCAACTTTCGTTGTCATAGAGGCGAGGTCCTCTATTATTTCCCATGATTCTTACGTGGTGAGATCACTAAGTTTTCCACCGGCCGCTTGGTCAATGGATCGCTTAGTGGGGAAGTTGACATGATCATAAAGATTTGGACTTGGAGCCAAAGATCAATGCCGTGATGAGGACTTTATGAAGTAAGTCCTTGAATCGGGTCCATGCTTCGTAGAGATTCACCTTGAAGTTGTTGGAACATCAAGATATCATTCCTAAGCTTAGTGGTTCTCCCGGTGGGAAAAATTGAGCAAGGAAGCGAGAGGTAAGATCATCCCAACTTGAGATGGGCCGTGGGAAGTCGCTCAAGCCAATTACTAGCTTGGTCCCGTAGAGAATTGGAAGAGACGCAGTAGCGTGGTCTCCCGAGTAGTAGCATCAAGGTCGATGGAATCGGCGATTTTGAGGAAATCCCTCGGATCTTGATTTGGATCTTGAACGAAGTCCATGGAATGCACATCCGTTTTGCACCAACCGGATGGTGTCGGATCGCGGGGCCGTAGTTTGGGCTTGGTCGGGAAGCTCAATGGTGTTCCTATAGCCTAGGTGGCTTGGTCTCGAGTATTCACCAAGAGTACGGGCTCTTGGCGGGTCATTGGTGGTAGGTTGATGAATGGTAGTGGGTTATCACCTTCCATGATGAAAAGTGATGGGGTTCTGAACAAAAGTTACGAAGAAGGGGATAGACTAAGAAAGCTAAAAATGAGAAAAAGTTTACTTGATAGGAATCAAGCAAAGAACCTAAGCGAGGTGGACTACTAACCGACTATTCTATTCCCGTGGCGCTAAAAACTTGATAACGCTACACGCGTCGTTCGGGGTCAAGGAAACTTCCTTTCTTGAGCAAGTTTTATAACACCCCAGCGGTGAACCTAATCGTTGTAGTGTAGTAATTAGGGTAAGCCACGGGTATTGATATCGTTCTCTAGGGAATAGGAATGCTAGTAAGGAGTTACTACGCTAAGGTTAAGGTTGAGGAAGATTATTTTTTATCTTTTATGTTTTATGAAAGGGAAAGGTACGAATCTCGGGTATTGGATTTGGGGGTTGGTATTTCTACCGATTACTCTACTATTATCTAATTATCTAAACTAAGGTTGTGGGAGCCTATGTCTAATTAATGTGTGCTCGTATGATAGTTTAAAGATGTGTTTACTTAGTTGGTATTACTCCTTAATTATCTCCTATTGATGGTTGAGTGTCACGTCTTATTCTTAATTCGTTGTGTGTCTAAAGTTGTAGGGTGTCGTTTCTCCCAACTCTTTGAACTTACCAAAGGGTCTCGTCTACAAACCCACTGGGATGATAAACTCCTACTCTAAGGAGCTCTTTGGATGGTTTAGCCTACAACTACTCGGGTAATTATATTCTAAGGTTCACAAAGATGAATCAAGCATTAAGTACACAACGAATGACCTATCGCATTACTAGATCATTAATCAACTAAGATAAGAAACAACCAATCAATATTCAATAATTAAGTTTCATACTTCCTAAGCAAACACACAAGTAAATTAGCGGGACATGGAGAACATGCAAGCATACACACAAATAATCAAAGACATAATTGAATTAAAAAGTAAAGACTTATTTTGATGTAAGATAGGGTTTAAAACCCCTAAAATCTTACAAGACACCTTAGGTTCGGTTTTAGGTTTTACTCCAAAGACTCTCCACACAAAGGCGAAAAATTCGGATTCTATATATAAGATTACAATTGCGACGCGTCACCTTATGTTTAGTGGCGCCGTCGTGTCGCCGTCATTAGGGTTTCGTCTTGGCGCGTTAACCTTGCGACGGCGTCACCTTAAGTCCGTGGCGCCGTCCTCTTGACCGGCGTCGTGCGGATTGCATCTAGGCCGATGCGAGTAGCGACGGCCTACTCTTTCACCACTAGGCGTCGTCCACTGAAAATCGAGTTTTGGGTTACGGACCGTCACAATAATTTTGGACGGCGTCGCCATTTTTTGGCCGTCGCGCTTCTACTCTCAAAGAATGTGAGTGTCTTGATTTTGACTTTGGCCATTTTCTTCATATATTCGCCTTTTCGTCCAAATAAGTGCCATTCCAAACATTTTGCCTTGAGAGACCTAAAAGTGAAAAGGAGCGATATTAAGCAATAACGGATACAAAAGTGATCAAATAAGGACTTAAACGACCCCTCAAAATGGTACCTTTTAAAACCTTATCAGCACCTGATTACACAAGTTCGGGTACCTTAGTCGATTTAGATTATATATTTTTTAAAACGGCCTTTAGGTAAAAACAAGTTTGTGGTCACTAATATTCTCTTACGTATCAATCTTTTTAACCATGGTCATTTATTATATTGTGTTCATGAAATATAGTTCGTTAACTTTAAGTTGCTGTTATATATAAAAAGCACACTTTTACCTCCAACTTAAGTTATTGTTCAAGCACACTTCGTATTGATCACTGTCATGAAGTTGAGTTGACCACAATCATGAAGCTATGGGTTTGCATCAAGCTATGGCAATTCGTATTGATCATCATGAAGTCGAGTTTACCAGCGATGAAAGTTGGTACAAGGCTGTTGTCTTGGTTGAAGGAACTAAATGCATACCGGGGTAGCAAGTATAATATACTGACACTTTAATGTACACAATCCATATTTATATGTCCTTAAGGTTTTCATTTTCATAATATACAAGTTACTTACTTACATATACGAGTGTGGAAGTAGTGCATATCCTTGATAATACTTAGAAAGCTCCAATAACTTTTTAAGAATGTGAAAGCAGTGCACTTATCCTTCATGATACTTGAAAGGGTTTTGTCATGTTCACGTTGTTTACGTTGTGTTATGTGATACAATGCGCATCATAGCAATGTTCTCAGTTTGGTGATGATTTAAATCCATACGAATTTAAGTTGCAACCAAGGCATTCAAGGTATTTAACACTGAGCGATTATGGTTGCAATATTATTCACAATATGTGCCGACAATTGACTTTATGCTTGGTTTAGTAGAATTGTTTCACTTCAAGCTTCCTCATATTCTTGATTACTTGAGATATATGTATATACTTATATGCCATTAATCTTTAATAGAAGCATTTTTTTTTTGAAATTTTTCCACATACCATGTATCAAAGCGACAACAAATTGAATCACCTCATGCACCCCACCACCTCCTTTACCAATTAGTTTATAATGCTTTAAATTAGAATTAGTCTATAATGCTTTAAATGATGGCACATATTACTTTTTGGGAGAGGTAATCATACATGTTTTCTATAAATTTCCATAATGTCTTTATATTAATGAACTAAATTCATTCCAAATGAATTTTGTGCATTCGGGTGTTAGATGATTATTTTTTGAGAGGTAATCATACATGTTTTCTGAATCTAACTTTTTATTAATGAACTAAATTCATTCCATATGAATTTTTTTTAGGTTAGATGATTGTTTTTTAGATGACCGAATTTACTTTTTAGATGATATAAACTTTTTATGCGACATTTTTAGATGAATTTTATTTTTAGATGATATATGATCTACTTCCTATATGGTCCATCTTAAACATTTTATTTGGCATTTTTTAGATGAATTCTTAATTTTTAGATGATTGTTTTTTATGAGCAGAACTGAATTTTCTCCTATATGGTCCATATAAAAACTAAAAGTTTGGCATTTTTTAGATGAATTGTTATTTTTTAGATAATTGCTTTTTATGAGCAGAACTGGATCTACTACCTATATGGTTCATATTAAATTTTTTATTTTTCATTTTTTAGATGAATTGTTATTTTTTAGATAATTCTTTTTTATGAGAAGAACTGGATCTACATCCTCTATGATTGCTTTAGATGATTGTTTTCGGTGAGCAAGACTGAATCTACTTCCTAAATGGTTCATATAAACTTTTTATGCGGCATTTTTTAGATGATTTGTTATTTTTTAAATGATTCATTTTGATAAGCAGGACTGGATCTACTTCCTATATGGTCCATATTAAACTTTTTATTTGGCATTTTTTAGATAAATTCTTATTTTTTAGATAATTGTTTTTTATGAGCAGAACTGGATCTACTCCTATATGGTCCATATAAAAACTAAAAATTTGGCATTTTTTATATGAATTGTTATGATTATTGTTTTTGATGAGCAAAACTGGATCTACTTCGTATATGGTCCATATGAAATTTTTTATTTAGTATTTTTTAGATAAATTGTTATTTTTTAGATGATTGTTTTTTATGAAAAGAACTGGATTTACTTCATCTATGATTGTTTTAGATGATTGTTTTCAATGAGCAGGACTGGATCTATTTCCTAAATGGTCCATATAAACTTTTATCAAAGACATTTTTAGATGAATTGTTATTCTTTAGATGATTTTTTATGTTATGATTGGATCTACTTATATATGGTCATATTAAACTTTTATTTGGCATTTTAGATAAATTTTATTTTTAGATGATTGTTTTTATGAGAAGAACCTGGATCAACTTCATATATGATTGTTTTCGATGAGTAGACCTGGATCTACTTCCTAAATGGTCCATATAAACTTTTTATGCAGCATTTTTAGATAAATTGTTATTTTTAGATATTTTTTATGGCGGGAATGATCTACTTCCTATATGGTCCATATTAAACTTTTTATTTGAAATTTTTAGATGATTGCTTTTTATAAGCGAACTGGATCTCTTTCCTATATGGTCCATATAAAAACTAAAATTTGGCATTTTTTAGATAATTGTTTTTTATGAGCAGAACTGGATCTATTTCCTAAATGGTACATATTAAACTTTTTATTTGTTATTTTTTAGATAAATTGTTAATTTTTAGATGATTGTTTTTTTATTAGGAGGCTGGATCTATTTCTTATATTCTCCATATTAAATTTTTATTTGGCATTTTTAGATCAATTGTTATTTTTAGATGATTGTTTTTTATGAAGTATGACCTGGATCTACTTTATATGGTCATATTAAACTTTTATTTGGCATTTTTAGATGAATTGTTATTTTTAGATGATTGTTTTTGATTAGCGAATTGAATCTACTTTCTATATATCCATATTAAACTTTTATTAGGCATTTTTATATGAATTGTTATTTTTAGATGATTGTTTTTATGTTAGCGAACCTGGATCTACTTCCTATATAGTCCATATTAAATTTTTATTTGACATTTTTAGATGAATTGTTATTTTTTAGATGATTGTTTTTTGATGAGCAGAACTGGATCTACTTCCTATATGATTCATATTAAACTTTTTATTTGGCATTTTTTAGATAAATTGTTATTTTTTAGATGATTGTTTTTTAAGAGCAGAACTGGATCTACTTCCTATATGGTTCATATAAAACTTTTTATTTCGCATTTTTTAGATGAATTGTTATTTTTTAGATGATTGTTTTTTAACGAGCAGAACTGGATATACTTCCTATATGATACATATTAAACTTTTATTTAGTATTTTTAAGATGAATTGTTATTTTTAGATGATTGTTTTGATGAAAGATGTAGGATCTACTTCCTATATCGTCCATATTAAACTTTGTTTTTGATGAGCGAGCTAGATCTACTTCCTATATGGTCCATATTAAACTTTTATTTGGCATTTTTAGATGAATTGTTATTTTTATATGATTATTTTTGAAATATGGATTTTCTTCCTATATAGGTCCATATTAAACTTTTATTTGACATTTTTCGATGAATTGTTATTTTTAGATGATTGTTTTTAATGAGCGAGCGGGATCTACTTCATATATGATACACATTAAACTTTTTATTTAGCATTTTTTAGATAAATTGTTATTTTTAGATGATTGTTTTTGATGGCGGGATTGGATCTCTTCATATATCGTCCATATTAAACTTTGTTTTTGATGCAGAAGCTGGATCTACTTTATATATCCATATTAAACTTTTATTTTACATTTTTAGATGAATTGTTATTTTTAAATGATTATTTTAGATGAACTGGATCTACTACCCATGTGATTGTTTTAGATGATTGTTTTCGATGTTATGACCAGATCTACTCTTAAATGGTCTATATATACTTTTTATGCGGCATTTTTAGATGAATTGTTATTTTTAGATGATTTATTTTGATGGCGAGACTGATCTACTTCCTATATATCCATATTAAACTTTATATTTGGCATTTTTAGATGAATTCTTATTTTTAGATGAATTTTATTTTTAGATAATTGCTTTTTATGAAATAGAACCTGGATCTACTCCTATGTGGTCATATAATAAAAAAATTGGCATTTTAGGTAAATTGTTATTTTTATATTATTGTTTTTATGAAATAGAACCTGGATCTACTTCAGATATATATCCATATTAAATTTTTATTTGGCATTTTTTAGATAAATTGTTATTTTTTAGATGATTGTTTTTATGAGAAGAATGGATCTACTTCCTATATGATTGTTTTAGATGATTGTTTTAATGACGTATTGGATCTACTTCCTAAATGGTCCATATAAACTTTTATCGGCATTTTTAGATGAATTGTTATTTTTAGATGATTTTTTATATTAATATGACTAGATCTACTCCTATATGGTCCATATTAAACTTTTTATTTGTAATTTTTTAGATGAATTCTTATTTTTTAGATGATTGTTTTTTTATGAGCAGAACTGGATCTACTCCTATATGGTCCATATAAAAACTAAACTTTGGCATTTTTTAGATAAATTGTTATTTTTTATATGATTGTTTTTTATGAGCAGAACTGGATCTACTTTTAAATTGTCCATATTAAACTTTTTATTTGGCATTTTTTAGATGAATTCTTATTTTTTAGATGATTGTTTTTGATTATCAGGACTGGATCTACTTCCTATATGGTCCATATTAAACTTTTTATTTGGCATTTTTTAGATAAATTGTTATTTTTTAGATGATTGTTTTTTGATTCGCAGAACTGGATCCATTTCCTATATTCTCCATATTAAACTTTTTATTTGCCATTTTTTAGATGAATTGTTATTTTTTAGATGATTTTTTTGATGATCAGGACTGGATCTACTTTTTATATGGTCCATATTAAACTTTTTAATTGGCATTTTTTAGATGAATTTTTATTTTTTAGATGATTCTTTTTTATGACAAGAACTGGATCTACTTCCTATATGATTGTTTTAGATGATTGTTTTCGATGAGCAGGACGGGATCTACTTCCTAAATAGTCTATATAAACTTTTATCTTCGCATTTTTAGATGAATTGTTATTTTTAGATGATTTATTTTGATGGCGATTGGATCTACTTATATGGTCCATATTAAACTTTTATTTGGCATTTTTAGATGAATTCTTATTTTTAGATGATTGTTTTTTATGAAGCAGGACCTCTACTCTATATGGTCCATATAAAACTAAAAATTTGGCATTTTTAGATAAATTGTTATTTTTAGATTATTGTTTTTGATGTTAGAACTGGATCTACTTCAGTATATAGTGATATTAAATTTTTATTTGGCATTTTTAGATGAATTCTATTTTTAGATGATTATTTTTATGAGAAAAACCGGATCTACTTCCTATATGATTGTTTTAGATGGCGATGAATGGATCTACTTACAAATAGTCTATATAAACCTTTTATGCGGCATTTTTAGATGACTTGTTATTTTTAGATGTTTATTGTAATTCACACGAATGTTTACTTACACATTCTTTTCATGTTTGTTAGGTTCTCACTAATTTTTATTGACTTACCAATTCATCTACTTCCCACTACATACGCTTTCTTTTGAATCTTTGTCGAGATTGAAGACCACGTGAATGGTGCATTTATTACATTATTACTTACAATAATTGTCTCTATATTGTCTTGACTTATGACTTCATACTAATAAATAACAGATTCACCATTTGTTTGCTTTCATTATTTTTCTTATTTTGTTTACATACTAATTTTTCATCTTTTTTTACATCTTATTACTTTTATTATCATCTCATTTATCTATTTTTTTAAAAATAACCCGGTGTCAACGGGTCTTATAAGCTAGTGAATATATATGCAACTAACTTAAATCGATGCATCTCAAGTATGTGGTTATAGTTACTTTTCATTCTTCTCATTATAATTTTAATTTTCACTAATCCCTACCCATATCATGTTTAACCTTTTGATTCTCTAATTCTACTAAAAATTTAGCACGTAAATTTGAACCACAAAACCATTTTAAAACTTCGGTTAAAACCAAGAACCGATCAAAACTTGAATAACCCGAGAACAATTAAACAAAATCATTTTGGGTTGGGTGGGTTTTTAGTTCAACCCGTTTAATGAACATCATAGTTATTGCCTTAAGGCCAGACGGAGTGGGCGTGACCCCAGCTCCGTGACTACTCTGTCACGCGGCACAAATCAAAACAGAAGCCTATTGTCACGGCAATTTTGCAAATGTTTGATGAGTTGCTCACCATAGTGATAAAGCTTAAAAGTGGGCTCCATTTTTTATTAGTAAATATTTTTTTTATTTGTTTTGCGAGTGTGTGTGATATTTAATTGAGTATATTTGTGTAAAGTGGTTATTTTAATTAAATGTGACCAAAATGGATGAAATGTGAGAGAAAGTGAGAAGAGAAAAAAAAACGAGATTACGCTGATATGACGATGAACCGGTCACAACCATTTCCTTTAGCCTTAAAAAAAGAAGTCTAAAAAAACGTACACTATCATACAACATATTTTATTTGGAGAGTAACAACATACATTCTTTAATTAACGAAACATACTAATGTAAGATAAAATGTTTGGGCCACTAGTCATCTATAACTAACACATTATCTGTTATGAAAACCAATTCCAGTACCCTTCAAAATGATTGGTCGGTCAAAACTAAGATATAATCTATTAAATCATGCAATAAATATACAAAAAACATCATGAAATCTAATTGAACTAGAAGTTCACAAGGGGCTTGAGCCGATCCTATCGTCTAACACATTCTTTTACAGTTAGAAAATGGCAAAAACATAATGACGAAGATGAAAACTTAAATAATGAAACGAGTTCAGGCTCCGATAGAGATATATCCGAGGGACTCCCAAGTCCTAACAAACAAGAGACTAGCACTAACTCTCTAGTAGTGATACTTTAATATTAGACTGGAGGAACATGATGAGGTATTGCCTTCTCCGAATGTTCCGGAGAAGCTAATCGTCCATAATCAAATATTACTTGCGAAATATTAGGAAATGACAACTCCACGCTAGAATGGTCATTTGGAGAAGCTAGGGTAACGAAGGTTATGCTAAGTCCGGACGCAATGATGAAGTAGGGATTGTTTCCTCCGGATTGTGACACACAAACACTGACAATAATAGTACCGTGACTTTCTTCTCAATGATTAAAATATAAACTAAATATTTATTTTGACACGTCCTAAAATAACGAGGAGCTAATGGAAATGAAACTAATTATTGTCCACTTCAGTTAATGTGTTATATAATACTTGCCCCATTATAAAAATAAAGGTTTACATAGATATTTTGAGATATTTTAAAATAAGTGTACAATTTGTTTTTTAACCAATGAAAAGAAATTTAGTGAGTGAAGATTACATATGATTGATGAAAAATATAGTTAGCGAGATTTCGCAAACCTTTTAAAAGTGAACACTTATATTGAAACGGAGAAAATAGTTGCTAATGGATTGAGTTGATTTTTATTTTCTTAAATTTGATTTTTCCATTAGCCTCAAAACAACATGAACCCTAAAACTTAAGGCATAAGGAATAACTTGATTATATAACCTTGCTACAATATCCCAATATATTCTTTATTGTCCTCAGTGAAGATTGCATTGATTGTTGATATGTAGTGTATATATAATACCAAAAGAAAACCGTTAGCAGAAGAAACCAAAACAAAATACGGCCAATGTTTTAATACAAACAAGTATTTAATACCCGCCGCTCCGCGGCGGGAGTTTTCCGATACTGTGCTTTGTGGCTGCTAGTTGCGATATCCCCATTACCTGATAAAAGGATTTTGTTAGTATCGGTATAAAAAATCTTTCCCTCGTGCTCGGCTATAGCAAGAGCCCCTGAAGCTAGAGCCGCCTGGCCTTCCAATCCAGTTCCAACAATGCACTTCTCCGAGTGAGAAAGGTGTGATTTGGGTTTATGTTGTCATTAACCCACCTGGCCTACATCTAAGGCCTTCTTTCGTACTCCACAGATATGACAACTACAGTATCCTCTGTATTCATCCGGCACTACTACCACCTTCGCGAGCGCCCTATAACCATAACTAAGGTGCAACCTGATTTGGTAGTTTTTCCGAAATTAAATCCCCTGAAATAGAACATTTGTACTCGTTAGAAACCCAAACTCAGATACTATCAAACTTGATTAAGATGTTCTTTACTTTGTTATTACTTTAGAGCATAAAGCTTTAGTTTACCTATAACCATAAGCCACTCAGAAAACATTACCCCATGGTATTAATATAAATATAACCTCATGACATGCTCACGATATCTTGATGTTTTCCTCTTATTATAATTCATAAAGCGCTACCTAACAACATACCTTATCACCAATTGGTAAAAAAACTATATATTATCATTACAAAATTTAATATATATCGTGATCATGTACATGTAAATCATATATGATGATAAGAGTTTGTTAAATTTTGGGTATTAATCTGTGCAAACATGTCATTCTATCAATTGCTAATGGTCTTCAAGTTATGTTCGGTCGGGTTTATTCTGAGGGGTTAATCATGGACAAAGCATAATTGATTTAAAGTTCCAAGAAGCTCATTTTCTGAAGCTTTTCTCATTTCTGCGATGAGTCATTTATAGCCGTTAGAGGGTCTTTGTGTATCTTAATCTCTATTTAATAAGTCCCTTAATCTAGGGTTAGATACAACCGTGTGTGCGGTCATTGTCTCACACTCTCTTCTTCTCGATCATTTCACCGATCTTGTTTCTTCTTTGTATTTGTATGATTATTGTCTCATTGACATTAATCGATCTTATAACACTTGGATACTCCTGTTGATTTAATCTAAGCCGACTAATGAGGCTTAGGTTTGAATAAAAGTTCTGTTGATTATCTATTGTTGCTGATACTTTCGTACATGGTATCAGAGCTTCAGGCTCATTATCATTATTGATTCACCATCTAAGGGTTTCTTCATAGAAACTTGGGGACATCTCTTCAGCAACAAGTTGGTGGTTTGGGGTTATTGCTATTGGCATAATCACTGGTTATTTCTTATTGTGATTTGTTCTTTCCGCTGCATATTGCTCTGTAAGTCTAAGTCTAATCTCTTCTTCAAACAAACAAGATTTAAGTTTTTGGGTGCAAACGGGTAGACTAACATCTTGATCGCCACATCCGAGTGGTATGAATACTGCTCTGGCTTACCCAGGTCCACGTGCTTGGTGCTTGTTGTTTCTTAATTACAAAGTCTTATTTATTTCTCTGTCTGTCTATCCGCTCTTGCTATTATCTCTCATACGTGTTTTTATCATCTTATTGTTTGCATTATGGCTGTTGGTGATGATAATATTGGTGGTGGTGGTGGTTCCTCCACTGAGAAAAGCTTATCCTTTGGTGATGCATTGTATTTACACCCCAATAACACCAATGGTACTCCCATTATTTCTATCAAACTCACTGGAACTGAAAATTATAAAATATGGAATATGGCCATGACCTTTGCCTTAAGGAATCATAATAAGTTAGGGTTTATTGATGGTACTTGCATAAAAGATGACTCAAACCCTAGTCTTGCTAATCAATGGGACATTTGTAACTCTGTTGTGGTTACCTGGATTCTTAACTCTCTCAGTCCTGAATTATTTGCTGGTGCTATTTATGCAAAACTGCTTATGAAATGTGGAATGATCTTAAAGATACTTATGATAAGGTTGATGGTTCAGCTATTTTTAATTTGCATAAAAATATAAGCTCTCTTAGTCAAGGTGGGTCTTCTCTTGCTGATTATTACAACAACCTTAACTCTTTATGGAAACAATTTGATTGTATGATTAGCTTACCTCCATGCACTTGTGATGCTGCAAAACATTTTGAAAACACAATCGCCTAATCAAATTAATGCTATTTCTTATGGGTCTTGATGACACTTATGTTCCTATCGAGTAATATTTTAACCGAGACCCTTTGCCTAATGTCAAAGCGCTTTCTACGGAGAAGAATCTCACAGAAATGTGTCATCTGGGAATAGTTCTGCTAAACCCAATGCCACTGCTTTTGTTGCAAAAACCTTTGATTGTGGAAAATTTTTTGATAACAAAAAAGGATCTAACAACAACAATTTTAATAAAGGTTCTGGTTTTAATGCTGGCAACAGCTCTAATAACAGAGGACCAAACATGAATCTCAAATGTACCAACTGCAAAAAACTTGGTCACATTGTTGATAGATGTTATGATCTTGTTGGTTATCCTGCTGGATATGTTAAAAAGAACTTTAATACTAACCTTTCAAAGAATAACAATGTTTCCACCGATACTAATCATATCGCGATAATAGAGCTAGCAACTCTCTGTCTCTTTGTCTAATGGATGACTCTCCGGACTCATGAGTCTTCTTAATGACAACAATGTGTCTTCTCGCTAATGCCAACATGGCGGTAAAACTTTTCAGAACCTTCTTTAATGGCGATGTCAAGTTTAACATAAACTTCAACAAATTTTTAACAACAACACAAAACCTTATCTGGAAACATCGGTCTTGGTTGGATTGTTGGCTCGTGCAAATCAACACATGATCAGATTCGCCAAATTTTTAATTAATGTTGTTGACATTTCAAATCTTGGTCTAACTGTTGGACATCCCAATGGTACTCGAGCCCTAATTACTAAAATTGGTGACTTAAAGGTCAATAATGACCTAACTCTTTTGATGTTACGGTTGTACACGAATACACCGTCACCTATTTGTCATTCATAAGATTGCTAGAGACAATAAGATGTTTTTGGGTTTAATGAATCTAATTGCTATATCTGATTTACATCAAAAAGGATTGTGGGGATTGGTAAACAATGCAATGGGTTATATATGTTTGATATTGATTCTACATGTAAGATTACTTCTAACGCATTTATTGTTTGTCATGTGTCTAGAAATCTACGGCATCAAAGACTTGGTCATCCTCCGACCAAGTCCTACATATACTTAAATCCACTCTTAAACTTGATAGTTCATCCGAATCGACCATCTTTGTGATACTTGCAACAAAGCTAAACAAACTGTGGAACCATTCCTCTAAGTGAACATAAATCAACTAAAATTGGTCAACTTGTTCATCTAGATGTATGGGGACCATATAAAGTCACTAGCAGAGATGGTTACAAATATTTTTTAACTATTGTTGATGACTATTCTAGGGCAGTGTGGGTTTATATGCTTAGGGGAAAAGATGATGTTTATGTTTCCATTGTCAACTTTACTCATATGCTATCAAATCAATTTGAAATGTTAAGATTTTCAGAAGTGATAATGGGACATAATTTGTCAATAATAAACTTCAACACTTCTTTCATGAAAAAGGAATTTTACATCAAACCTCTTGTGTTTATACACCACAAGAAAATGGTATTGCAGAAAGGAAACATAGTCATCTCCTTAATGTGGCTAGATCCCTTATGTTTCAGGGAGAATTACCTTTATATCTTTGGCCTGAATGTGTTCTAACTGTTGCCTATGTCATAAACAGTTACCTCTTGATTCTGTCTGCAAGTCCCGTGCCTCGCGTGTATGGGCATGACCCTTCACTCTCTCTCCTTAGAGTCTTTGGCTGCTTATGCTATGCCACCATTCTCAACATCTCTGATAAATTTGGTAGTAGGTCTGAGAAAAGTGTCTTTATTGGTTATTCAAATGAGAAAAAAGGTTATAAACTTTTGAGCCTAGAAACAAAAAATATCTTTTATTCCAGAGATGTCAAATTTATGAAACTGTTTTTCTTTTCAAAATGAAAACTACTTTGTCAAAACCTTTTGTTGAAACTTATGTGCCTAAAGATTTAAATCATAAAATTTCTTTGACTCACAAACAAGTCCCAATGATGAAGGAGAGTGACATCCTATGATGATGGCACGGTGTTGAGTCATCCTTCAGGGATGATGAACTGTTGCAACATCTATAGATGATAATACACACCACGAGGGCACCATATCACATGAATCACATCCTGGCGATGCATCTTCCGATTCTGCGATACATCATCGATTCAAATTAGAACTCGAACAAGAAAGAGGCTTGCCGACCACCATCGCTAGAAGGTCAACTAGAGTTTCTAAGTTGCCCGGTAATCTTAATGACTTTATTGTAGAAGGAAAGTCAAATATGGTGTTGAAAAGGTTGTTAATTATTCTAACCTAAACAAAGATAATTATTGCTTTGCTTCTAGTCTTAATAAAAGTATTGAACCTACATTATAAAGAAGCTATCCTTGATAGTAATTGGGTTGATGCTATGAACTCGAAATTGAGGCCTTAAATGAAAATCATGCTTGGGATATAACCGATCTCCCACCTAATAGAACTCCCATTGGTTACAAATGGATCTTTAAAATCAAATACAAAGCCAATGGTGAAGTTGATAGATACAAGGCTATATTAGTTGTTAAAGGTTATAACCAAAGGAAGGAATAGACTATGATGAAACTTTTCTCTGTTGTGAAAATGTCTCTTGTTAGATGTCTTATTGCCTTAGTTGTGAAAAACAAATGGCCTCTTTTCCAACTTGATGTTAACAATGCTTTCTTATATGGAGATCTTGATGAAGATATCTATATGACCATCCCTAAGGGGTTACAGAATGAGAACAATAAGAATAAAGTTTGCAAACTTGTCAAGTCTCTATATGGCCTAAAACAAGCTCCCGTGAAATGGAATGAAAAACTTGTCGTTGTTTTAAAGGAAAATAACTTTGTTCAATCATCAATGATCATTCTTTGTTCATCAAACAAGAATAACAAGTTTATTGCTCGCTTGTCTATGTGGATGATATTGTCCTTCCGAAACCAGATTGATGAGATAAACCTATTCAAAGAGTTTCTAAAATCAAAATTTCATATCAAAGACTTGGGAAACTTAAAATATTTTCTTGGCATTGAGGTTTTAAAGCGGGAATGACATATGTCTCACCCAAAGAAAATACTATCTTGAACTCCTCAAAGAATTTGGTCTTCTTGGGTGCAAAGTCGTGTCCACTCCTATGGAACCCAACTCTGTTCTTCCATACATTCCCACTCTTGATGATCCCTTACTTGTCAACATCTTTGGTTATCGGAAGTTACTTGGGAAACTTATTTATCTCACCCATACAAGACCGACATCTCATACTCGGTTCATTGTCGGCACAATATATGCATTCTCCTTTGAAATCTCATCTAGAATGTGCCTCAATGTTTCGAGATATCTAAAAGGAGCTCAGGAAAAAGTCTAAGGTAGAATTTCAAAGAACTCGAAAATCATCTTGAAGGATATAGTGATGCAGATTGGGCCAAATGCAAGAAAACCAGAAATCATCACAAAGTTATTGTGTTTTCTTTAATGATTGTTTGATCTCATGGAAAAGTAAAAACAAAACACTCTTTCAAAGTCTTCCACGTAGCAGTATAGATCTATGTCTCTTACCACTGTGAAATTATTTGGATTCAAAAATCTTAAAGGATCTAAAAGTTGATATCAATCTTCCGTTAATCTTTTCTCGTGATAACAAATCGCTTTACAACTTTGTGTCAATCCTGTTTTCCATGAAAAATCAAAACACTTTGAAATTGATGTTCACTTCATCGGGAAAAAATTGAAAGAGGTGTCATTAGTGCCAAAAGATTGGCTCTTCAAACCAAACTGCAGACATACTTACTAAAACCTCCTGTTTATCAAGATAAATTCTTGTGTGAAAAATTGATATTGTTTGATATGTTTGCCCATTAGATCAAGGGGAATGTTAAATTTTCTGTATTAACTGTGGCAAACATGTCATTCTATCAATTGCTAATGGTCTTCAAGTTATGTTCGGTGCGGGTTTATTACGTGGGTTAATCATGGACAAAGCATAATTGATTTAAAGTTCCAAGCTCATTTCTGCTGAAGCTTTTCTCATTCTCACGATGAGTCATTTATAGCGGTTAGAGGGTCTTTGTGTATCTTAATCTCTATTTAATAAGTCCCTTAATCTAGGGTTAGATATAAGCGTGTGTGCGAGACATTGTCTCACACTCTCTTCTTCGATCATTTCACCGATCTTGTTTCTTCTTTGTATTTGTATGATTATTGTCTCATTGACATTAATCTGATCTTGTAACACTTGGATACTACTGTTGATTTAATCTAAGCCGACTATTGAGGCTTAGGTTTGAATAAAATTTCTGTTGATTATCTATTGTTGCTGATACTTTCGTACAGAGTGTATACATACCCTGGATAATAAGATGCAGGCACCAAGAAGCCTTTACCAGGGTTAGCCAAGCAAAACGCCATTGTCTCATGAGCCCCAATAGCTTAATAGAATGGGCTAATAGCCATGGCTGCAATCATAGTTGCAAATGCAACCTTTTTCAGGTAGCAATTACCATCTCGATTGCCCCGCCAAGATACATATCAGCTTTCCAAATATCTGTTGTGACGGCGTACAGGAAAATTAACGGCACCCCGAGAACAACGATTTGCACAATGGATTCATATCAGTTTGTGTGATGGATCCATTATGCATAAGACACGTATTTTTGCAGTGGGATAACGGAGGAAGAGACACGTACCAATATAAGCCGGTGATATAACAATAAGCGTACCAAAAACAGGCTAAAACTACAGCCGCAAATTAAAACATATCATATAATCAACACCAACAAAGCTACATGGGACAAATTTATAGCTCACCAATTGGATTAGTGTAGCCCCCCATACTCAGGATCTCTCAGCATATCCTTAAACGCCAAAGCCGCATTTGTTGGCTACACAAACAACCCCTTAGTATAATTCCCTAAACCCTAAAAAATATCCTTTCCTTATATAAACCAACGGTCACCACTTACTTGAGATGACGATTGCAAGCACTTATTTACTCGCAAATAGTTAATACCATAAGCATATAAATAATCCTAATAAGTAATTACATATTAGATTAGGTATCAGGTTGTTTGGTGGATCAATCCAGCATAAAACACGTGGGTGAGATAACACGTATCATATTTGAGGCGGTTTTAGAAACCTTATTACCAAAAGTAGGAAAGAATGGGTCATCAGCAACAGCCCAGGAGCCACAAACGGGCTCCAAACATGGCCCAAGACTGATGGAGAATAAAATACATTACATTCGGAAAACCGCCCTCCTATTAGTATCTATATAAATATTAATTCTTAAATATTCCAATGGCCCAATGGCAGTCAGTCTCACCACTTTCGGTTAAAACCATTTTTTTCCACCTCTACACTAGGACGAATCAGGATGGGTCTCAAAACATCGATGAAATTTTGTGATACAATATTAATTTTTATAAAAAACCTCGACTTTTCGTAAATGCAATTGGTCTAAATTTTCATTCACATATTGTATTATTGCAAGTTTGCAACTGATCAATTTGTGTCCTGATTCGTGCCGCCCAGTCACTAAAACATATATTAAAAAACCACACACCTTCTAGAAAAAATACAACTTTATTATATATAAGCTCCACTATCTACTCTTCGTACCTAGGTTGCACGGACACGCCTAAAAACTCGAAGTGTCAGTGTCGGACACGTGTGTGACACGAACACGGCTCGGACACGTGTCCGACACGCACGTGCCGTGTCCCACGTGCGATTCGAGCTGGACACGTTTTTGGACACGGTCAAGACACGGCTTGGACACGGAAAGATGATATACTGAACAAATTAATGAAAATAACAACAATAGATTCAAGAACAGATCAAAACCTTTAACCAACAATCAAACAATAAGACTTCTTGAAGCCACTATCAAAACCCCTATTTGTATCATCTGGAGAAATCGCCGCAACCTTGCCTGCTGAAAAGTTGTTCGATGATGTCAAGACTCTTTCAATTAATTGGATTAGTGCTAGGTCTAAATATTGTATCTTTAATCGGGCGGAGTGGCTTTGTATCTAGTGAATGATGAAGATTAAAGAATGAGAAAAAGATGATTGAAAAAATATCTATCAACAACCCCAATCAGCGTCTATTATATCCAAGGCTTTTTGACTTTGAAGAATTGCAACATACACCCTTGAACTTGTTCTCTTCTTGCAAAACCATCTCAATCTTGAAATACTTTTAAAACACAAATATAAGAATGTCAACATTATCCCCTTTACTTATGTTTTTATACATATAATATATAAAATAAATATTTAATTCCCGTGTCCACGCCGTGTCCGTGTCCTGTATTCTTAGATTTTGCCGTATCGCCGTGTCCGTGTCCATGTCAGTGTCCGTGTCCGTGCAACCTAGCTTCGTACTCACTCCATCTTTATATATTCCTACTTTTGTAACTTCACATTCACTTATTCAATCATTTTTATACAATTCATGGACCTTATTCCTGGTCTACCCGATGATATAGCGTTCGAATGCTTAGCTCGGCTTCCATACACACATTTTTCTAATGCAGCTTTTGTGTGCCGGAGCTGGAAGTCCGAACTAGCACTCCGGCATCATCGTAAACAAGCTGGTTTAAGTCAGCGTGTTGTAGTAATGGTGCAGTCTCAAGTAGAACCAGCCCGTAAACACGGGCTGAGAAAATATTCATCTGCACCTGTTTATAAGTTGACAGTTTTTGAACCCGGGTCGGGTCGGTGGTCCGGGTTGCCGCCCATACCCGGGTTCTCAGACGGGTTACCGCTTTTTTGTCAAGTGGTACCCCTTGGGTATAATCTTGTGGTGATGGGTGGGTTGGATACGGATAATTGGGAAGCGAGAAATTTTGTTTTTATTTATAGTTTTTTGTCTGCCACGTGGCGGCGTGGGCCTGACATTCCCGGGTGTACGAGGTCGTTTTTCGGGTGTGCCTCGGATAATGTTGGGAAAGTGTTTGTGGCTGGTGGACATGATAACGAGAAAAATGCGCTTCGGTCCGGTTGGGTGTATGACGTGGCAGATGACGTGTGGGCCTCACTGGCTGACATGGCAGAAGAGCGTGACGAGTGTAAAGGTGTTCCCACCGTGGCTGGTTTTATGTGATTGGTGGATATAACACTTTTAAGCAGGGGCAGTTTGGGAAAAGCGCGGAGCCTTTTGATGTGTCCACGTGGCGGTGGGAGACGAATGACGGGTTGTTGGGAGACGACACGTGTCCAAGGACTTGCGTGGCGGGTGGTGACGGGGAGATGTATATGTATCATGATAGCGCGGTTGTGGCATTGGACCATTCATTTAGAATTAGGTTACCTAGTGATATGGATAGTGTGCCTTGTTTGATCGAATGTGACGGCCGGTTGTTGGCCGTTGGATCAGTTGGTTTTGGCGGGCGGCATGGAGTTTACGAGCTGGATTTGAAGCGGTCTACGTGGACGAAAGTTGAGGTACCTGACGCATACTCCGGCCATGTTCAATCTGGTTGCTGTCTGGAGTTATGAATGTTTGGAAACATATGGAATTGTTTTTACCTGCATCTTGGAATTTTTGTATTTAGATGTAAATATATTGGTAAAAGCCAATAAAATAACACGTCTTTCTCGAATTCTGGGGTTGAAACACATCTTTTTATCAGCATATCTCACGTATCTTTCGAATGTTGTTCGACTTTACCCATATTGTAATAAAATAATATTATTTAATATAATATTATATTAATATAAATCGGTCGTATGGGTGAAGTCGAACAAAATCAAAGACGCAGATATATGTTGATAAAAAGATGTGTTTAACCCAGAATTCGAGAAAGACGTTATTATTTTATGGCTTTTACCCTAAATATATTTGTTTTGTACTAAAAAGTATTTAACCCAAAACTGCCTCAGTAAATGTATTACTATCTGAAGGCGATAATCTGATTTGCTCGCCTAGCTAGTCCATAAAAGAGTGTTTGGCGCGGGAATACCAAACACCATTTCTCTAAGCCTGTGTTCTCACAGAACAATCATGTAACTAAGTTCCTGGAGATACAAGGCAGAACAAATGGGACTTGGTGACAGCACAGAAACTACTACATAGATATAACCAGAATTTATGCAGTGCCACAAATGATGACAACGCACAGAGTCACTGATTGATCTTTACTATGACTCCATAACTCTGGTGCCTTGCGATAAACATAAAAGCCTAAAGGTCATCTTTTTTCACGCCCCTTGCTGCTTGATGCAAGCATGCAAGACTGTCTTTCAGCAATGCACCGAGCTACTTACATATCAGTATATCACAATTTTCCACCCTTATTTTTGATCCACAACCTCTTTCCATAACTTAAGATTTTCCACCCTTATTTCTGTTGTAAGTAGTGGGGGCAAAGGCCTCCACAAAGCTAGAGTAGATTAAGTAATTTAGTAGAAAAAACAGTAATATTAGTCACGAAAAGTCATAATGCCCTCAGCCAAATAAGTAAAGTGCCCTCAACCTTACAGTGAAGATTTGATTTTTGTTCTTTGTTAGTTGGAACTTGGAAGAGGTAAATAAAAAAGAAATGGTGAAGATGAAGACTGAGAGAGAGAGAGACATACGATTTACTACTGTTATTTTAAAATCTTGAGAAGTTGGGTAGTTATAATTTATAAATATTAGAAAGTGGGGTAGCAACTACAATTATTAAAGTCCATACTGATATATATTGGACTTGGATCATTTCTATATCGGTTGGCAGTGGAAACAAAAAGGCTTGACTTGAAAATTGATCATATCTTCTTGATATTTTAATATAGGGAAAATGATAAAAAAAATCGTGACTGTGACATTGTTGTCGTTATGTTTAATACCAACCATTTTTTTTCATCAGAACACAAACCTTTGAATTTTTGTCATCAGATGTAGCCAGGTTAGGTGAATTTGTGTTATTGTATGTCTTGGGTCGCGCTTAGCGTTACATCGTTAGTCCTTATTTACTAACGGTCGTTAGTAAATAACTTAAAATTTCGTTCTCTTACGCTTTTATTTGTTTTCATCCGTTATTATGCGTTTTCATCCGCTTTTATACTTTTTCGTCCGCTTTATACATTTTGGTCCAATGCTTTCATCCGCTTTTTACATTTTCGTTTGTTTACTTACGTTACGTTTTTTTACGTTTTAGTCCGTTATTATCGTTTTTCGTCCGTTTTATACTTTTTCGTCCGTTTTATACATTTTGGTCCAATGCTTTCATCCGTTTTTACATTTTCATTTGTTTACTTACGTTTTCTTACGTTTTAGTCCGTTATTATCGCCGTCCGTTTTATACGTTTTAAATCATTTTCTTACGTTTTCATCCGTTTTATGCGCTTTGTCCTTTTTACGTTTTCATTCGTGTTTATCGTTTTCATCCGTTTTTTTCGTTTTCCATTGTTTTTATACATTTTTCGCCGTTTTTAAAATTTTACTTTGTTTTTAATATTTTCATCTTTTTATACGCTTTCGTTGGTTTTCTTACTTTTCGTTCATTTTCTTACTTTTCGGACTAAAATGTATAAAACTTAAGAATACGAACAAAAACGTATAAAATGGATGAAGGTGTAAAAAAATGATGAAAACTTAAAAAAGACGAAAACGATAAACAGAGATAAAAGCGATTTAAAACATATAAAAGCAGAGCGAAACGTTAGAAAATCGGCAAGACATTTAAAACGGATTTAAAACGTATAAAAACGATTTAAAAATATAAACGGATGAAAACGATTGAAACGATAAAAGCAGATGAAAGCGGATTTAAAACGGATGAAAACTTATAAAACGGACTAAAACGATAAAAGCGAATGAAAACGATAAAAGCGGATAAAACGTAAGAAACGGACGAGAATGTAAGAAATGATTTAAAACGTAAAAAGGGAAAAAGCAACGACTAAAAAGTATAAAAACGGACAAAAACGATAATAACGGATGAAAACGAATAAAAACGTAAGAGAACGAAATTTTAAGTTATTTACTAACGACCGTTAATATAAAAGGACTAACGATGTAACGCTAAGCCCTCGACGTACATACAATAACACAAATTCACCTAATCACTACATACAACGACAAAATTAAAAGGTTATATATAAACGAAAAATCCCAATGTAGATTAACAACACAAAGTAAATGTCTCCATATGTGAACTTCATCATAGGGAACACAAGTGCAATGAGTGTTAAGGCGATGAGCACGAGTGCGATGTAAACCATGTTGATGACGAATCTTCTTGGTTTCGGTTGAGATGAAATGAGGAGGAAGATGAAGTTTTTGAATAAGTGGAAATTTTTGAAATTGGAGGATTTGAAAAAGTGAGGGTTTGGTAGAGAGGTCGACGGTGGGGTTATTTATAGGGAAGGAGGAATTTTTGAAATTCGTGTTTTGTTTTATTATTGGATTTAAAAGAAACAAAACAAAAGTTTTATATACCACGACTTTAGACGAGAAATAAAACACGTATGTGAGAAAAGGGCTTCCTAATGAAGCTTCATGTAAAACATGTATAAGCACAAAAGATAATCATATAGATACCTAAATAGGCATACTTAATTATCAAGTAAGATAAAAAGAAAATCATACCTCTAGCGCACTTAGGAATGTCTTTACAAATGACACAACAAATGTAACTTAGACGATTCCCGCTCCTTTGCGATTAAGATACCTTCTTAATGAAGGTATTCTTGTTACCAAGCGACTCCTAAAGCTTGGTGGGTATGAGCTTTGACTAATCAACACGACAAAGAAGATTAGTGCAATTAAATGAAAAAGTAAATAAAAAAATGGTGTTTATCAAATCAACATCCAAACATATAGTTTTGAAAAACATGGTGTTTGTTTTTATGAAAAACCTTCTTTGTAGTTTTCAATTAACTATGGATCGTATCAAGTTTTTAAAGTACAATATACTTCAAGAAACTTGGTAACGAAGCTCTGATGCCAATTGTGGAAAACTAGAAGGGGGGTTGAATAGTTTTACTAATTAAAACTTCCTTTTAAACTATTTACATCGACTTATGTCAATCTATTTTGGTTGTGTGTGTTGGATGTTGATAAACAAGCATATAAAGATATGTAATGAAAAGATAAGAGTAAGAAGCACAAAACCACAACGCGAGTATTTATAGTGGTTCGGCTACAAGGACACCTTCCTTGCCCTACTCCACTCCCCGAGTCACCTACTCGAGAGTTCGTAAACACTACACCAATCTCCTTATGGCGGAGAAGCCTTCACAACGTCGCCTACCCTTTTTCCGGTGCTAGGCTAACCACCGAGTTCTTTCACTCCAAGGTGAACCAAACCTACACAACGTCGCCTACCCTTTATTAGGTACTAGGCTAAGCACCTAGTTCCATTGCAATGGAGGAACTACTACCACACTACACCAACGACTAATCCCAAAGGAGATATACTCCTTTACAAACATCATCAAGGACATCAATATCCTTGGATCTAATGCTAGTCTATCTAGTACATCGAAACACACCATATCGAATGTACATCTAAGGCACCTTTCACTAATGCCTTTGACTAGATCTACAAGACACCTTTCACTAATGTCTTGTGTCTTCACTTCTAAGCACCTTTCACTAATGCTTCTAGTCTTGACTTCTAAGCACTTTTCACTAATGCTTCTTGTCTTGACTTCTAAGCACCTACCACAAGTGCTTATGCTATAGACGATAGATACCCTTCACTAATATCTTCGTCTTGACACTTGAGACATCTTTCACTAATGTCTTCAACACTACACTTCTTTGAAGAAAGAAAGGAATCATCAACAAGAAGACTTTAGTAGCCTTGATGATGAGGAAGCATGGCAACTCATGGACTTGAGCTTGATCGACTTCAAAGGTGGTGATCTTGCCTTTAAGAGGAACCTAAAAGATCACACAAAAACAAAACTACAAACATAGATCTCTTGGATCTGAGGTTAGTGAGTTTTTAACTCAGGGAGAAAGTGTGTTAGAAAGGGGTGAGGAATAATGAAGAAATGGCTCACTATTTATAGAGGAAAAATCCTACTGTTCCCCGGATCCCACGGATCCCTACCACAAGGGATCCGGCTAGCACAAAGCTAGGGATCCGTGGAACGCTCCTCTTTGCCCATGGGTATTTTGGTTATGGGTCATGGGTCATGGGTTGAACCATGGATCTTTGGCTAGATACAATGTATCTTTAAGTGCAATGCACTTAGTCACTTGGGTATGGGTTGATCCATGGGTTATGGATATTATCCATGTAATTTATAAGCATGATGTCATGCAATGGGTTATGGGTCAAGATCCATGGGTTATGGGCTTTGGTTGTAACCCAACTGTATTTCAATGTATTTGCCAATGGGTTGTGATACTTAAGTTTCTACCCATTTATATTCCCAATATACTACATACTAGTTATGTGTATTTTTTATCCATGTAAACACTAGTTGTTGTGTCCATATGTATTACTTAATCATAAAATCACTTATACTTGTTTTAGTTTTTTATTGAAAATTTGATATGTTAGAAACTATTTTTCTTTTCATTTACGTATTTTATTTGTTTCGTTATATGATTTTACGTTGTTTTCGACAAAACAGAAGATTCGTAAATATAAATAAACGTTTTTTGCTTATTTTGTATTAACATCTTACCTAGAATAGTCTTTGTAAACAGTGACAAAAGACATCAGTATTTTGTCTTATGGGGATGTCAGTTTGTCACTTAGGAAAGAGTTAAAAATCATACATGTATAAATAGCATAAGAGATGGAGTGAAAAGATTACTTGTGAATTGTAAAAACACACATACACGCAAGCCATCTTTCACTCCTCCTAATACAACTTAATCCCTGAGATAGCTCAGTGGGTTCTAAGAGTTGTGCTCAGACTTAGCCTGAGCTTAGAGAGGAGTCACCAAAATTTGTCATTTCAATCCCAAGTACTGTTCCGCAAGTACTTGGGTAACGTATTCTTTTTGATTGATTTCTAATAAAGAATATGATGTTGAAAATTAATTTGTGTGTTTTATTTATGTTAATTTCAGTCATTGTTCACTATTAACTTGTTTTATATTCTTAAACTGTTTTAAACGATAGTGAACGGGGAACAACAGTTAGGAATTTGAGGAAGTTAGATTTGAGATTCGGTCGTTATAATGTTGTGACGACAATCACAACATCCGATATCTTTCAGCTGACAAGACTTCAAAATTGTTGGATCGATATACTTTAATCAAACTAACTTAACTAGCTTGTTAAGGTTTAATAACCTCAGATAAATCCTAAGTTATTAACAAAGAAACACTGAGCAATCTTTATCAAGTACGCGGAATTTACTTAACAAAGCTAAGAAGAATAACTTTATTATAAACTCTAAATCTGCTTATTATGCAGATACTCTAATACAACTCTAAGATAATCGAACTTTTCTCTAAAACACTAATTCGTAAACTCTAAAACTCTTTTTCTGAAATCGTACCTCTAATGCCAATCTAGGAGTCCTTTTATAGGCTCAAGGATATCCTAGTCGGTTTACAATTGATAACCTTGTACGACAAGTAATCTAAACATGGAATACAATTCTTTCCATAAACAAATATAACAGTTCTTTTGTTCTAGCAGTACTTTGACTTCATCTTGCAGTACTTTGACTCTGTCTTTAGCAGTACTTTGACTCTTTGACTTCTTCCAGTACTTTGCAGCTTACAGTACTTTCATATCTTCAGTACTTTGATATCTTCAGCACTTTCATATCCCAACAATCCTCCCCTAACTTGAATTCTACTTGCTTGACTTCAAGTTCCTTTGTGAATATATCTTTAACAACTTCATCTTTAAAAATGGATTGTTCTTTAGTCTTTAGATAATATCTCTGTAATATCTGTGCTTGTCAAAGTATCTCTTAGAATTGTTTTCTTCACAGCAGCATCCAGCAATCTCCATCTTTTCAGCAACACAACAACATATGACAGTTTGTACAGTAATTCAATTTAAGTTGCATACTATTCTCATCACATCTAAGTGAATCATTGAAAATTTAATGGATTTAGAACTCTTTACCAAAGCCATTATCTCTGGAGTAGCCAAATGTTTTGGTGTATAAGACCATGGTACATTGATAACCATATGATTTTTAGCAAACCACCAGCTATCAACAGATTTGTTTTGTCTTTACCAAAAGCTGTACCCTTCTGGACTAGTTAGTTCTTTTATCTAATGGTGAACTAATTACCAATAATGGTTTTTCCACAGCCTTTACCACAAGCCATTTCTTGTGGGCTAGCCAACTCTTCACATTACTGATATGGTGAGTTGATGACCATCCAACTTATTAGCAAGTTGTCAACTAAAAACGGATTTGATATATCTTTACCAGAGCCGTT
>CM040244.1:269018584-269052266 GCA_022545495.1 Chrysanthemum lavandulifolium | reverse complement strand
ATGATGCTTAAATTATTAATAAGCTGGGAAATAAACTAACACCCCAGTAAGACAAAGATATGTTACACTATCAACTTAATAGCTGAGAACTATTTCCTAACGCCAATGTGGAAACTCCCCTTGAAAGTCGTAATGTCAAAGTTTGGAAAAGGATTTTACAAACATCAAACTTATCTTAATGCAAAAAACGATAATCTCAAATTAATTAAGAAAGAAAACAAGTACAGAAACAATATGTCACCTTAACAGCAGAAGACCAAGTGTATTGCTGCGCAAGTGATTGGTACAACGTGTCCAACTTATCAATGTCATCAGAAGAATATTGGCCAGTCTCTGAATGTAGTCCAAGACACTTTTGCAGTCCTTCATAGTATCTAATTGAGCAAGAGCCTAATTAGTATGACTGTTGAAACATATGGCTATATGATTGTATTAACAACTACCTGTAGTTGTCAGGGTTCATTGATAGAAGAACTCTATACAATTTTTCACCTTCTTCAAGGCGATTGAGCTTCACAAGAAGAGAAACCTCCACTTCCTTGCAGGATATTTTATCAACCTATACAGACATCCATAGAAGGTGAAAATGAAGCCAGCTATTTCATTACATTTATACCATAACAATGCAAAAAGACAATGAACATACAATCTTGAATTCTTTCTTGTGCAACTCCTGAAGAGCTTTCTCAAGCAATCCACATTCCTCCAATAAAGATATCTGGAAGAAAAACATACACACAAAAGCCGTCAAAAGTGATTATCGTACCATTTTGCCTGCTAAGGCAAGCAAATATCAGCATCCAAATTTCTTAAGCACATTTTTCAGCATGCATGGTATTATCAGCTCAATTGATAAACCAGTTATATCTCCGAATATGCTATCAGCTATTACCTTGTATAACAGCATTTCACCATGCTCACACCGTTCATTATCTGGAGGATAATCATCCTCGAGAGTCCCTTCATATGCTTCTAGAATATCAACTGCTTTGGATGCACTGGCAAAAGAGCACAAAGGTGAATGTTTTACAGACAAGATAAAAACTAGTAACCGTGGTTAGCAGTAGTCAAACTTTCCCGTCATGAAACAAGACAAGAAATCATGGTATTAAGCAAGTGTGTACACTACAAAAATCTTAACCAAAGGACGAACAGAGGTAATTGAAAACACTGTTCATATAAGCTAGAAGACTAAAGCCCTATAAGTTTCGTCCTTTTTGGTTTTCAAGACCCATTTAACATGTGTGAGAACAGATGTAAATTTTATTGTGGTTCCTATTTACTATATGGGAGTTATAATGCTTAAGGGAGCCACAAGGCAGAACGAATATAAATGAAACCACAATAAACATTTCAGATTGTAGTATAGTAGAATATCACAGCTTACTTTGAGTTCAAATGTTGAGAAACTGCAAATCCGATCCAATTCATTCGATGATTTGGTTTCAAGGTCAACAATTGCTGTCTAGTTTCAACAAAACCTGACAAATCCCGCATTTGTGCCTGCAAGTGGAGAAGAAAAGAATCATTAACTACCAAAACAAGATATCAAGGACATGAAAACAAGATACCAAGGACATGAGACTAAGGGACACTAAAAGAGATAAACATATAAAAAATGAAATGATAATATGATTAGAATTAAAAAAAAAAAAAAATCTTTTCTACTTTCTCATGCTTGCGACTTTTAGAGACATCCCAAACAACCAGTATGATATAATCATAGCATCAAATGAATGTTATTTGAAAACGGTTCTATTTCTTTAACAACTAGCAGCAATTAGCTAGGACTATTAGTCAAGATTTAGATATATATTTACACACACACACACGACATAAAAATCAAATCCGCTAAATGCAAAGCATCCCTCGAGAAAACCCCATGAATCGTCACATGCTTGAGGGGCATGAACATGGTAACAGAACACATAGTATGCTCACATCCCATCTATGCATGAGTATGAATTCTTATCCATCCAGCATGCATTTTTTATTAGCATCAAACTAATGCATTCCAATAGCATTACCTATATCCATCTCGAGCTTGAATTACTCTCAATAACTTCAACAGTTTTTATGTAAATATCAAGCAGCATAAACTCCCTCTCTAAATGTAAAATTTTAATTTACAAGTTTTTTAAGATCTAACAAATCATATGTAAGTGTGCTAGCTTAACCCCTTCATCTCATTAATAATAGCCAAACTTAAATTAACAACTTATGCAGCCATAACCACAAATATGAGATAATTATAGTTTACTCCCTATTTTCAAAACAGTATATTACACCTACATTCAGCAGCATACAAAAGGCAAATCAAATAATTATGTTAATTGAAAAGACTGATAAAACAACTAACAGAAACATGGCAAGGTCCAAACTCGGGTACAAAAAAATAAACACGAATTTTGTGAATACAAAGCTAAACACCCGTTTGATCATATTCTAAGATGTTCAACCCTGAACCCAGCACTTCCCATATTTGCATGCATGACATGTAATTACTTCGCATGAATTGAAAAGGTATGAAAAAGAAGAATGGGCCAAGGTAGATTATGGGTTATACGTACGAATATCTACCTGTAGTAGTGATAGGTCTCTCAGTATTTCGATGTTGTCTGGATCTATCCGAGCATTCCGGTAACATTTTATTGCCTCTCTATAATCTCTGTCTGATCGATACAGAAGACCATACACGTGCCAGCACACATGGCTTTTCAAGTCATTCTACAACAAGATAAGCAATTTAAAATCTGCAACCATCAGAAAAGTTTAATAAATTACGAGAAAAACGGTTCTGACCTTCAATCCCAATCGCACTAGCTCGTATGCTTCCGGCTTACGATCCATACAGTTCAGCGTTAATCCTTTCATCGAAAGAGTTTCTAGAGACGGAAGTATCAAAACGACAGAATCTTAATAAACAGAACTCACAAAAAAAAATATACTTATTCTTCAATGTTGTAGCCTGTGTGTGAATAGTGATTTAAGTTACTAACTGGCTAGCTAGTAGCTGCTCTAGGTTACGTGTAGACATTCCAAAAACAGGTATTGTCGGGCGAGGTGATTCAGTAATAGACAACAACTCAAACTTTGAATATCTCGCATCCAGTTTACGGAAATACATTTTATTCATGAGCTATTCCTAACTTGGTTCTATTTCTTAAAACCAGCATAACTATATACATTAGCAACAGAGGTCTGTACTTACACTAAGAAGGGATAATTGTTTCGAAATTGCAAAATGTAACTTAGGCTAGATTGATAATACAATCTCCTAATTACCCATCAACGCTTAAACTTAAAGTTGCATTGGATAATAAATTTTAACGAACCTCCATGATTTGGAAACTTCTTTAATATAGCATCCGCAGCCTTCAACCCCTTCTTATATTGTTTCGTTTCATATGATTTCTGCCAAACATACAATCATTTCATTAGCAAACCATACAAAAAAACGTTTTGGAATCATAATATTGAAATAATATAACAAGAGCTTATTCGGCCTTGTATAAGTCATCTCTACTATAGTGTATACAAGTATTAATATTTGCAACACCTATGGCAACATAGTCAAATTATCTTCTTGGCACACAAATCACGACCTAAATGTATTACTTTCACTGATTACTGCATTCGCCAGAATATTACGCGCTAAAATAACAAGATGTCTCTGTAACTTGATACAGTATCCTACATACTTTTGCACGTTCCCACAATCTCACATTTTATACTCATACGAAGAATTCATTATAAATTCAATGTGAAATATCATATGCTTCTCAAATAAAAATTTTCAAAAAACCCAATTAACGGTAACAGCAAGCACTTCATAATCACAATTAGTAACAATCCTAATTCATATACACTAACAGAATCAACCAAAAATGACACGCTAACAGATTAACAAACAATCCTAGTTAACAGTCAAATAAGGTTACGGTTAATACAGAAACATATCGTTCTCATTAGTTTCATGGATTACAGCATTCGCCTAAATCGCTACCTGCCTGCACTATTAACGGCAAAAACATAAAAACAGCTGATAATTACACGAACAATTCACTACTACTAGGTATAACACCAGAAATGAGATTAAAAAAACTATATATCGTATAAGCCATCACTACTAGTGTACATAAACATTATATGCTACATCTCAGGCAACATACTGTTATTATCCGCTTTCAATGGCGGAGCTAGAAAAATCTCCGTGGGAGGGCCGAAACAAATTTTTTTCGGGAAATACATTAAACGGGAGGGCCGAAATAAATTTTTTTCCGGAAATACACTTGAAATCGCGAAAAAATACATTAACGTACTTAGGATTAGGGGGGCCGGGACCCTTCCCGGTCCCTTAATAGCTCCGCCCTTGTCCGCTTTACACGCAGCCTAAACTCACGATTATATTTCGCGGATTAAGTTAAATAACGGCAACAACAAACACTTGATATTTATAAATATAACAAACAGTCTAAAGAGATAACAATATATACACTAAAACTTAACAATCCTAATTAACAGTCAAATGAGCTCACGATTATGTTTCGCGGATTACCGCATTTGCATACACGCCTTCACTAATCACAATCAACTATCCTAATTAACATTCTAATGAGATAATTTTACACTATACAAGAACCTAGGGTTATATATATCTAGAATAACGAAATAAAAATAGATAAAAATGAACATAGAGTAATTAATTTTGTACGGATTGGAGGACTTACGACGATGAGTTTAAAGAGGTTAGCCTCTTTAGGAGGGAGTGGAACGCCCATTGTTTATCGTTGAAATTATACGGTTTTAAAAACACGCAGAAACACACACAGTAAGGTGTTTTTGTTAGGGTTTAGTCTAGAGAAGAAGATGAAAGTGGTGGCTGTTAACTAACTCTTCAGATGAGAAGTGTTACTTTGGAAAAGGGTGTTTTTGTAATTTTCACTTTCTTTTTAAAAGTCAATTTTTGTGTTCTTTTATTTTATTTTTTTTATGGAAATAGGTACCTAATCCCGTTGTAGCGAGATGTATAAGAGGTAGAATGTAGACGGATCATATTCTTATCTTAGGTAAAATCCGGAATTCCTACTTTTTCTTGATAGTTATAACGTATTAAAAAGGTAGGTTCAGTCAAGGTAGGTTCAGTCCGGGAGGCTAGTTTGAAATGAAATTCGGACTCGTTGAGGTTCACACACTTTTCTTTATGAAAGTACACGGCAAGCTGGAAGCTTGGTACTAATAGCCTCTAGAGTATCGAAGAGCTATGGAGAGGTGCACAATTGTGCTTCCTTGTTTTGCCGAAAAAAGTACTTGAAGGGCGCGCTATAGGCAGAGACGGAGCCAGGAATAAATATGGGCGCGCTATAGCCTATAGGCATATGCTTGTGGGGTTGTCGCAACCTAAGTACCTAACTAATAAATTTTGATATTAGGCCTCCATGTCATGGAAATTATGACTAAAAGTTTAAAAGTTGGTTTTTTTTTTCTTTTTTTTCAAATACACTTTTTATTTCCGGATGGATGTGTGATTGTCTACTAACTATTTATTTTTGGATAGATGTATGATTGTCTACTACCTATTGTTCTCAACTTCTCATACTCTACCTGACAGGATTGAGTATCATTGTTGTTGTTGTAAAAGACAGAAGTCGAAAGTAATGAGCTTATGAGAAATAAGTCAAGCAAAATAAGGTTATAAACCCAAAATAAGCTAAGCCGAACAACGTGTAAGTCTAGCTTTTGTTTATCAAGTTCATGATGTTATTTTGACGATGAAATGCGACTAATAAAGGCTTTATAACCACTCAGAAAATGTGTACAGTATGATGTGATAATAATCAAACTGTAGTATTTACTCAGACTTTGTATCACGTTTTGAAACTTCGACGATAGCGAAATTACTACACATAATTTTATTCAAGCAGGTTATCGACAAAGTCGCATTTGCAGGTCCACAAATCATACCATGACGAAAATATCTGATCTGTTCTACAATCCATCGACTGATTACACCCACAACCTATGGGATCCACGGTCGACATACAGCTCCAAAAAGATACAGCCCTGGTAGACCAAAGTGCTAAGAAAAGGATGTCCCAGATAGAATTCATTGTATCAAATCCACTAAAACAAAGTTGTTGAAAAGTACACGGGCCACTTGTTTAACTTATTGCAGCCCGGTCCTATCTAACAATTGCGACATTTGACCAAAAAAATGTCAAACATACAGGACCAAAAAAACAACTTTCCTATTTGCAGATAATACGAATTAATCTTATAACAATGAAAAGAACATGCGACAGTTTAGAAGTTAGAACTAACTATGATCAAAGTGGTTATCGTTATTTTACAATGCTAGACGCAACGCTATCAAATGCTTCCTTTATTTCATCTTCTGTCATCTCGATTGTATCATCACTGTCATAGTTTATGGTTTCTTTGCCTTTTTCAATCTTTGGTCGTTTATTCTTATCGCTTGTGTCATCTTCTGTCATGTCGATTGTATCATCACTGTCATAATTTTTGGTTTCTTTGCCTTTTTCAATCTTTGGTAGTTTTTTCTTATCGCTTGTGTCATTTTTCAAATTGCCAACCTCAAATTCGTAGATTCGCTTGCAGACGATAGCTTGGTGGTAGATGTCTTTTTTAGAAGTGGAATTTGGACTCTCTTCGGCTGTGTCAAGCTTGTTCAACTCCTCAACAACCCGTGGGACAAAACTCCACTCTTCAATTATTTTTCCCAGACCCTATAAACACCCAATATTAGAAGACCAAAAATTATAGAAAATTTTGATGGTCACGAGTGATTGAATACAAATAGATGTTGGAAGATGTTGGATTCATAACATGCAAGTTGTATGTTTTCCACCCATTTTTAAAAGGCGACAGCGTACACTAGAAAAAGGGCAGATCGCATAAGTTATTTTTCCTGATGTGGCATATCAGAACCAGTTAAGTTACAAGATTACACCAAATGAGAACTTTTGAGAATTTATTGCCTTTCTCGGAAATCAGACTAAAACTTCCTATATGCTACATGCGTGGGTTCTTCATAAATTTACTAGTCGTGAATAAATTTCATACCTCTCCTTTGTTAAGAGAATCTATGGCATCTTGCAAACACGTCAAGATTCCTTCAGCTGCTATCTTCTTCATCTCACTTGGATTAGGCTGTGTAATGCACAAGAATGAGTAAACACTTATTTCCCTTTTTTCGGGAGGGTGGGAGGGGGAGTTAGCTCAGTCTTATTGCAGTGCAACAACAAACGCAAAGGACCAATTTTGCTTACCTTTTCTTCTTGACTGTCCAACCACGATATCGTCTTGTTCATGTCATCTATTGCCCATTTCTTCACTTCAGAAGTCGAAAACTCTTTTTTAGCAGGCTTATGAGCCGTCTGTTTCAGATATCACATGCAAAAAAAAGTCATTGCAACTAACACTCTAAATAGACTACTCAATACATAAAACTAAGATTAGTTAAATTAACCTTGCTAGAGGAAGAAGCCCTTGGTTTTGACTCCGCAGGCTTATCTGCTTGCTTATTAGAGTTCTTTGATGAAGATACTTGTGGGTCTGCAAGCACCATTTAGATCAGATGACAAGAATTTACTCACTAGAAGATGTAAAAAATAAACAATTTACGAAACCTTATATGTTAAGGAATACAAATAAAACCAAAAAACAGTAGAAAATTCACAAATAAACACAAACGGAGACCTTGGCTTTGTCCAGTAGAGCTACTTTGACGCTTCCACGGTTTACCAGCATGTAGAAGGTAAGGTTCAATGCCAACAAGCTTTTTCTGGTTGTAACATTCAGTAATCCAATCCTACAAAAAACATCAAATTTGTGAGATACTCTGCAACAGACTAAGTGACTAACAATCGTGTACTAGATATTATATATAGCATCACGTAACACTGAATGTTTCATGCTCCAATAACCAGACCACCTACTATACATGCATTGATATCTAAGCACGCGTTTTTGGGACACAAGAAAGAAAGTATACTTGAATGGATGTCTCCTAAGTTGAAAAGCTTATATGTACTTTTACAATTAACAATAATGAATAAACAAATTTTAAATGATACGGAGTAAATGATATATGAAGTTAAACCTTTGAAACAATGGTTCCATTATCAGCCTCAACTTGTCGAAACTTTGGGGTGTTAGAAAACGCACAAACCAGCAAAGTGCAATTAGAGTTCCAATCAGCTTGATACTCGGCCCCCATTTCCAACGCTTGAGACCTTAACGTGCCACGTTCAGGATTAACAAACCCTGATAGTACAAATACTACCCCTTCCTACAAATATCCAACTTATGGTCAAAAAAAATTACCAAAAGGAAACGTTAATACGATATAAAGTATAAACCTTCTCATACCAAGGGTTTGGAAGATTTATTAGTTTTTGATGTTTGGCCAACATGCGGCTTATCTTTCTCATCAGACGATTTGCTATGGTCAGATTTGTTATTGGAATCCCGTGAGCTCATCCATGAAGGAAGATTCCGCCCTTTGGGCTTCTGACTTCCAGAATCAGTCATGTCGAGATTCTATATAAACACAGTAAGAACCATAAAGGAACAGCCACGAACCCCTTCTTAAATAACGCATTACATAACTACAAATTTATAGTAATCGTCTCTTTAAAAAAATCAATACAGATGGTTGACTATCTACAAATGCCTAAAATACAGTTCGACATCGACATGATAGAAAATTTTTGTTTAGATTAAACCTATACGAGTACAATTGATACTGATGAATACTAACAACAGGTCGTTCAAATTTTAAACTGTGCAATAGAATGGAATTATTGTAACTATTAAGTGACGGGTTGAGTACATGAAACATATGTCCCCGAAACTTCAGGCTTTAGAATTGATCCAGTGAGTGAAGTTTATCTACAAATGAGATACAACATTTAACCGCCTAATCGGTATGTTTGGAAGATAGTCAAACAAGATATTGTGACCTTCCACTCGATCTTATAGATAAACTTTCGAAAACAAAAGGAAAAAAACTAAAATTACAATTCCGCAAGTATTTGAGATTGCCTGATTTAAACAACTTATGCTTACACGCAAAAGCAAGTAATAAGCTTATTGAAAATTTGATTCCATCAAAAAATAATCTTATTTACATAAGCACATTCTATAACTAATTATTGAAAACAGCTTAATTAACCAAAAAATAACACAATTCTTCATAAACGCTTTTAGAAAACCCGATAACCATATAAGTTTAGATAAGAAAAAAAAAAAAAAAAAAAAAAAAACACACACAATATACATTTGAGATTTGCATATTTTAAGTTTGTTTTTTGAGATGTTTACGCCTTATGCGCAAAATCATAGGTGGTCATTTTTGCCTCTTATGTCTAAAGGTAAACAAACACTAACCGCTGCGCACAAACACACACTATCAGGGACGGATCCAGTTCATAAGAATGGGGGGCAAGTGCCCCCCATGGCTAGCCGGAAAAGTCAAGATTTTAGTGTAATTTTTTTATAATTTTGACCTTTTTTCGAAAGTGCCCCCCAACCAAAACTCAAATTGCCCCCCACCCACATACTAAAACCCAACATTCAACACTCTAAAGCTTGGTAAATCCATCATTTCAAAGGAAAACTACTCGATTTATCATTACGATCCTAGTTTTTTCTTCCGCATTTTGTTGTTGTTGTTGTCAAAAAAAAAAATTTTGCCCCCCACATCCTCATTTCCTGGTTCCGCCACTGCACACTATATAGAAACATTTGCGCGCCTGCAGACGTAAGACAAAAAAAACAATTCCAGGAAAAAAAAAGTACTTATTTGAAAAATCAAACATAGCCTTAATTGCTGATTTTTTTGAGGAAACATTAACAAGCAATTTTACATAAGCACATGGGCATGTATGTGCAGTGCCTAAAAGCCATAAGCAGTTTTGCAAATATGCAAAATCCCAAACACCCCCAAATTAACATCTACTAATATACATAAGGAGTACCAAATTAACATCTACTAATATAAAGGAGTACCAAATTGAGCAATTACAGATAAAAATAAATAGAAAAAATATTGCAGATGAATGGTTGTTTGATAACTTACGGTAGCTCCGGTGACGGTAACGGTATTTGCCGGTGGTTTTGATATGGGTATTTGGGTCTAACTAATGACGTTATAAATTTTAAACTTACATATATTAATGTTCTATTCAGTTAAATTTCTGGGTTTTGGCAGTAACTTTTTCAAATATATCCATCTAGTATGAGTATTATTTTTGTTTCATTTAATGCAAAGAACTTTCAACTTTGTTCCATTCTATTTATAAGATATTAATTTCCACTGGGAAAAAGTTTGAAACCATTATTCACCATACCCGACATTTTTATTAAGGGTTTGGTTGTATAATAAAGAACGTCTTTTTCAAACGTCTCCGATCTATTACGTATTATTTTTGTTTCACTTAATATAACGTCTTTCATTTTCACACGCTTTTATACATTTCTTGCCGTTTCGTCCGCTTTTGCTCGTTTAGCTCGCTTTATCGTTTTTTTCGTTTTACGCATTTTATTCGTTTTTACATGTTTTCGCCTGTTTTTGCACATGTTTGTCCGTTTGTGCAAAAACGGAGGAAAACATGCAAAAACAGACAAAAACGTGTAAAAACGGACAAAAACGTGTAAAAACGGATGAAAACGTGCGAAACCGTTTAAAATGTGCTAAAACAGACGAAAACGTGTGAAAACATTCAAAAATAGACGAAACGGACGAAAATATGCCAAAATAGCCGAAAACGAGCAAAGACGGTGAAAATGTGTAAAACATGCAAAACGGACAAAAGCGTGCAAAATGTGTAAAACGCATGAAAACGTGTAAAACGGAAAATGTGCAAAACAGTGAAAACATGTAAAACGAATGAAATTGCGTAAAACGAACAAAACGTGTAAGAACGGTGAAATCATGCAAAACGTGAAAATGTGCAAAACGGACGAAAACGGGCAAAACGGATGAAACATGCAAAACGGAAAAACGTGTGGAAAACTAGAAGGGGTTGAATAGTTTTGCCGATTTTACGTTAGTTTCAAAACTTTTAGATTCGTTAATATGTGAGATCTTGTGGATGTAGAAAGTATAGATCTAATGATAAAGCAAGTAAATAAAGTAAAGCGAAGGGAAAGAAAAGACACAACCGATGTATAGTGGTTCATGCCATAGGACACCTTCCTTGCCTACTCCACTCCCCGAGTCACCTACTCGAGAGTTCAAGCACTATGTCAACAAACTCCTTCACTTGGCGGAGAAGCCTTCACAACGTTGCTTACACTTTTTCGGTGAAAGCTGAATCCGAGTCCAGTAACACGGTGGACCAAACCAACACGACTATTACACAACAAATATGTGAAATATCAAATACAAGATCTTTGCTACGAAATCTTATGGGTGACAAATCAATCAAGGACCCTGCTTGGATGACTTGTAGAATGCTCGTGATCTCGCTTTGAAGGACCTATATGAGGATCACAATAGAAAGAAAGAAGAACAACTCTGATCAGTGATCTATATGTTAGAAAAGAATGAGAGTGTTTGAGAGATTTAGTAAGAAGAGGGTGAGTTAGAATGAAGAAATGGCTCTCATTTATAGGCAAATTCCTTCATTGTTCCCCCGGATCCCACGGATCCCTTCCACTTGGGATCCGTGGAACGCTCCTCTTTGCCCATGGGTTTTTTGGTTATGGGTCATGGGTTATGGGTTGGTCCATGGGTTATCTTTAGATTCAATGTATCTAAGTATACATTATTGGGTATGGGTTAAGATCCATGGGTTATGGTCCATGGGTTATGATTTTTACCCATCCTAATAAACTATTACAACAAATGCTTAATTACTACATTTTTTTATTTAAATGGCTATATGTAAATGCTTTACAAAACTAACATGTATCCTTTATAATTATACTTAAGATAACATTATATTTGTTATCAACAAAACACAAAGAGATCGCAAAATATTAATAAACGGTTTCACGGTTTATTTGTATTAACAATCTCCCTTTTGTTGATGACAAAACATAATGTTATGATGAGTAAAACTTAAGAATAGATGTAAATTTTGAAAGCCAAATCCCTAAGTTTTACTTCTTCTCCCCTTTTGTCGAAACAAAAGTTAACCCTGGAAGAAAGTAGTCTACGATTTCTTACTCCCCTTGACGGTATCTCCCTTGTTTGGGGCGTCAGTGAAGAAAAATTAAAATCCTACAAAAGAAAGGTTAGTAACATGCTTAAATAATCTTGTGATTGCCGATAATCTAGATTGGGAGCCAAGGTATGTAAACAATTCCTTGTAATAAAACAACAAATTGTAGTGGTATTTATGCCACTTACAAGCATGTAAAAATAAGAACAAGACTTGTTCTTGAAAATGACATCAAAAAGAAAAAAAAAATACTAAAAGTAGAAAATAGTAGTAGTGATTCCTTCTATGCTTGCATAAGGTTATGGATGGAGTTTTTGATGAGTAATGGTATTGATGCTATCAAGGATGAGGTTGAGTATGAAACGCATTTCTTCCCTAACTTCTATTGCGATTTCCTAGTGGATTGGCAATGTTCACAATGTAAATGATGTGGGTAATGAGTGCGGAAGTTTTCCGGTTGTTTTGATTTGAGTTATGCGGAAGTTGTGGTGGAAAATAGGAAAATATGGATCAACATCCGAATATTTGTGAATGGTGGTGGAAAAGAACCTAGATGTTCTTGTAATGTGATGGGAGCTAATGGTGGTGATATTTCAAGACCTTGAAAATAGTATTTGGAGATGTGGGGAGGTGTTGAAAAGACTAATTCTTTTCTTTAGGTTGGTTAGATCTTGTTGAGTCTTAAGGAGTTCCAAAAGAGTGACTTTAGGTGGTGATGAAGTTGGTGTACTTGTTGGTGATGAGGAGGTGCTATAAATGAAGCATCTTGTGGTGAGTTGTTTGTTGAGGATGAACCATTTGAGGTTGTTTTGCTAAGCAACAAGATCGGATACTAATCCGCATGGATATCCTAGAGTTTGATTGTGGTATTTTGGATGGTGGAAGTACAAAGGTTTGGATATCATGATTGTTTGTACTAGATGATTCTCCTAAAGGGTTTTTGGATGACATGATGTAATGTGTTTGTGAGGAGGAGATGGAGTATGCAAGCATTTTGGGAGTTCTATATATATAAAGAAAACAAGGCATTGTAATGAATGCTTGAACCAAAATGTGGATTAAAATCTAATGATTAGATATGAATTCAAGGCATGTGATCATGAGAACACAAGCATTAAAGAGCATACTCCCAAAAATGAAACAAATGTGGGTTTTTCATCCAAAGTGAAAAAATAGAAGATAAAAATAGCTTATGTTTCACGGATCCTTCCTCGAGGGATCCGTCCAAAGATGAAGGCTGGGATCCGTGGGTCTGGTGATTCAGCAAGACAAAATTTTCCTTTGGAAACATTTTTGCCTAGTGTGCCTATATGCAAACTATTTGGAGTTGCGGTTTTCTCGACCTCTAAAAGAAAAGGAAAATAACTAGAGGAAAAAAATCCTATTGAGATAACCCGAAAACACACATTTAGTACATAAGTACATAATATTGTGTTATCAATGCTTCTAATTCATTTTGCTTAAATGAATGTACCGAAAACACATATTAGTTATGTGTTCCTTTAGCATTCAAAAGACATGAGATGCAATGAAAACGGGTTTTACTTTGTATTAATAATGAAAAGCGATTTGTCCTAGACGTGAGAAATTGCTTTTGTGAAATTGATCTGGAAGGTATCATTCTTTTAGAAAACATTTGAAAGGAGATTTTCTTTGAAAATGTGTATGTAGTTATGTGTTTTAAAAAAAATTATAAGTGGAAAACTTATCTTGGGTTTTAAAAATTCCGTATTGTTTGTGAGTTGTACGTGAAATAGAAATCCTAGACTCGTAGAAGAAGAAGCTAGTGTTTACATACCTTGTAGAGTCAAATAAGTTACGACGTTTGTTCCATTAGACCAAGACCAAGACAGTAGGTTGAATTGTTCCCGCTTCAACGGTTTGGTTAGGACGCGTCGGCTATGTTGTCTTCGGATGCTACCTTCTCAATAGAGATGTTCCCTTTTGAACATTGTCTCTTAAGAAGTGATGTCGAATCTCTACATGCTTTGTGCGAGAATGCAATACCGGATTCTTGCTTAAGTCGATGGCACCTTTGTTGTCACATAGGATGGCTATGTCGCTTAGATGAATGTCGTAGTCGACTAACGCTTGTTTCATCCATAGTGCTTGTTGGCATGCTTTGCGGCGGAGACGTACTCGGCTCGGTTGTTGATATAGCTAGTGCCGCTTGTTTCTTAGAAAACCAAGACGTTAAACAACATCCCATGAAAGTACATACCCCACTTGTACTTTTTCTATCAACGTAATCACCGCATGGTCGAATCGCATATACAATTGTTTCTACTCCCGTGCCTGGGATACCATAATCCTAATTGTGTTGTACCCTTAATATATATAAATATCCTTTTACGGCTTCTAGGTGTGATGTTTTAGGGTCTTCTTGAAACCTAGCACATAAGCAAACACTAAACATGATATCCGCCTACTTGCCGTGAGGTAAAGAAGACTACCTATCATGCCACGATATTTAGTATTATCTACGGATTCTCCGTCTTCATCTTTTGTGAGTTTGGTGTCGAATGACATTGGAGTCCTAATAGGTTTTGACTCTTCTAGACCGATTTCTTTAACATCTCCTTGATGTATTTAGATTGATTGAAGAAGATACCATCTTCTACTTGTTTTATTTGTAGACCAAGAAATAAACTAAGTTCTCCCATCATACTCATCTCGAACTCGTCATGCATGATTTTAGAGAAATCATCACACATGTCTTGACAAGTGGATCCGAATATAATATCATCTACATATATTTGTACTATGATTATATGTGACTCTTTTCTTAGTAAAAGTGTGTTGTCAACTAACCCCATGATATAGTTGTGTTTAACTAGAAATGACTTGAGTCTATCATACCAAGCTTTTGGAGCTTGTTTAAGACCGTAAAGGGCTTTCTTTAATTTATAAACATGTTTGGGTTTTCAAAATCAATGAAGCTTGGGAGGTTGAGTTACATATACTTCTTCATTTATGAAACCATTTAGAAAAGCGCTTTTGACATCCATTTGACAAAGCTTTAGATCATTAGCACAAGCATACGCAGAAGTATTCTTATAGACTCGAATCTAGCCACGGGGCGAGGTCTCTTCAAAGTCTATTCCTTCTTGTTGCTTATACCTTGAGCAACGAGTCTAGCCTTGTTCCTAGACACGACTCCGCTTGCATCTAATTTGTTTTATAAACCCATTTGGTTCCTATTATGGTTTGATTACTAGGTGGAGGGACAAGTGTCCAAACATCATTAGAAACAAATTGATTTAGTTCTTCTTGCATAGCCATTACCCAACTCTCATCTTTTATGGCTTCTTGTGTATTCTTAGATTCTAAGGTTGAAACGAAACAAAACAAGTTACTTTGGTTTTGAACTTGAGACCTTAATGTTCGTTCGTTTAGTTTTCCTATAACTTTATCTACGGGGTGGTCTTTGGACTCTTTAATGTTTACTATTTCATCACTTAGAGGTTCTTTTTCTTCACTTATCTTTTTCTTTATTGCTATAGCTTCCGATCGGTGCAAACCGCAAGTTTTCTCGCGAGTGATCACTTGTGAATGACCGGCCGTAAGGAACTTAAAACAACTCACACACCAATTGCAATTTAAGATCGGGAGAATATGTGGATTCCCGGTCGTTAAGTCCCACGGAGGATGACCGGTGTTTAACACAATCGGATGTCGAATAACCACTAAGGATAGTGATCGAAGGTTTTGAGATTTTATAAACTACGTGAGATTAAAGGAAATTAAAAGTTAAAATCTATTAAATAAACGCTATCACTATTTTTAAATGATATTTTGTGTTTTATGAAATAAAATATCTTAAATAAACTATTTTAACTAAAACGTAAACTCAAATTATCTAAAACGTTACTTAAAATGGAAACGTCGTTATTTGCAAAAATTATCTTTGGGCGCAAGCAAAAACGTAAAATTTATGAAATAAAAAGCCTATGAGTGTAAAACTAATTTTTTACCTACTATATGATAAAAGAAATTTTAGAAAAAGATTTATATTTTTTGACTTTTATATTTTTATTATGATTTAATTACTCTAAAACACTAATTAATTGATTAAAATATTAAAACTAATTAGAAAAATCTCAACTTTTACAGAAAATACTTAAGACTAATCTGATTTAATAAAATACTAAACCGGAAAAAGCTATACTAAATAAGCTAGGAATAAGCTAATTAAACTTAATAAGCTAAATCAGAAAACGCCAGTATAAGAGATTATTTAGTGCAAGAGATGATGATAAAAGACCCAAGGCGCAATGGTTCCGGGTACCCCTCTTGTCACTCTCACAAGGCTGGAGGTATCAGGTTCGAGCCTGCCTCCACCCTTTTTGCCAATTATTTTTTTTTCGATTTTTCTTTTTACAAACTTATTAACACCAATGAGATAAGCACTTTTCACAACTGTGACTTTTAACAAAGACCACTGATAAGCACTTAAATAAGCTCAAAAATCACAACAGTTGGCTATTGAAAATGGAAATAAGAACTAGTTAAGCTAAAATGATTATTAAGCTAGAAATAAGCAAAAACTACAATGAAATAAGCTAAGTAATAGTTAACAAGCTAGTTTTACAACTAAATAAGCTTGAAAACTATAGATAAGCACTGATTAAGCTTCCAATAAGCACAAATACAAACTGATCACACAGGGTACTGTTGGTTTTATAGCTACTTTCTAGATTGAATTTAAGCACTTGAATAAGCTATAAAATGGAAATAAGCACTTACACAAAACAAGTCGACCAAATTGAACTTTCTAAAAACTAATTTACTCACTTTGGATTACAAAATGAGCTTTTGAGGAGCTTTTGAAAACGGTGAACACCGCTAATCTATAAACTAGAAATGGACAGAACAAGAAGCTTATTGCAGGCTTATTAAATAAGCTGCAAATTGAAAAATGACACTTGGAACTTTGAGACAGCTAGGTTGGCTTCTCAAAAAAAACAAATTACACAGGCTAATGATCTCTAATAAGCTCTGTAAGAGCTTGTGAAACAAGGTACCAAACCTGTGTACAGGGGAGCTTTTTGACTTTTTGATTAAAACAAAAGTTTGACTAAACTGAGTTTTGATCCTAATTTCAAGACTGATGTTAATGATATATGGCTAAATGAAACTAAATTAAGCTATGTTACTAAATTCCAAACATGAAACAAGCACTTGATTTCTCAACTCTTTTAACAGTTAATGAAATAAGAAAGATTGACAAGAGTTTTGACTTTGGCTATTATCAGAGGCAATATTATGACTGAAATGAGCTCAAGTATACTTAATAAGCATGAACCAACATATATTAAACTACGAATAGACCTTTGAGATGATTAAGCCTTAGATCCAAACACACCCTTAATTCATCGATATGAAAATTAAAGAGATAAACACTTTTCAAACTTTTACCAATGATCAAGATACATTTATATAACCTAAATATAACTTATGGGACGACTTAAACCAATTATAGTGAAAATAAAGATTGCACAAGAAACTTTGAAACTTACTTAAAATGGGTCCTTTAACCACGGTGGTTTGAAACAACACCAAAGAACTACCAACCTATCACAACCAACCCAGTACTCAAAATCAACCCATTTTAAGTTCAACCAACCCAAATCCTTCGCATCAATTTTGCTCCATCTTTGACTTTTGTTGACTTTCAACACTTTGTATTTGAAACTCGAACTCCGTGCTTACGTAGCTATATTAAGCTTGAATAAGTTGGTTTAAACTAAGAAATAAGCTTATTGAAGCTTGGTTAATGTAGTTTGATGTTTAATCTTGAAACAGTGAACCATGAAATTTAGAACTTAACATAAACCTGAATTAACACTTAAAAACTTGATAAAATGATTTCTTAACTTAATATTGATATAGTTAAACTGAAAATTACAACTTTGAAACTAAATTAAGACATTGGTGTAAAAAACGAAATACATGAAAACTAAAATTTAACTAACTGGTCTTCTTCTCTGTCTTCTGCTTCTTTTATGCATCAGTTGAGCTCACACGTGTCCTTAGAGCAGATCCCACCTCCCAATTCAACCAATGGGTGATTTTTGAGTGTATTGCCTGGTTTTATCTTTTTGGCGGGAAATGATAATTTTGACTTGTAGGCTCTGAAAACAGGCAAGTAGGGGGGGTGGCATTTATTGTAGAGGGTTGAGTGATGATGGGGGTGGAAGAAAAGGAGAAAGGTGATGGGAGAGGTGGAGCTAGTTGCAGGCAAAGGAGGATGAAGGAGACAGGTGTACAGTAGGGGCGCCCTTTTTCTGTTTATTTGACTTTCTTTGACCAAGGGGTCAAAAAGGGAGGGTCAAGGGTAAAGGCAGGGGTCCAAAGGTATATGTGGCAAGGTCAAATGGGTTTTGACAAGTCTTTAGGCTTAATAAGACAAGGACTATAGTTGCAATTCTGAAAACTTGAAGGACTATTCCTGCCATTTTTCCAAAGTTACCATAAGGACCAAAACTGACAACTTTTAATAGTGCAAGGACTAAACTTGCCATTTTCCTATTTTCAAAGGACTATTTTTGCCAATTTCCAAAGTTCAGGGACCTAAGTTGTAAATTTGTAATTTTAAGTTTCAAGGACCAATTTTGACAACTTAGGAATCCTTAGGGACTCAAAATGATATTTTCTTTATTTGGATTTACCAGGACCTGTTTTGACAAATTTTCAAACTTGGGGACTAAAGCGCCAATTATGCAAACTTGATACATTTTTCACCGATTTTGATGTTTTGCATTTAAAACATATAAAACACTTATTTGTGATATTTTTATCATTTTGATGCGTTTCTGAGTGTTTTCAGATGTTTTTGCAGTTTAAACAGTACAAAAATGATGAGTATTTACACACTCATCAGCTTCACTTTCTATAATCTCGTCATCTATAAGAGGTGGAGAGGGTTTGGGTGGACTTTCATCAAATTTTATATTTAATGACTCTTCTACCTTCATTGTTTCTTTGTTTAATATGACGTAAGCTTTGTTATTTGGCGAGTAACCTAAAAAGATACCTTCGGTTGATTTAGGATCAAATTTTGTAACATAATCTTTAGTGTTGAGAATAAAACATTTACTACCAAAGACTCTAAAGTGATTTAACGTAGGCTTTTTGCCTCGAAGCAACTCATAAGGAGTTTTTCCTAAGATTGGTCTAATTAAGACTCGATTGAGTATGTACGTTGAAGTATCAACGGCATTACACCAAAACTTTTGAGGTATGGATTGTTCATTAAGCATGATTCTACTCATTTCTTGTAGGGTTCTATTCTTTCTTTCTACTACCCCATTCGATTGTGGAGTGCGTGGGCCGAGAAGTTGTGAGTAATACCATTAGCGTCACAAAAGCTCCGTGCACTTCATTATCGAATTCCATACCATGATCCGTCCTAATAGACACTATGGGACTTCCTAGTTGTCTTTGGATCTTTTTGCTTAATATTTCAAAATAATTAAAGGTTTCCGTTTTGTTCTTTAAAATTGTGTCCATGTATACCTAGAATAGTCATCCACTATGACCAAAGTATAGTAGTTGCCTCATAAATTTGGATAGCGGATGGACCTAATAAATCCATATGTAGTAATTCTAGACACCTAGTTGTAGACACCATGTTTTTAGCTTTATGACTAGAATGAGCTTGTTTTCCTACATTACACGCATCACAAAAGTGATGTTCATATTTCAACTTAGGTAGATCTCTTACTAGATCTTTGGATGATAGCGATTGAAGAAGTCGCATGTTGGCGTGACCCAATCTTCGATGCCATAAGGTCGAAGTATCATCCATAGAGGTAATACATAGTTTGTCCTTAGGTTCATTACCGATTTTAATGACATAGACTCCATGTTTCCTAATTCCTTTTCCTATGGTAATGCCATTTTTAGTATCTTACTACGGGTTTCGGTAAAAGTACATTGCACTTTTATCACATATTTGTCCTATACTTAAGAGGTTAAAGTTTAGGTTTTCTACGTGACACACATCGTTAATGGTTAGAGATTTGTTAGAAATCGTAACTTTACCGATGATTCTACTTTTGCTATTTCCAAACACCACATTACGTCCATTGAAGGATTCATATGTGGAGAATAGATCCCCATTGCCGGTCATGTGCCTCGTGCACCCACTATCCTTGACCCATTCATCGGGGTCTAGATCGACCTTTAAGCACACCTAAAACAATAATAAACTCAAAAGTTTGGTCCCCATTTGTTTATGGGTTCATTAGTGTTAAACATTCCATTCATGTTAGACATGTATGGATAAGATGAGTATGCATTCCATGGAGCAAAGTTTTGAAAATGAAAACCGTTTTGCATGTTTGGATTCCATCCCATTTGATGGTTACTTTTTGGGTAAACGTTATTAGGTCTCCTAAATGAATTAGGTTTTGAAAAGATGGTGCTTTGTTTCTTGCAAAAGTAGGATTATATTTTGGAGGTGGTTGTCTAGTGGTGACATGAGTTGGTTTCTTCCTATTAACTATAACAAACTCGCCTAGATGAGGAAGCTACGTTATTGCTCGCTTGTTACAGCAGATCCACGATCCCTTTCGTACACTAGCCGGTTCCGTTTTAGGGATCCAGGATCCGCCACAACAATGGCTGGCTTTTCTAGTTCTTTAACAAATTTTGTTTCTTTACTTTCACTAGTTGATGGATCAAGTTGTTGACTACCTAGACCGCTTTGATTGTTACCGCTTAACACCTTCGAGTATTGTATCTAAAGTGTTCGTACTCATTCTAGCAATTTTAGAATCTGTTATCCACTAGTGTTTGAAGTTGAACGCAAAGTTCACATTCACCACTTGCTATTTTACCCTTTTCTAAACGCTTTAGTTTTGCTTTTAATTCTATGACTTCTTTATCTAAACGTTGATTTTGACTCTTTAAGAGCTTGTTTTGTTAATTAGTTTTAAGCTAATATTGCATAGTTTGTCATATTCATTATGCAATGAGTCGTCATCGAGTGATGAACTACTATAGTATTCGTGACATACCTCGTCATTTGCCATGAGACAAATTTCTTCATCCTCCTCGTTGCTCATTCCCCATGTGCCGCTTACTTAACGCCTTTTGATCATCCTGTTTGGGACACTTACTAATAAAGTGGTTTGGGTCCCCACATTTAAAGCAAGTACGATCATCCTTTGCTTCGTCCTCTTTGCTTTTCCGAAGCCTTCTTATCGCCATACGGTTGTTTGACGATCTTCCTTTCTTCTAAAAACTTTTAAAGTCCCATACCGCCATAGCGTACTTTCGTCGTCACTACCAAGAGAGTTCTCCTCATCGCAGTAGCCTTTTGGCTTTAAGGGCAAGAGATTTGTGTTTCTCTTTCACCTTTGAAGCTTCGGAATCTTTAGCAAGGACAAGCTCAGACTTTCGGGTTGCCTATGAGTTCATCGAGGTGAGAATTGTCAAATCTTTTGACTCTTCGATCGCTGTCGCTTGGATCTCCACTCGATGGAAGTGCCCTTAGATATATCCTAACATGATTACGGCTAGAAAAGATTCATCAAGTGCTTGTAAAGATGTAATAATAGTATTAAAGTTAGCAAATGAATGATCTATAGTTTCCTCATCCGATATTGAAAATTGTTCATATTGTTGAACAAATAAATCAATTTTATTATTTTTAACTTGTTGGTTGCCTCGATGAGTTACAACTAAAGAATTCCAAATTTCTTTAGAGGTTTTAAGCATAGAAATTCTTCAATTCCTTTTTCGTAAAGCATTATATAAAACCATTTTGCTTCACAATTTTTAGAAAGCTTTTCTTCATTTCATCGCTTAGTTTATCATGAGGTATGTGAACTAAATTTCCTTTATCATCATTCGAGGTAGCCTCAAAATCACCTTCAACAATAATGTACCAAAGATCAATATCTTTAGACTTCACATATGTTTCAATCTATTTTTCCAATATATAAAACCATTAGTTTCAAGTAGTGGTGGTCGTTGCATAGATTGCCCTTCCTTATAATTTTCGTAACCCATAGTGATCGAAAAGTTTTAAAATACAATTTTATTTTAAAACTTTTATAAACTTAGCTCTTGATCCCAATTGTGGAAAACTAGAAGGGGGTTGAATAGTTTTGCCGATTTTACGTTAGTTTCAAAAACTTTAGATTCGTTGTCGTGAGATCTTGTCGATGTAGAGAAAGTATAGATCTAATGATAAAGCAAGTAAATAAAGTAAAGCGGGAAAGAAAAGACACAACCGATGTATAGTGGTTCGCTACAAGGACACTTTCTCGCCTCTACTCCACTCCCCGAGTCACCTACTCGAGAGTTCAAGCACTATGTCAACAAACTCCTTCACTCATGGAGAAGCCTTCACAACGTTGCTTACACTTTTCCCATGCAAAGCTAGATACCGAGTCCGTAACACGGTGGACCAAACCAACACGACTATTACACAACAAATATGTGAAATATCATATACAAGATCTTTGCTATGTAATCTTATGAGTGACAAATCAATCAACCCTTGCTTGGATGACTTGTAGAATGCTCGTGATCTCGCCTGTAGAAGGACCTATATGAGGATCACAATAGAAAGAAAGAAGAACAACTCTCTAGATCAAGTGATCTATATGTTAGAAAAGAATGAGAGTGTTTGAGAGATTTAGTAAGAAGATGGGTGAGTTAGAATGAAGAAATGACTCTCTATTTATAGCAAATTCCTTCATCGTTTCTCCGGATCCCACGGATCCTTCCACTGGGATCCGCCTAGTGTAATCCTAGGGATCCGTGGAACGCCCTCTTGCCCATGGGTTTTTGGTTATGGGTCATGGGTTATGGGTTGGTCCATGGTTATCTTTAGATTCAATGTATCTAAGTATACATTGTATCAAGTCTTCTTGGGTATGGGTTAAGATCCATGGGTTATGGTCCATGGGTTATGATTTTTACCCATCCTAATAAATTGTTACAACAAATGCTTAATTACTACATTTTTGTATTTAAATGACTATAAGTAAATGCTTTACAAAACTAACATGTATCCTTTATAATTATACTTAAGATAACATTATATTTGTTATCAACAAAACACAAAGAGATCGCAAAATATTTATAAATGGTTTTACGGTTTATTTGTATTAACAAAACATTTAAAAACATGCGAAAACGAACGAAAACGTGCAAAAACGAATGAAAACGTGTGATAACGTGCAAAAACATTTAAAAACGGACGAAAACGTGTAAAAACGGATAAAAACGTGCAAAACGGACAAAAACGTGCAAAAATGGGCAAAAATAAAATTGGTGCCGGTTAAACAAGTTTGGTGGGGGTAGAATGGAACAAAAATGAAAGTACGTTACATTAAGTGGGACAAAAAATAGACGCTTACTAGACGCAGACATTTGAAAAAGACTGCTATCAGATCGCTAAAACCCTAAATTAAACGAGTAACTTATTACTATTATTTTCACTTTATTATAAAAGAAAATTATTTTAGAATTAGTGCACGTTTGGGTTTTGGGCAAATAGTAAAACGGGTAATAGTATTTTAATAATTTTGTTGTGAAGTTAAATATTGTGACAATTTATAAATTCATGTTTTGTAAATGTTTAAAATTATAATACTTATATAGTTATAATATTCGTGCATGCACAAGTTTTTACATAATTTTGTTATTATGTCTTAATATTGATTAATAGATATTTTTTTTCACGAATGATTTTACTTTGTTTTAATCGGCATTAAGTTTAGGTTATTCTTGTTAAAATTTGACTATTGATATCATGTTACATACATTATGTGTGTTTGGTAACACATAACGATCTTTGAAAAAATATTTATCGTTGTTATATGTGCAATCTCGTTTATTTTTCTATTTATTTTCATTGCACGGTGACCCGTGATTCGTGATTTCATTTTGATATTTATATTCCTTTTAATAATAATTTAAGTCGTATTTAATTTTTAAGCTTAGGTTAAACTTATAAAGAAGACTAACATTAGTCGTTATTTAATGCGGATAGTTAAAAAAAAGAAAAAAAAAATACTTAATCTCGTAAAGAGGTATAACATGAGTTTGTTCGTATATGTTTAATCTCGTGTATTCATTACATGTCACGGTAGCTTGTGATTCCCTTTTAGGGATAATTCCATATTTACCCAGTTTAAACATGAAAATGTCATATTTACCCAAAATACAACTTTTGAATGCATGATGTACAATGCATTTAAAGCATGATTTGGGTAAATATGACATTATCATGTTTAAGTTGAATAAATATGAAATTGCCCCTTCTTTTTATATTTACAATTACGTGAAAATATATTAATAAACAACAATAACATCTATGTTGTATTTTCTTTATAAAATATAAAGTATATGGGTATTTATTAAATTCTTAAAGTTATTAAAAAAACATGAAAATTGGTAGATGTACTTAAGTACATATAATTTATTCAATATTTAACAAAGACTTGATCCGAAAAAAAGAAAAAAAATCTAGAGAGAAAAAAAATTAAATAATTTACGTAGTACATTTAATACCTCTAAAAAGTTAGACCCAAAATGAAATAAGAACACTTACAAATCGGATACAAAAAGTTATGTAAATTAAATATATAACTTTCTAAATAAAAAATAATAATATGAATAACATGATTTTTGATTATATATACCATTCTCATAAATCTGTTTGCAACTAAAATACACATCATGAAAAAAATATCTCCAACAATTATATATAATTCTCCGCCTTTTTTATGTCTGAAATTTGATCTATTTTCAATCTCCATTCTCATTTCTCTCTACCGAAGATGAGATAAAATCGGTTAAATTTCTTTCCAAAATAGGGTGACTTAGAAGAAAATATATTAGGAACTTGTAATAAATACAAATACTTAAAAGACCTAATATAAAACATAAATTTTATATACAACAAAATTTATAATTGTAAATTTATCAATTTTATCTCTTTTATATTCTCCTAACTAAGGAACATGATATACAAAATTAAAATTTCATTTATCTAATTTTTTTTTTTTTTTGCCTGTTTTTGTCTTCTATCTTTTTTTAATTTCAAAACTCGAAATAGAGTGTTAAGTAATAATCATATGATAAACTCAATCAATATTCTTCAACTATTTTTAAATAGTGATAGTTAATTTGAAACAATGCAAAAAGATATTTATAAAAAAAATAACAATATACAACTATCATTTACCCTAACGTGGAATTTACTAAGAAACTATTCCCAATCTATATGTTGTTCAAATCGTCTATCATACGGAAAACATTTTTTAAACCGATATGATGTTAAAATTAACAATTGATAGCATGACTAATAGGCATTGAGCAGTTTGCTAAGCGTGTTTTGTAATAAAGTGATACGCTTTGGAAATTTTGAAATAAACTTGTAACACATAGTTAATCGTGTTATAACTGGTCGATCATAAAAGACAAACAAACAACCCAAATCAAATCCATCACATATAAATGAGTTGAATTTGCTCTTAACTTATACTAAAACAATATATCACTATCATAAATAGAAAAATTAACAATCGGCACATGCCTTAAGAAGTGGATGAATGTTAATATGACATAGGTTTTGAAATTAAAAAGGTTTTATTTATTAAATAGGGACTATTAAATTTAGAAAATGTCTAGAAACATTGAACATTGTATCTTGTAAACAGTTGAAAGAATGCAATTTATTAAATTATCATTAGAGCAGAACACATACGAGGGTCTAAAAGATGGATTTCATTTTCAAGCTATTTGTCAACTTGCATTTTGTTTAGTTGCTTCTTATATTGTCTTTGTCAAAACAATTTCAACGATAGAAGTTACAATTAAAAGGCGGCTATATGTTGGCCAAACCGACACACAAACATTTTCTAAGGTAATTTTTACCTCTGAGTTTGTATAAATTAACTTTTGAATCAGACTAAAACACATTGTTGGTCACTAAACTTGTCTAAAATATCACATTGAACAAAATCATAGCATTTTCATCGTCAGTAGTTCAAAGAGCGAAAAAAATAAATATACGTAATATAACTTTTCAAAATGTATCGACGACGAATGAACTTCAAAATTACCATCAGACGCAAAATACTTTCAAATTTGGAACGATATATGAATACGACCTAACCAGAGTTACTGCGTCACAAAGTTTCAAATTCGCGTAATGATCCTTGTGGTTAAGGCTTGACTTTCACCGATCATCCTTAACTTTTTTCGCTAAAAAGTTACAAGAATGGTCCTGGCTATCGACTTTCGATTTAGTTCGCTTTTATACTTTTTCACCCGCTTTTATCCGCTTTTCTTACGCTTTTCTGCTTTCTTACGCTTTTATCGCTTTCATCCATTTTTCTTACCCTTTTTTGTTTTTCTGCTTTTATCCATTTTTCACGCTTTTCTAATTTTATACGTTGCCCATTTTCATCCGCTTTTTACATTTTTGTCCGCTTTTCTTACATTTTGTCTGCTTTTCTTACGTTTTTATTTGTTTTTCTTACTATTTCAACATATTGAAAATTTTGAAATTTTTTCAAAAGAAAAAATTTGAAAAATTTGAATTTTTCAAGAAATTTAAAAAAATTCCAAAACAATTTTGAAAAATTAAAAAAATTCTTAAAAATTTTGATTTTTTTTCAGAATACTTTTTTCAAAAAATCCAATTTTTTTTTTTTTTTAAAGTATTTACTTAAAAAATTTGAATTTTTTCCAATTTTTTTTCAAAATATTTTGAATTTTTTTTTCAAATTTATAAAAATTCTAATTTCTTTTTGAATTTTTTAAAAATTTTCTCAAAAAATTTTTCTTTTTGAAATTTTTTTTCAAAATTTTCAATACGTTGAAAAACAAAAAAAAACGTAAGAAAACAGACAAAATGTAAGAAAAACGGACAAAAAGGATGAAAATGGGCAAAAACGAATAAAAATTGACAAAACGTAAGAAAAACGGATAAAACGGACAAAAATCTAAAAAACGGTAAGAAAAACGGATGAAAACCGATAAAAACGTAAGAAAAACGGACAGAACGTAAGGAAAACGGATAAAAACGTTAGAGAACGGTGAAAAGTATAAAACGAACTAAATATGAAAGTCAATAACCATAAGGACCATTATCAGAATTTTTAATCGAAAAAATTATGGATGACCGTGAAAGTCAACGCAAGCCTGTGGATCATTTCGCCAATTTTCAAACTTTGTGAGTCAGAACCTACTAGTTCCTGGTCATATTACGACATCATTCCAAATTTGAAAGATTTTGCTTTTATAAGCTAAACAAGTCCCCGACCAAGAATGCCAAAGTCAACGTAACTTTTCTGTTTGTATCTCGAGGGTATAATAGACCATACACAATTATAACATGCATTAGTTAAATCTAACCCAACCCTCGACACTATTACTACCAGCAACACACAATTGTCGTAAATAACAGAAATATGAACCCTAAATACAAGCAACACACATTCTACCCAAAACAAAACAAAAAACAATAATGGCACAAAACGATAAGCGGAAAGCTTTGTTGAGTTCGTTGAGGAAAGAAGATTGCCAAAATGAAAAGGGTTTTGGTGTTAAGAAGGAGAAGGAAGAGGTTGATATCGGGTTATCAAAGGTTAACGATTTGGAAAAAATGAATAAAAATCTGGAAACTTTGTTTAAATATCTTAATAAAATGAATGAAATGAAGGAAAAGGATGATAGGGAGAGTTGTGGGTCTAGCTAAGTGTATGTTTAGATGATAGGAAACTTTGTAATAGTTGTGAACATGAAATCGATAAATAAAAAATTGGGTTCTTATTGTAACTAATAGTGTTTGGTTGTGCATTGGTAAATATGTTTGATTTAGAGAAGTAAAAAATCAGTTTTCATTTGGAAAAATTCTATTTGAGATGATTTTCGTCTGTTTGAGATGACTTTCAGAGTGTTTTCTTTTTGGATTGTAACTGATATAATTTGTTGTGCATTGTAACTGATAGAATTCGTTGTGCATTTCTTAATAAGTTTGACTTATCGAAGTCAAACCACAATAGTAAGTTACAATTTGTGGCATTTCATAAATTTGTTTGACTGGGTAAGTCAAAATTCAAGATGTTACAATTTGAGGTATCATGCCATCCCATCACAACACTAACACCATACCAATTTCTTCCTAAATAATACACCATTGTCAATACATTATGATTTAGTGCTAAATCATTTGCATTTTCAACACATATTTATAAACCACTGGCTTTGGTTTTGTTGATACAAGGGGGTGTTTGGTTTTGCTGATACAAGGGAATGTTTGGTTTTGCTGATACAAGGGGATGTTTGGTTTTGCTGATACTAATTAGAAACAATACACCAAATATTACAATACAAGAACATATTAAATACATAAAACTTAGATAATATTTCATCATTCATAAAGTTGGTTACAATAACATAAACAAGTAGATCAAACCATGACCAACAACCTAACAAATGATTCAATTTATATACCTCTTTTAACAATCTATTAATCCAAAACTAACACCCAAAAGACCCCATTTACCTACCCCCAAAATTTACCCAAAATTCAGTCATTATGCTCAGCCATTTTCTTAACATAACCTTCATGGATACGAATACCTTCACCGCCCACCAAAATCTTTATAAATCGAATAAGTAGGTCGGTGTGTTCGGCCCGGCTTTCCTCAAGACATCCAAATTGTCGAGCTATACCCGTGGTCCCAAATCTTCATTCTCTTCAATCGATCCCACGCTTGGTGATGCCCTCTTTAGATGATCAATGCACCCACGAACTAGCTTTTTCAAAACCATTCTTGTGCAGCCTCTTCCCCAAACCACACCCCATACGATCATTTAAGTTGATGAACCAAGAATCTCCATGAGTTCATTCAAAATAGGAAATCTTCCATTGAAAAATGTGTGTGTGGAAAAGTTGTGGATGGGTTTATTGGTTGTGCAGCACAGTAAATAGCGTCTCAGGGTAGAGACGGTCAAGAGGTCTAATAGTTAATTTTTTTCACACTTGGTCCCTGAATTTGTCTGGGTTGTCGTTGTCATACTTAAAACTCCCGCCCAATAATCACTTTAAAATACACAATTGGTCCTTTAATTTGCCAATTTACGTATACTACAATTTAGTTGAAGATTAAATAACACAAAACCATTGTAAGTTTGACTTTGTAAAGTCAAACTTGGAAAACATATTAATAAACTCCCTAATAAATATTGACTAATGGATTTGCAATTTTGACTTTATAAAGTCAAAATGCAAATAGAAAATGTCATCCACCATTTTGAATGTTGACTAACTAAAGTAAAATAGAAATGCTAAAAAATTTTGACTCACGGATTGCGGTTTTACTTTCTACAATCAAATTGAAATGCTAAATGAAAGTTTGACTATCGAATGTCAAACTTGCATCACCAATAATACGCACAACCAACAACATATGAAGAAGCTAAATTTAACCAAACCATATGCACAAATACCAAAATACTTTATGCAAGATGAATTGTCATAGGGTATTCAACCTATACATAAACTACAATCACTAAAAGAACTCTACTACGGCTGTGAGGGAAGCTCGGTGGAGTTTCAACAGTTTCCTAGCCAACTCCCAGTTCATCTTGATATTTTCATTCCCATCATCACTCAAATCGCTGACCTTGATATCGATTATCTTTAGCGACGGGGAACACGCAAGTATAAAATTTATTAAAGTTAATTCATTATATGATCTAGGAAAAGCTCGAAACACCACAGTCTGAAGCTGGCCACGCCTGATTGTGTTTCTATCTACAACATATGAAATTTTTTTCAAATGTTGAACACTAAGCGTGTATGCAGCCTGCAAAATTAAATAATATTGAGATACACAAACATGGCAATTTACGAATGTTTATTTGATAAATATGCATTACAATATTACACTTACTCTGGTTTCTACCATTTTCAAATTTGGAGATCCACGAATCATTTCAAAGATGAGTGATACCATAACAATATTCTCAAAATCGACTCCGGTTAGCTTAAGATTAATGAGGGATACAAAGGGCACAGGGACATTCATCCTGGAATTAGCTTCCTGCATCAACTACAACATGTCGACTTTTTCGTTAGTTTTAAAGATTAAATTTCATTACTGTTAGACATTTCTTTAACATTGTAAAATTAGAAGTGTAAAACTCAAATTGGTCTTACCGTACAATCCTGAAAATCCAAGCTAAAGGTCTCAAGTGTTGGAAGACTTGTCAGGTGAAAGATATTGGATGTTGTGATTGTCGTCAGATGGTTCGAAACACCGAATGACAAATACAACTTTTTCAAATTCCTAAGTTTTGCTATCTCCCATAGTCTCATCTCGTTTGTAGTAGCACGATTAATTTTAAGAGATTCAAGTAAGGGACAACCAACAATAAACTCCCAAATTGTACCGGTTAGAAAATTGACATAACACAATTCTAAGCTCAATAGATTTGGAAAACTACTAAAAAATACCGAAGTAAGAAAAGTACAATAATGAAGTTCTAGATGTTTCAACTCCATACGAGAGTAAAGTTGGGTTGGCAACGTAAGTGGTTCACCATACCAGTTTCGAATTGTGAGCTCCTAAATTTCGTCCCGAGCCAAAAACAAAAGCCAAACATAAATCTCTTGATAATTCAAGTCATCTTGTCCAAACATCGTTTTGTGTCTATAGAGAAGACAAAACTTCTTATGGGACCTTTAAGTTGATGTAAGAGTCTAGTAACATGCCTCCCATCAAACTTATTTGTTAAATAATAAAAGAAGTCCTCATCAAGTATGACATCAGTGAGCAAAGTCCATTTAAACCTCCAGTTTCTCGCTAAACTACCGGTTCTCACAACTTCTTTTTATTGGCAACCGATTCAAAATGTTAGTGACCACTATATATGGCATGTTGCTAATATAATCTGTCATATTAGTGATATCATTAGCTCCAATCGACATGGTATTGTTGGAATTTGGGTTGGTTTTTTGAGTTATGGAAATCATGATTTAGATTCGGATTTTGATTTTCAGTTGATGGATTGGATAAGGATGTGTTATTAATATTAGTAAATGTGTTTGTTGGTTGGTTTATTGGTTCGCGCGCAATAAATACTTGCGTATTAGGGAAGAAACGGCTAGTTTCATAGTCATAATCACATTTGGTCTCTAGGGTTGAGGGTTGCGTTAGATTTAACTAAGACATGTTATAATTGTGTATGATCTATTATACCCTCGAGATACAAATGTAAAAGTAACGCTGACTTTGGCACATCGGTCAAGGACCGGTTTAGCCTATAAAACACATACTTTGACCATCATGATGAAAATGCCATGTTTTGTTCGTGACATCGCTTTTGGACAAGATTGTGGACCAACGTGTATTTTAGTCTTTGAATTACGATGAAAAAATGTGATGTCATCCTAGGAGTGAATACAAGAACATGTATGCATACGAGGATGTGCCAACAGTCGAATCATATATAGCGTTTAGCTACCCGTAATGCAACACGCTTCATGATCGAGAACATCATTTACATGGTTAATATACAAATATGTTATTAATTTTATCAAAAAAGTTCGCCTAAGTTACTGAATTTTCATTTTGTTCACATAGGTTACTGAACTTTTAGAAAGCATCTTCTAGTGTTGATAAGTAACTTAATCGTATATTTTTTGATATGTTAAGCAACATAAATGTCGTATTTTTACAAGTTCAGTATTCTTTATTAATATTTTTTATAAGTTCAATGACTTCAAATGTCATGTTTTATAAGTTCAGTAACCTAAGTGAACAAAATGAAAGTTCAGTAACTTAGGCGATTTTTTTTTAAAGTTTAGTAACGTATTTGTATATTAACCCCCATTTACATGGTAGTTTTATCTCTCTACAACAACTTCATAACCAATTTAGTGTAATGAGGATGACGGAGGACACCAACACAACGTACCCCACAAAATCAATTTTAAATAAAAACCCACACACACAAACATGCACACAAGTCGGTCGTCATTTTGACCAACTTATTATTTTTAGGGTTTTAGACGCGTCGGACCAACATGTCGTAGTGGGGAAGATGCGTCTAAATTGGTGTCGATCGAATTGTCGATCGACGCACTACGGTAGTCTTAAGTTCGAGGGAACACAAACGAATAGTATACCATACTATACCAAAGAGCTTTGGCTTAGTTAGTATCAGTGGCATAACTTGACCATTAATTTTCAGGGGGGGGGGAATCGAGATTTGTTTGTAACCTCAACTAAATTACCCCTAAAACCTATAATATTTACACTAGGTGTCGCAAATTTTTTTGGGGGGAGGGGGGCGGGACCTTCCCCTACCCTCAAAGAGTTCCGCCCCTGGTTAGTACCCACCTTTGGAAAAACTCATGGGTCAACTGGAGAGATTTTGTGAATAAAAGGTTAAAGGTTCGACTCTCGGCTCTTACTCACTCTAGTTGGTTTCCCATTAGGCCAGAAGAGTTACCGGCTTTTAGTTGTGAGATGGATAATGGCTGGTGCCAAAAAGCATCCGTAGTTAAGATGTTCCTGCCAATTCACACATTTATGGATGGTATACCATGCTATATATATACATGAGGCTTAAAAGGTCACATGTATATATAGGGAATTTATTTTGGGGGGGCGGAATCGGAGATTTGTTTGTAACCTCAACTAAATTACTCTAAAACCTATAATATTTACACTAGGTGCTGCAAATTTTGGGGGGCAGGAACCTTCCCCTACCCTCAAAGAGTTCCGCCCCTGGTTCGTACCCACCTTTGGAAAAACTCATGGGTCAACTAGAGAGATTTTGTGAATAAAAGGTCAAAGGTTCGACTCTCGGCTCTTACTCACTTCATTTGTGTGTCCCATTAGGCCAAAAGAGTTACCGGCTATTTCTTGTGAGATGGATAATGGCTGATGCCAAAAAGCATCCGTGGTTAAAGGATGGTATACCATGCTATATATATACATGAGGCTTAAAAGGTCACATCCAACAAAAATGTTAAACAATATATGATTTTGCGTTCTAGTTATTTAATGGACTATACTTATTAGGTCATGAATGATGATGGTATATCCTTATTAGGTCATAACAAAAGTTGAAGGTATATCCTTAAAGTACTACAGTATGTTTTTATCAATAAAATAGGCAATTTGCTATATTTAACATAACATAACTCTTGAGTTAACACCTATGGCTTTTCACTAACCGAAGTTTAATTAGCCATAATCCTTTGGTAACATTCAAACAATTATGGCATTAAAATATGTTACAACTAGGGGTGTCATTCTGGCTCACCCGACCCGAACCTGACCCGAATCAGATTCGGGTCAATCGGGTTCAAAATTATATCCGGGTCAATCGGGTCAACCTAAATTGACCCGAGTTCTAAACAAGGTCGGGTTCAGGTATGTTTTTTTAGCCTTGACCCGACCCGAACCCGACTCAACAACACTTTTACATGTAGAAATACT